>CM064533.1:47928376-48181259 GCA_032716605.1 Paralithodes platypus | reverse complement strand
CAAGTAAATTTTTAAGAAAACATCAGCAGTTCGTTTCCTCACACTCCTAGAGATGTTACCCGAGAATCCTGTTTGCCTTATTACGAACGCTTATACACTGTTTCTAGGCTTCAAATCATTGCTAACAAACACACCTAGATCTTTCTCGCAGTCTGAATTTTCTAATTCTAAATTAGCTAGTTTATATTTAACATTTGTTTGCATCTTCCCTATCTTTAATACCTTGCATTTGTCAATGTTAAACTTCATCTGCAAATTTACTGACCATTCATGTAAGGTATCTAGATCCCTTTGGAGGCACTCTATATCGCTATCTGAATCAATTGATCTCCCCATTTTAGTATCGTCTGCGAATTTACTTATCCTACTAGTTATACCTAAATCTAGGTCATTTATGTATATAAGAAACAACAGGGGACCTAATACCGATCCCTGGGGGACACCACTTTTGACTGCTCCCCACTCTGACTTGGTACCATTTATGCTGACTCTCTGTTTCCTACCAATTAGCCATGAACTAATCCATCCCAACAACGACCCTCCTATTCCATGTGCCTCAACCTTTCTCATCAATCTCTCATGATAAATGTTAGATGCTATAAAGATGCTCGTATCGGAAATGGAACCCAAAAAGGCAGGCAGCGGAACAATGCTCGTGCAGGCTATGCACACAAAAAGGCAGAATATATAATGCCGTCGGAGCCAAGAATATCCTAAACACAACAACAATAATAATAATCACCACGACAATGCAGTATTCCTATCAACAAAAAGAGCCTAAGTCGTTTGTGTCTCAATACATCAAACTAGGCTGCGAAATGCTTGTGTAATCATAAATGGGTATGCATAAAAAGAGTAATTGGTTTAATATACTTAATGTCTACTATGATTGATAAAGTCTAGCTAGAGTCAATGATACGAGATACTGGTGCGCATGGCATGCCGCATAGCCTAGTGCAAATCTCAAGTCTGTGCGTCAAATATTACGTTATAGGGAAGGGTAGCTCTCTTGAGAAACCTTAATACCGAAGTATTAAGCGTTCTCCTGGCGTACCTCAAAGACAAACAACGAGCTTAGAACAGTGCAGAATGGTATAGGCAAAAAACCCTCATTCGTGCATGCTCTACTCTCAATGGCACACAGACTAGAATTTACTCAATCAACTCCAGTTCTCAGGTATGTCGTGCAGCTTTTAACTAAAGCCAGCACTCATAGGAAACAATACCTTATAATATCAGACTCCTAGTCTAGCATTATCTAATCCAGCAGAACACTAATAATTAAAGGATGCAGTACTTAAACAATATAAATGCCAACCAATGCTTCGTGATCCACTTATCTTAACAACTAACATACATGGGTTATATCAGACCTTAACGCACAATACAACTGCCCAGCATGAAGCTGATTTTGCAGAGTTAACCAGAGGGGATATAATGTTAATAAAAGGTGGTGAAAGATATGGAAAATGAGAGAGATAGGCAGAGGAAAAGATTCTCAGGTACAGAGCAGGTGACAGGTAGCAAGGGAAAAAGATGGGTGCGTTCTAGAAACCAGATCTGAGGGAGAGAGTGGCGAGGAACTGTATATATACTCGCACCAGCTCGAGCCGCGTGGGAAAAAAGCGGTTACAAGTCCTCTAGCCACTACCAAAGTAGCTAGCAAAACATTACGTCACCAAGCATGGTAAAGAACTCCCTCAACCAATCCCCACGAGGCCAGCCAGCTGTGACGTCATCGAGCGGGGCAAAAACACTACGCGCCCCCTCTCACTCTGTTCTACTCTCTCTCTCTCTCTCTGATCTTATCATTACTAGTTAAGGATAAAACATATACTTTACAATTAAATATATAAAGCCTTGACATGGGCGAAAACAAAGAGCCTTTCTGGACTGCCCATGACACGAGCTTTCACATGAAATAAAGCACACTCTAATACACAAACTGTAGCCCCATCCACTGCCCTGGCGATCCTAGCGAGTCACTGTAGGACAAGCCATGCGGTTCTAACGGAGTGGTTAACGTCACAATATATATATATACAGTGTGTGTGTGTGTGTGTGTGTGGTTTTATATATATTAGCTTACTGCTACATCATGCTGATCCCAGACCTACTATACTGTAGAATACCGGCATATAAGAAGTTCTGATTTTTACTCGTATACAATAATATAGTATTCTTGTGACGAGAGTTACGATTTTGGTTCTCAAGTTATGATTATCATAAGAAGATGCGGTATCGTAAAGGCATTATCTATGTGGTTCTTCGGTCACTTAATGCGGTTTTTCGATCTTCATAAGTTAGTACGCCATTTATCTATTGGACGTATTAATTGCTGACGGTGCTTTTACTGTTATTGTTCTTCATGCTAATAATTATTCATTGGTCGTACGTCCTTGTTTAGAGAGGAAGCAGAAGTGTTGGTAATATGTTTTGATGGAGGCGGTGGTTGTGGTATTGTGCTGTGATATACTTTTTTAAGTTGCTTATTCCATTTAACACATGATTGTGGACAAAATAAGAATATCAAACCTAGCCCACGTATAAAGGGTTGCGAACATTACCTAGATACATCATAACCTATTGTATTGATCACCCTCATATAAATATTACTAGGTAACTCTCCCTCCTTCTCTCTCTCTCACTCTCTCACTTATCTATACTTTATATATCTCTGTTCATTAATGTATTCACCTTGTCCGTTGTGTCACTAGAATTGTTTAGATAACTGTTCCATAAGTAGATTGAGGTCTTGAGGTGAGGCTTTTACGATATTTTAACTGTTTGCATCTTTCTTTTCCGGCCTCTTCTTCCAGTGTCCAATTTATTTTCCAATATATTTCAACACACCCTTCTCCCCTCTCCCTCCTCCAGTAAATCTCTCTCTTGCTCTCTCCATTCTTGCAAGTTTCTTATTTTTACTCTCTCCTTTGTGTTTCTTATATTCTTACTCTTTTCTCTGTTCAACATTTGCTGATCGTTTTGCTTCGGACGTTTTGTGCTCCCGTTCAAAATGTATCTATTCCAAATCCTCGTATTGTTATTTTAACAAAACTTTCACTTTTCATGGGGATTTCTTTGTTTAACCAACTGTTACATGTAGCCATGCGCTATTTATTATTACTCTCCAATTCGCAAGCTTGAACATTTAAAACTATTTCAATATAATGATGGCTGTTTAAGATCTGTCCACAAAGCAAACACCATAATTATATAAGCATATTAACCCTTATTTAGCGGGCTAGGTGGTCTATTTGACCATAGCGCCCAGTGGGTTTTTTTTACCCTAAATAGGGTTATTTACGTGATCATTGTCATGCCTAAATAAGAGCCAGAGCATAAATCAAGTATCTATCCCTGAAAGGGCATAAAGAGAGCTTTCCAATGACACCCGAACGATCCTTGTACGACCACTGGTTCTCTTGCAACGATCGTGCAACACGAGTGCAAAAACCCTGTAATTAGGTAATTTCCCTACATAATTCCCTGTGTAGCGAGTGTGAGAGGGAAGGGAAGGGTGGGATTCATATCAGTAGGTCCACCACGGTGGTGTGGAGCGGTTATAAGGTTACTACGCTCGTCCCACCGCTCAGCTCTCTCTCTCAGCAACATTACGTGCTGAAAATGGCGCTCGACATAAGTTGTGAACCGCCACATAGTCCATGTTTATTTCACACAAAATAAGTTGCGCGCCGCCAATTAAGGGTTAAGAATGTGTCAGTAAATGTGTCTTTCATATGTACCATAATGGTGCATTAATTGTAAAGAAACTTAATATATGTCTCTTATACTTTTGAAATCCGAAAACTAAAAACAAAAAAAGATATGCGCATAACCACACCATTATACCAGAGAGAGAGAGAGAGAGAGAGAGAGAGAGTTTTTGTATATGTTATGTATTTGAAATATACTGCATATCATAATCAATAACTTACTTGTTAATGCTCTGTACAGGGGCACAGTGCGTCCTTGTATTGAGTATTGTTTACATGTGTAGGGAGGATCCTCTCACACCGCACTCCAAGACAAAGTAGAAAGGAAGGCCTTTCATATAATTAATTCCCGACCACTCACCAACTCTCTGCAAACTCTCTCTCTTCGCCGCAATGTTGCGTCTCTCATGCTATTCTACCTCTACTACAATAATCAGTGCTCCTCAGAGCTCTCCCAGTGTATACCACCTCCTCTACGTAGAGTACGTGGTACCCGTCTTGCAACACAATCCCACCCCTACTCTGTTTAACTCTCCAATCCAAGAGTGAAACGTTACTCTCAGTCTTCTATTCAACAGCTGAGCTCTGGAACTCTGTCCCAGAATCAGTCTTTCCCTCCTGTTATGACTTAAATTGCTTCAAACTCCGTGTGTCCAGGCATTTTGGCTCAAACGTCCCTTGATTTTGGCCATGTCACTCTTTCAACTATGGGGGGGCACTCGCTACAGGCATTTCTGCCTTTTGTCTCCTTCACTCACATAGAAAAACAAAGTTATGAAAGTACGCTTACATTAACGTTACAGTGTTTAGGTGTTGTTATATATATATATCAACAGAATGGCGATTTCATAGACTGATGATCCAAACTTTCACAATATCTTTCTATAGATCGCCAACTGACTGTGTTTCTACTATAATGATATACTTGTTCCATATTTCCCTACAAATGTTCATATTTCACCCATGACCAAGCGGCTTCATGGTGATGATCAGTAGGTTTGTTGGTGTTTGCTTACCTTTCGGAAGCACAACAAGAAATACAGAAATTCTGCAGACAGACATCCTGTGGACCAGGGATAATAAAAAGAAAAGTTTCAACTAATTTTATACAGTGTAAATAATATCATTACAAAAAATAACACCTACATTTCAGAATTCAATCATGTTTGTTTTACACTTGAAGAAAGAAAAATTACTTGAATCTCACCAACGATTTACAACAACACAGAAACCCTCAGGATAAATACCATTAGAGAACAAGGGGTCACAGAGGGCAGCACTCGTCCACACTGGCTAGCCGTAGCACCAGCACCAATAATAAGCCAGGGATCTTTACTCAAGACCCAAGCACCAATCGTTAGGTCAGAGTTGTCATATTTTACAGATACTCTCCCAAATATTGAAGATAGCGATGATGAAGATGATAATGTTAACATAGTAAACAACTACATACAAAATAATTGGCAAAGAACAACCCCCCACCATACCTCAGACCCTTCCAGACTTCAAATTCACTGCCCCCTAACTAGACCCATCACCAATTATGAAGTCATCAAAACCATCATAAAATAAAAAAACACATGTCCAGGTAAAAGAGGTATTAATAAAGTCATAATGTCAAACCTTCCCGAATCCGCCATCACAAAATTCACCTGGATCCTTAACGCATCGCTATCGGCAGGCTATTTCCCAGATGCCTTCAAAAAATCAATTCTAAAACTCATTCCAAAACCCGGAAAAAACCCACACCTTCCCACAAATTACCGACCCATTTCTCTTCTGGAAGTCCCTGGAAAGACCTTTGAGAGAATCATTAACACACGCCTCAGAACACACCTCGAATCAAACAATCTTCACTATAAGCATCAATTTGGCTTCAGAAGCCAAAGAGGAACAACGCAGGCACTAACACTAATAACAGAAGAAATAGCAAACAGCAAAGCAGACGGAGGACAATGCCATCTTGTCCTGAGGGACATAACCAAAGCATTCGATAAAGTTTGGCACCAAGGACTAAAACAAAAAATACTTCAGCTCAACCTTCCCTCTATCACTGAGAAACTCCTATGCGATTTTCTCAATGATAGAGGGGCACAAATCAAAATAGATTCATTCATCGGAGACAGCTTTGTCACCACTTGCGGCGTCCCTCAGGGAAGTGTCTTGTCCCCAACACTATTCACAATATACACATGCGACACCCCAGAATCTCTCACAGGTCTAAACATCAGCTATGCCGACGACATCACCCAAATAATCAGTTATGAGGGGAAGTCCAAGCATCTGATGAACTCCAGAACCAGAAGAGAAGTCGAAAGAGTCAACAACTTCGAAAAACAGTGGAAGATCAAAACAAACACTAATAAATTCACAGTCATTCCTCTCGGATCTAAGAGAAACGAGGACCTTGTCGTTGATGGAGAACTAATACAGTTCCAACCCAACGGCAGGGCCCTCGGCCTAAAAATGTCAAGCACTAGCTACATAACAAACGTCAGTGAGAGAAAAGGAAAAGCAATCCACGCCCTCAGCAAACTCTTTAGACTAAGAAACTTAGAAACGAGAATAAAACTCCATCTAATCAAAGCACTAGTACTTCCAATCTTAGAATACCCCCCAATCCCCACCATTGCCTTAAGCAAAACTCAGATAAAAATTCTACAACGAGTGCAAAACAAAGCCCTGAGATTCGCAACCAACACACGCTACCCTTACGCCCACACCACCCAAGAACGTCACCAGGCAAACGGCCTTCTCCCAATTAATATAAAATTATATTACCAAGCTAAAAAGATATGGCAGACCATAGGAGCCATAGACGAAAACACATATAACACACTAATAGACAAAAGACAACACATAAGACACTTTAACAGAAACTTTCCAAGTAGCCTCAGTATCATAAACGAAGAGGAACCAGACCCTATTTATACCTAAATTCTTATCAGCCAGCTAGCTATCCTGACAGCAGGACCCACCTTAGCTTAGCTACAAATGCAACTAAATAAATAAATGCAGGAATTTAAAGCACTGTCACTAGCTAGGACCATAAGTCCTCAAACTTGCAATTACCACAGCTTAAGCCCATCTTGCAACATGGGCACAGAATAGGTTTAGCAAACAGCCCTCAACACCATTGTAATTTGCCATAGAAATTATATATCACAGATTAGATTAACAAACAGCCCTCAGCACCATTGTATTTTGCCACAGAAAATTATATTGTAAAATGATGTGAACAATAAACAAACAAAAACAGCAAGGTGGCCGGCCCACCAACTTTACTCTTCCACTGTATTTCATCTTTCCTACTTTCTGTTCCACCCACCCACTCTGTGGTGCCTCTCTTCACCCCCTACCTTTAAAAAAAAAAAAAAATAATATATATATATATATATATATATATATAATTATATATATATATATATATATATCCCGAAATACAACCTGTGGACTTGTACGGCCTCCACCGTGGAAACAAAGAGTCTATGACAATCTTACCAGCAGCAACAGTAGCAATGTGATGCAAACAGCACACAACATCATCAGCAGCAATAGCAGAACGTTGCATGAAACCTGTCATTATAGCAAGGCATTGCATGAAACACTTCATAGTTGCTGATCATCGCATGAAGTGTGTTATTATGCCGGTTTGTTGCATGAAGCGCTTAATGAATACAACAGATCACAAAGTACCTAGATTAATCACCAACTTTGCCGCCAATCAACGAAGGAGAAGAGCTGAGTTACTAAGCAAAGGTATTTACTTGACGGTCCTGAATAAACGCCCCCCGCACCTACAAGAGGCAAGAATATAATGGGAGCCATCTTCAGAGGCCTGCAGTGGGAATTATCTCCCATCATTTATACTACACTGTCCACTATTTTCAATAAACTAGTTAACCAAGGAATCAGTGTTTCCTGCTGAACCTGTACAGTACAGGCTGCCAATGTCGGTGTCGTTAGATGAGAAGGCATTGAGAATGACAGCTTGTTGATGGCATCAAATATGAAGTTGAGTTCAATTAAGCTACCCAAGTCAAAGTTGGTACTACAAAACTGTTACATGTTACATTTATGTACGTTTAGATCATGTACGAGTATAGCATGATCTATGATAACGCTCTTCATATATCGGGTGCTACCGTGGCTAGAATATTCACCCCGCGAATAAACTCGTTAAATCACCAACACTATTGGTATCTTCTGTAAGCAAGTCGAACTTCCAAAGATGCAAGATTAATCCTTTTTCACGTGGGAACGTGATGTCCCCTCGAATATGTTTGCTACAGCAAATCACAAACAACTGTGGGAGGCGCCACACTCACCGGTGCCACTTGTGTTGGCCAAAGATCCCAAGGTAATCTCCAAGTTTGTAGTAGTTGAAAGAACGGTCGAGTTTAGCCAAACAATTAAGGTTTAATAAGGCTGAGTGGTGTATTTGGTCAATAATATATGTATATAACAATTTGCAATATGACCTGAATAACTTAAGTTACTCTCTATTATTTATTTGTGATAATGTCACAACCATATGGTTTGTATCATCAATATAATAGTAAAAGGAGTAGTAAGCCTTTAATGTGTAATGAAATACGCAGGGATTTTTCCGTTTTTTTCCGTATCATGCTCTATTTTGCATTTGTTCCATTTCCATTCGTCTCCTTTCGTGGTATGTTTTCTTTCCCTGTCATTTTATTTCTCTCTGCTTTTCGTCCTCCTGTTCCGTCTAGTCCTCTCTACCAGCAGACTAACTAAACGCTACCCAACAGTTTTCTCTTGGCCAAAGGACATATATTGATATTTTTGCAAGTCTTTCAAGAAGGCTAATTTCAGGATCACATGTACCGAGAAAGATAGCTACACAGAGTTACACATATATTCAGACCACACAGACCTTGCGGGTCCCAACTAGGTGGTCCGGTATTAATATTACTAGACAGGGACAGTTTATAGTGGAAGAATAGGACAGTAAAGTAGAGAGAGAGAGAGAGAGAGAGAGAGAGAGAGAGTGTGTGTGTGTGTGAATGTCTGTCTATCAGGGTGGGGTGGGGAGGGGAGTGTGCAATTCAACAAACAGATATACAGTATCAAAGCTTCCTCTACAACACACAGACGCGCTATTAGTCACCCTTTGAGATAATTATAGTCTACAGTACAGTATAGGGTGGTGTTCTATAAGATAAGCTATTAAGTTCTATAAGCCTATGTTATGTAGATTCTTTCTCTCTCTCTCTCTCTCTGAGTATAAAGGTTAATATTCAGAGTAGATTGTCGGTGTATTACTGGATTAATAAAGGAGGATAGCATGAAGATAGAGCATAACGATGGGTATACAATAAAATTATCATTAAAGAAAAGGAAGGTGAAGGTAGGTAAAATATTTATTCGTAAACACATATAAAGATAGCGGATTACATGTAAAACACATATAAAGATAGCGGATAATATGTAAAATTAAGTAAGGACCAAAGCTGTAAAAAAAGTCCAAAGATAGGAGAGAAGAGAACAGATAGAAATTAAAACATTGAAGTTGTACCAAGACGAAAAAAACTAATTGTAGACTCCTGTCAGCAGATTCCAAAATATATATTGTATGATATTGTTGCTATCTATGAGAATTGGCAAATCAATGTGTAAGCTTAATATGTCATTAAGATTTGGCAATCAGCTGAGACAATTGACCACTTGCAAGTTTCTAGATATAAGGAAGTTGGCGCCGTAAACATCGGTATTAAACAGAAATACAATAATAAAGTAGATGTCTAATGGATAACAAGTATGTTGAATTTAGTTGTATGTATATACAAATATACTAAAACCACATTTTAGCTGGTAATTCATCTAAATATCTATGTAAAAAACTTCAACTTCCTTATAGCCTGAAACTCGCAAGTAGTCAATTGACGCTTCTCCGTTGAGATAGAAAGATAATGAGACATGGAAACACAAATAATAATCTGAATTAAGCAATAACATAAAGTTAATACAAACTCAGGAGAAAGAAAGGGAAGTGAATACAAATTTAACTATAATCGATTTAACGAAGACCAAGCACTCAATAACAAACTATTCTAAGGCCTCAAATTACTGCTAGATTTGCACATGGCCTCTGATGAGTATATTCACCAAAATTGCATATGCCTTCACAATTTAATTAAACGGGATTAATCCAGATGGAGATGAACAACTCAGCATAGATCTGCATTCACTGGGTGGATGGCTTAAGGGAGGGTGTTTTTTTATATTTGTATCTATTTATTGTTTGTGTTTGCTACCCTTCTCCCTCACGTTTAGAAAGATTAGTTTGGAGTTTTGATTACGTTCGGATCATTAGTTTTGCGATTATAAGACTGTTCACCCCATACCATTGTTAATATTAATTAAGACCTTTTGTGTCATTTAGTGTCGATTATTTCCTGACGAGCGATAGCGAGCCTGTAATTAAGAGGAATCCATTTGTCTACCGAAGCATGAAATATTTATCTCGAAGAGATGTTTTGTTAAAGCTTGATGGAGGTCTACGGAGGAAACTAAACATATATTACATATATTACATAAATATATATATATATATATATATATCTATAAACAAATATACCATTCCCCCTAAAAAAACATTGGAGATGTTGTTGTTGTTGTTGTTGTTCCCTAAGCTGCCTGGCCGAACAGCCCCGAGTCCCTGAGAAAGGCCACGGCCACGATCGGGCTTTTCCACAGAGCTCTCATTGAGTGTAGATTGTGTTGTTGGCGTACGTGGTTGTGTGAAATTCAGTCTTCTATTATGTGTTTAATGGTATGGGGTGCTGTGTTACATCCCGGGCAGGCGTCGACAACGGAGTCATCCAGTCTCGTCTGATAGCTCAGGAGAGCTGGATGGTGTCCTCATCTCAGCCTGGCCAGGTGGACTCTGTCCTCGCGAGGAAGGGAGGATTCGGAAGGATGGATTTCGGGAGGTCGTGCATGCAGCTGCGTGTTGTCTGTGAGTGAGTGGATGGATCGGTGAGAGATATGAGTATGGATGTGCTTCTGGAAGTTGGTTCGGGGTGGGCAGGGAGGGAGAGAGGGCAATAATTGTGTGTGATACCGTGTGCTGGGTGTTGTTTTGATATTTCTTGGTGTCTGTGGGTGTGTTGCCATGTAGTTTAGTGGGTGGTCTTGGTTCGTGGAGGCTGCTGCCAGGAATTGAGTGCCTCTCATGTCCAGATGGTCTTTAAAACTTTGAGGATTTTGGTTTCTTGATGTAGGTGATCTGTGGGTGCAGTAGCTGTGCAGCCTGTAATGATCTTCAGGGCTTTGTTTTGAATAGTCTGTAAGGTCTTATGATGTGTTTCAGCTAGGTTAGAAGCCCAGGCTGGGCTTGCGTATTCCATCACTGATCTTATGTATTGTTTATATACTGTGGTGTTAGTTTCTTTGTTGTGTCCAAATTTTGTGTGAGCAAGTGACCTGAGGGCGTTAAGTCTGGGTGTCAGTTTCTTTTTAATGTTTGTGGTGTGCTGTTTGAATGTCATATGAGTATCATATGTTACTCCTAGGATTTTGGGTGTGTGTGTATGTGTTAGGGGTGTGTTGTTTATGGTGAGTTGAGGGATGTATTCGTGTTCTCCTGTCCAACTTGTGAGCAGGGTTGCGGTGGATTTGGCTGGGGCTAGATTAAGTCTGTTTGTAGTGCACCAGCCATGTAGTGTGTTGAGATAGGGTTGAAGGAGATCTGTTGCTCTTTCTACATTGGAGATGTAACTAACCTTGGCGAAGTGAATTATAATACATATCGGTTTAATGAATCACATATCAGACTTTTTTCTATTAGATGGATTGAGTGTTCTGCAAAGTATGAGTGACCTGTATGGGCTATATATTTCTATAATCCTACGACTATAATTGAATTTGGCTCTATATGTCTCTTTTAACTTAAAATGTCATTTGTTACAGGCAACTTTGTCTTTTGACTCCATTCAGATAGTTAATAAAATATTAGGAGACACATAAACTGTATTAATCTGTGGTATTGTTTTCCCCATATGTGAGGAACTTTGTCTTGCATGTAATACAATTTTGAATTGTGAATAGTTATGAATAATTTTCCTGAGTAAACACCAATATGTTGAATATTTTGCAAGGAGTGTACCACAAACTGTAATGTACTGTAATCTTTCTGCCACCTAGATGTTCTCTCTGTAAGAGCTAGCAAGGTCTCAGATATTTTCCTTGTATCTCTCTCTCTCTCTCTCTCTCTCTCTCTCTCACCATTAGGAACTAACCAACCATCTCCAGCAGCCTACTAAAGCCTGGTAATACCCGGGTTTGTCTGGGTATAACTCACAGATGTGACCACGCTCCCAGAAATATATGGCAGCTAAATATAAGGTTTATTTTGGGGTCAATAGGACTCCGTGTGTGTGTGATAGACTCCAAGATAAACTAGATTTGTTATTCATATGCTGGACAACAGGAGGAGTAAAAGTATAGTAATGTGTGATGTACATGAATTATATTGTTGATACCGTTGTGCATTTATGACTGAGTAACTTGTAGCAAATTTAAACTGAATAATATGAAGTAATATGTACAAAACATTTGACACCAAAACCTTATATTCCTAAAATCATGTATACATATTATAGATTATTTAGAGTATAATTATGTAGGTGTACTTTTAGCATCCATTACAAAATATATGCATATTTATATTTGATTTGAATTTACAGGCATTTATTAAATTAATGATTCCATCCAGAACGTTACGTGTTATATGCCACACCAGTAATGACTTATCCTGTTAAATAAGCTTATGATATGCAGCATAGTTGACTGGTGCATATTGTTCCTAGTTATTATTTACGTATACAGTGTTGGTTAGCTACTATTGAGCTTCAGAAACAAATAAAAATAAATTGTGGTTCACGTTTAATACTATGTACATATTGTTGCCACATTTATATGGGGTTTCTGATAGGCGGGCTGTGAAAAAGAACAATTTGATTTGTAACATAAATCTCATCCGTATCCTAGAGTTTGTCACCAATCTGTTTCACCACCTTCTACGGAAGATTGATTGATATAAATTAGCATAGCATCATATGACACCAAGTAAGCTCAAATAATTGTATAACTAGAAACATAAGATATTAGGATGAAATCGGGCATAAATGCAAAAACTAAAAGGCAATGCAATCATAACAAATGAAAGAGGCCAGCCCTTTCAAATAAAATAAAAATAAATAAGTAAACAATTAAATACAAATACAAAATACATCGCCTCTAGGAGAAACAGGCTCCCCACCTATCACCTTGATAACAACCTCTGACGTATGTCGCCCACACTGGTACACTCAGCCAGCAATAGCCTGACAGTAAAAGGAATCCAATAGTTTTCACAGAACAGCTGAGCATGCACACACATAAGGGACTCATGTGTGAGCCTGGTCTGTCCAATGTGGAGGTGAGCCAGAGGAATCTCCAACCTGCGAGGCATGGTAGCATGGTAGGACAAACTCTTCGGATGACCAACTTGCTGACTTCTCTGAGCTTGTTGACAGTGAAACCATCCCATCATTACTGCCAACGACCATGAACAACAACCATCAGTGGAGCACGCACATCAGTAGCAGGCAGAGTGTAATGTGCATGCATGCATATGACACAAAGCAACAGCTTTTGCCATCGTATCCACCCGTTCATTGCCTCTGACACTAACATGCACAGGAACTCTATCGATATCCAGTTTCCCATAGACATTGATTGAGGAATAGCTACTGTAAAATAGCGAAAGCTATATGATGAAGATAATTAATATAATCCAGAGCTAAAAGTAACCACTGAGAGTCAGTAAAATAGTAAATTGATTGTCCTGGTAAGCAAATGTCAACTTGATAGCAGACAATTCGGCAGCAAAAATAGAGAAAGCAAATCAAAGACTACCTCGGCTAAAAATATGTTACACACCCCCAAAGCCAACACGAGAGGAAGACTTACAACCATCAGTATATAAAGGCACAGCCTTACCTTACTGAAGTGCCGTGTCAATATTGACGTTGGCGGTAATGGAACGCCACTCAATTCTATACTGAATTGAAGAATGCTCTGAAACCAAATGGAGAAGAGAATGTGAGCGACTGAACACTTTGTGCCTGCAAAAAACTACAGATGGTCGCCTCAGGAAAGACCCAGAAGGGCAACTTTTGGGATCTGTATAGGACTAAAAGGAACTGCTGACAGACCAAACTCCTCCAATGACTATCATAATAAAAACAACACAGTTGTGACAGATATACACATACAAGAGAGCCTGGAAAGTACCGAATCCGAAACCAGCAACTTGTAATTACAGACTAAAGCAGTTAATCCAAGGGAGGGACACAGGCTTCCACCAACAAGCTTGGAATTGGGGAGGACCAAAAAGCTCCGAAGACAAGCATGATGGACAACATGTAGAGTCCTAAATCTGGATTTAGTGGCAGAATAGTAGACTTCACAAACATACAACAGTATGAAGGTGACAAATGCTTGATACAAGCGCATTACTATCCTGCGATCAGCACTCCAAGAGGTTGATGAAACCCGAACTTCAATAAGGTAGGCAAGCCACCAAAGTAGGCGAGACCACTGATCACGCTTCAAACCCCATAACCACGCGCAAGGTAGCTGCCCATTGGCGGAACCTTTTACTGATGACGATTGTACATTAACAGTGTGACATATACATTGGAGGTCTAATCATGACAAGCTGAGTTGTGGTGTGGCTGGAACTTAACACATGGTTTTGTAAATTTATCTTTGGTAGACAAAACCGTTGGTGAACCATCTATAATAAGATAACTTATTTCGAAGTAATTTACGCAAATAATCATTCGAGCAAATTATAATAGATTATGAATAAAACAAGGAATCTTGAACAATTATTCATCATAGGCTGTAGTAATATAAAATGTCATATAAGATTTTGATCAGCATTATGAAATTATCCCAAATGATTTCCGTGGATCCCAGCGCGATTATGTCCCATTGTGCATTTTACAAGCTGTTTGAAGACAAGATCAGCAGCGGCCGGAGATCACTGAATTTCCTGGAAAACGTACCGTAATGTTCCAAGACATGTGTAAGATAAGCCAGTGTGGTGATGTGAGGCATGTATATGTGCTACACCATGCTTACGTTTATGTTATTTACTTATTTATATATGATTGCATAGATTTGGGATAATGAAACTTCTCTCGTTTCGTTTCTGCAGGCAACCCACATAACTAGCCTAAAGTAAAATATGCTAATCCCATGGTTAAAAAACAATAAATGTAGAATATCCTTAGTTTCACTATCATAACCCTGCCCTGAAATTGATACTGACAATTTGGCTTGTATTGAGGCTACTGAGTAATGATGTTATATATTATATATGAACATGCATATACCGGTATATGAACATTATCTTATTTTATTTATTAATTGGATTCCTACTGTATATTTTCATGTTATATATATATATATATATATATATATATATATATATATATATATATATTACCAAATTTATCGAATTGAATGATAATTCATGATTGGGACCACCCTCCCTACATCCTGCTGTGGCCGCAATCGCATCGCTAAAAATTAGTTATCCACAACTAAAAATGAAAACAAATACAAATAGTCATATTTCCAGAAGCTGGAAAATTGCTGCCGGTGAGCGAGTCTATAGACTTGAGTTTGAAGGTTTGAGTTTTCAAAGACCCAAACAAAACTAAACACAACTTCATCAGTATTAACTAACCTAATGTACATTATGTATGGATACAAATACATATAACGGGAGTTTTTCAAGTGACAAAATGAGAGAAGTATATCGATATTGATGGGTTAGTAATAGATATTAGTTATATTGTAAGCAAAGACAATGCATTTCGTCAAGTTCGGCTCATTGGCAGAAGAGAAATAATTGTTTCGATTATTCCTAAAAATGAATTTGCTGGGTTCAGGCACCGAACAATCAAAGAACCACTCACTCGCATGTTAGGCACATATAAGATAAGGCTTTGTTAAAAGATATATACTGACCATCGAAACAGAATAATATAAAAGGGACTAGAGTTCCGAATAGGGGCTCCAGTCATGACGCTATTCTTGATTCACAGTGTGCTGGTTTAATAATCCAGACGGGTTGATAGCCTCTGAAGTCATATTATAACTAACTAAAGAAAAATGTATTGCTAAAGTTGTGAACAATGTTACCAGTGAAGCTTATACAATGTAGAAGTGAGATAGAGCATACAACCCGTAGTGGTTATTCGATATTGCATATATCCCCTACACCCCTATGTAGTTATCTCTCTTTATAGTAGTGCATGTAAGAGACAGGTTTAGATCTACGTCATAAACTACCTTATCAACTATTGCATACCGTTGGAAAATATATTTTGCGTTTTACTGCGCTGACTTGTCGAGATATATGGCACCGTTCTTTATAGGAAGCTACCAGTTTTCCCACCAACAACAATACTTGTATTGTTAATGTTTATGTCTGTACCAAATATAATACTTGCAAAGAGAAGTGTGTAAACCTGTTACTCAGGAACTTTATGCTACTAGATTATACAACATATGTAACAGTAAAGGTAAATATCAGCAGAAAGAAAGCAACAAGAGAACCAAATAACAAGGACAGCAATAGAAAACAAAGAGAAGGAGGAAAGGAGTTGAACACAAGGAAAACAAAGGCAATATGAATAGCTGTCGAGACAAAACTGAAATGACACTATTATCTATTTAATACAAAACGAGAGAGAGAGAGAGAGAGAGAGAGAGAGAGAGAGAGAGAGAGAGATATGTGATAAAGAAGGCAAGCAGGGAGCCAAGATAATATTAATGTATGAGGACACACAGAAGCAGGGGTATGGGGCGGTAAATTGAGGAACACACCTAGGGATGTGAATATATAGTAATAGGGAATAGAGGGTGTGTACTGTACATCTTTATATAATGAAGGTTACATTTTGATTGGTGTGTAGGGATGTGAATATACAGTAATAGGGAATAGAGGGTGTGTACTGTACAATCGCGCTAAAGTTATGACTCGATTCCCAGTACCTTTTGTTCAGAAAGTGCTATATGGCAACTATTGAGGCTCTACTATATTCATATATTACACACCGGGGAGAACTGTATTGAAGGACAAAATACCAAAAACACGATATATAAGTATTGTTACAATATATTTATCTCATTATGTGAGAGCAAACCAAATCATACGAAAGTTGAGACTAACCCGAACGAAAGAATGTGAAACTCGTAGTATTTCGCTCACTAGATTCAGGATTAAAATGTGGAGGAAGTCTCTTAATGCTTTTATTACTTTTTAAGCCAACAATACTGGGAGAAAAGTATCTCATAAAATTTAAACCAACCGTTAAAAGTAATAGTCAACCCATGAGTGTCAATAAATCACACAAATAAACATATAACAGATTGTTTTTTCCACATTTAATTCTCCAAGTGGGACAAGTCTGCCTTAAAAAGCAAAGCGGTCTCCAGTATATTTTGGGATAAAGCTTGAATACTCGAGAAGAACAGCTTGTAATTTGCATAGACAGACGATGAAATTTCACTTATAACATATTTAATAGCCCATAGGGACACCCATATAGGAACGAAAGATGGAAAGGCATGTAGTAAAGGACAAAGGTGGATATATGAGCGGAAGATATACACTCTCCCTCATATACTGGCAGTGACCGAATTGCATTTTTTTGCAGGCCTCCAGGCGGCAGGCCCAGGGAGTGTAACATGCTAGATAGCGCCAGGAAATTAAATACTTTCATTATTCTATACAAATATTGAAAACAAACCTTATTTATATATATTCAAACAACAACATAAATATAATGTAAAAGGCCTAAATAGGTTAATTTTGTCAGTAGGCCAATTATTGGGAATATCCGGAGACCTATAGTTATAAATTAGGAAATGACTGGGCTCTGACGGGCAGTGGAGAGTTGCCAGCGGTAGCCAGATTTGGGGACTTTTGTCCGAGCCTTAGAAAAATCGAGTCATGACTTCTTTGCGCGATTGTACATCTTTATATTATTATAATGAAAGTTACATTTTGATTTTTGTGTGTAGGGATGTTAATATAATATGGAATGGAGGGTGTGTACTGTGCATCTTTCTAACTTCTGGCCAGTGCACCACTAATATTCGTGTATTAAGACAGTATCGTCAAGTCGTCAATTGGAGATAACAATTGCATTTGACTATTCTTTTATGTAATTTTCATATATATTTTATATTTAGATATGCATTTTTTCAAAATAAACAACCATTAAATCCCATATTTATGAACAATAGTGATGAAGTGGAGCTGACGTCTCACCCTTCCATATGGGCCAAAATCTGCTATAAATGTCATTTCCTTACCACTCATACATTGCATTGTAGGCTCTCTCTCTCTCTTCTTCTTCCTCTCTTTCCATTCACATATGCATAGCCTACGTGAGTTGCAGTTGGGATGTGTGTACATGCTTAGATTGATATGCAGGATTCGAAGTTGCATAATAAATCGTAGGCAGTGTCCACCAACCTTTAACTGTCTTCGTGGTGCGATGTATAAGGTGTTCATTTTCGGTGTGACCATCCTGGGTTCGAATCCACGGACTGCCACATGTGTTTGTAAATTTCATTAATCGATTTTAGGAGTATGGTTGGTTGTTGGAAGGAACATAATAATTGATATTGGTTCAGGAATAATTTATCGAGAGGACTTCCCTAATGGTGGGGTCACACATTCACGTATATTGCTGCCGTCCGGCGTATCGCCAATTTATGTAAAGACGCGAGTAGTTTCTGCCGTTGAGCGCCCGTTCTTCCACGTCTATTGCACTTCCCGACAGACTTAGCGTAACGGGGCCAGTGTTACGTCAGACGTAATGGAGTCGTATTGAACTACGTACGTGTTTGCGACGTGCGTAAGCATAGCCCCGTTCGACCTCATGGGCTGCACGATTTGCGGGAACACAGGCCACGCCCATGCCACGCCCCCTCAAGACCGGCGTAGATGAGGCCGCACGTCTTGGGATTTGTTAGGTCGTACCTGGACCGGTTCTGGCCAATCGTAGGCACACCCCGTCTGACCAAACACAGACAAAGACAGTCTTTGTCAACCACGTAGGTCTGGGTTGGAATCTGGGAACTACAAAAGGGCAGGAATGGCCACACCATTCCCATTCCCAGTCCTTCATTGGCACCATGAACAACATCGAGGAATTCATCCTGGAGGAGTAACATCGAGGAATTCATCCTGGAGGAGTAACCCGCTGAGTGCCAGCCAATTTTGACGGTGTGCTTCTGCCAGTGCCATATTTTTTTTTTTTTTTTTTTGGCTAAATCTATTAAGTTGGGAGAGAAATGGTAAAAAAAACACTCCCCTCGCCAGAAATCAGGTCCCCGATGGTCCCGAAAGTAGCTGAAAAGACACTATAGACTACAGAGACTTTTATGGTATCGGAATGTATGGGTGGGAGGGTGGTTTTGGGGTTGGTTGGGGGAAGGTAGAAGGGTAATTGACTTGTGTTACTCATATGAAGCCGATTGGTGAGGTAGTTTCGCCACCACGGATTTTCCTTTTTTTCCTTTCCTTCGTACGGATACGCTAGAAGTGGGTGGTGGGAGGAGGTTGGGGGTGTGGTGGAGGGAAGGCAGAAGGGTAAGAGACTTGTCACACAAATATGGAACCGATTGGTGCAGTCGTTTCGCCGCCACAGATTTTCCTTTTTTTTTCCTTTTCTTCGTACGGATACGCTAGAAGTGGGTGGTGGGAGGAGGTTGGGGGTGTGGTGGGGGCAAGGCAGAAGGGTAAGAGACTTGTCACACAAATATGGAACCGATTGGTGCAGTCGTTTCGCCGCCACAGATTTTCCTTTTTTTTTCCTTCTGACGGGACCGACAGTCAGCGAGTGGGTTGGAGGAGGGATTTGGGATTTTTGTGGTGGGTAGCCTAAAGGGTAAGGTACATGTGGTAAAAATATGAAAGCCATAGGTGCAGTCGTTTCGCTGCTACGATTTGTTTTCGGCAGGGTGCAGAGGGTGGCAGGGTTGGCTTGTTGGTTGCTGCTCCGGTGTGGTGAGAGGTGTGACTGGAGGGTCCCTCGCTGGTCCCGTTGTCCCCTCGTACAACGGTGCCGCGTCTTCCCGCCAACCCGCAGTGCGGCGGTTCTGCCAGATGCGGCCTAACTAACGTATACTTCCACGTTCGACTGGAACTTTCTACGATTTGACGAGAGCAGCTCTCGTCTGACGGGGTAGCTGCTACGTCTGACGAGGCTGCTCTGGTCAGACGTCCGTGGTGGCCAGGTCGGTCGTAAGTGTTCCCGTCTTTTGACATACGTGAGGGCGAGCCACGAGCCACCGCGCGGCCTTGGCCGCACCCACAACATTCCCGACGCACGTGGGCTACTCGTTTCTACTCGCGCCATGCGAGAGTACCCCCCCCCCCCGATTGGCCGTAATTTCATTTACGTTTTGCGTATTATGCCATTACATATTACGTAATCGGTTGCCAACTACCAATATACCTTCGTTTACAACAGACGGGAGCTGACGGGAGCAATATACGTGAATGTGTGACCCCACCATAAGTGGTTAAGGCCCCATTAATTGCTCTTTCCATTCACATATGCATAGCCTACGTGAGTTGCAGTTGGGATGTGTGTACATGCTTAGATTGATATGCAGGATTCGAAGTTGCATAATAAATCGTAGGCAGTGTCCACCAACCTTTAACTGTCTTCGTGGTGCGATGTATAAGGTGTTGATTTTCGGTGTGAGCATCCTGGGTTCGAATCCACGGACTGCCACATGTATTTGTAAATTTCATTAATCGATTTTAGGAGTATGGTTGGTTGTTGGAAGGAACATAATAATTAAATTTGTGCCTGCTATTTTGTTAGACTCCATTACACCCATATCTCTTGTGAAATGAAAGTGTTCAACTTCCCCCTCGCACTCCGTCTACCCCACACTTACGGTCCTCCTGTTCTTGTTGGGGGTGTTTACTTTAAAATTTAATCACAGGTGTTACTTTGCGACTCTATAATTACTCCAGCTTTAACAACATGCGGTGCTCCAAATTCTACCTACAAAAATGCATACTGTTCTAAATTATTACTAGTACACACCATGCATTTTGGCTCGTACATCCTTAATGTTGGCCCTGTCACTCTTTCAACTCTGAGGGAGGCACTCGTCACAGGCAATAATGCCCTTTGTCTCCCTCCTCCACATATAAAAGCATACTCATAGACACATAAAATCACACACACACAAATGCATATATCATACAGAAAGATACATAGATAGATAGATAGATATATGAGCAGTATTACGAGGGAAATAACTCCTCGGCCCATCATCTTATTTCTTCAAATTTTCGGATGCCTAGCGGATACATCATCAGAAATACAGATCAGATCTTAATATAAATTACACACTCTTAAAAACCTGCAAACACAGCATTTTCAAAACTGAGTTATTTTTAATGATATGTTAGTTTTTTTGTTCAAAGTACATGAACACGTCAAATAAATGTTTATAATATATACTCTACTCAAAGTTTAAAATTACCTTATTATGCTTAGTCAAATCATATTTCGTTCTTATTGTGATGAATATCAACAACTAGTTAAGACATCTCGGACGAACTTTAGTTGACACTTGCTCAGGCATGCAAGCAGGTATTACTTGTATAATTACCTACTAAGCTTCAGTTTCATGTTAATACACATTGAGTGGGCCTGGAATTATCTCTATATTACACTTTACTAATAATATTGTGCAGTGTTTCAGAAATATATACTGTATGATTATACCGCCAAGGAAAGATATTATATGATAAACGTTACACATGATTTGCACACTAAGTTACTGTAAGACAGTTAGAGTATTACTTTGGTAACATAGTATGCACATACATTTAATTAAGCGGCTAAGTTTTGATAACTTTTATAGAACATTCTTTTTAAATCTGTCATATATATGGAACCCATAACTTGTTTCAATATTTCCTAACAATATACAGTATAATCATATTATATTGTGGCGATTTGCCCATTACATACGTTAAACATAACACATGAGCTATGACTTGTTTTTGTTTTCTCATTTATGATTAATTCGCATTTGAATTCACTAATTCTCTGAATACATAAGGAGTAACCCACTAACCCTGCAGTATAGTGATTTGCTTTAAAGAGAGTTAGGCAAAAGGTAATGTGCAACATATTTGCTCTTACCTCGAGTTCCGCTAAACCATCAGGATTAAGTTAATCCTAAATGTTGAGGTATTGTACATAAATTATTGAAAATAAAAAGCAAAATCGTAAATATATATTGAAATGTTTACCCCTGTGGAGTCCACTTCATTATGCACACCTGAAGAGGACTACAGAGTCAAAACTTGTAGTGTCATGATATGATACAACGTCTTTTCCGTCCGTTGTAATAAGATGTTGCTTTACCCATTTCCACGAGGTTGTACCACCCAACCAGCAGATTCTTTACACAGGTCTTAAGCCTGTGATAATAATGAAACAGGAATGTGAATAGCTGTTCATGATGTGTTACCCACTCTCACAACTAGGGCTGTTTTCTGATTTTATGTAAAATTCCAAATGTTCGACTGCAATGTTTGTCAAATCAATTATGTAAAACTTACAAACTGTTATCTTTTCTAACATGGTTTGACACAATAACGTTATGTACAATTTGTGTATCCTTTTCAGATAAGCAATTAGAAACTAACTGATGATATGCATGTTAAATATATTTCCTGAACATGTGATTACTAAGACGAGAATTTCATGAGGTAATATATAGTAGCATATGTCATATTATAGTTCATTCTGATGAGAACATCTCTCAAATGTTCTGGTGATTGGAAGCACCAACTGAAAACATATGGATCTAGCATATTGAATATAAATGTATTTATATTAAACACTACATAATCAAATATAGTGAATGAAATACACAATTAAATCAAATGATATGTATGTATACATATAATATATATATATATATATATATATATATATATATATATACTGTATATATACAGTATATATGCCTCATAGATTTGGCTAACAGACTGTATACATTATTTAATAGCCTATAACCTATTAAAAACATGTAAGTATTACCTTCACAGAACTGGACTAGTTACACCAAGCCCTTTCATGGTTTTCAAGCGGTACGAATATTCAGCTGTCTGTGTCAAAAATCGTGTGGATACGCATTTACTTTGTAATAATCTCAACAAAATTACACAAATTTGCACTTAATCTTAGAGACTATTAGGCTACATAATTTGAGGCAGTTTAAGATAAAACCTAGTATAGTAAAACAATGTATTGATGCATATTTAACTCTGATCGCATGTGGCTAAACAAATTACAATGTGAAATGATTATACTATACTTGCATTTAATATATTTATAAATACTTGGAAGTCCTCTGTCTGTAAATGTCATCGGTTTTTCATCCATCATCATTATGTATTATGCCTCATGATGTGGTCCTCTGATTCTCCATCTATGTATTCGAGAGATACAAATCCCAAGAGTCTAGCCTGGTGGATCGGGAGCAACATCTGCAAGCTGCTTGAGGTATTGCAATTCCAAGGTGACGGGTCTGGCTTTGTGGGAGGACGACAGAGAGAGAGAGAGAGAGAGAGAGAGAGAGAGAGAGAGAGAGAGAGAGAGAGAGAGAGAGAGAGAGAGAGAGAGAGAGAGAGAGTGAGTGAGTGAGTGAGTGTGAGAGAGAGAACTTGAAACATGAAGATGTAGGAAGAGATATTCACATAGTGCCGTGATAACTTGAAATGAGGAATTATACCCACATAAAAGAAACACGTTGTATTGTGATGACACGACAGTTTTGACTCTCAACAGTCGAATATGTTAGGTTATCACAATGAAAGTTATATATTTCCGTAATGTAGGTATAATTTGTCCATGAAGATGTAGCTCTTCCCGTGTGTGTATGTAGTTGTGAGATACAAGAACATGATTGTCTGTCAAGGCTGGCGGATTACTGTCAGATAGTAATCCTATTGACTGATAATATTGAGATCACGAAAACGCACTCGTCCATCATGTGTCAGGTTTCGAACAATACAGGTGGTGGGATATACTATTCAAAATATTGATAATTCACATGTATTCCTTAAGATTATTTCCATTTATCAGCATTAATCATAGTAGCAGTGCTTAGGTTTCCATGCATTCAAATAAAAGTACAAATAAGAAACTTCGCACACTTCATTATATTCGTAATCATTCATAATATTCGAAACTCAAGATGATATTGTCAATTTCTCTTATGGAGAGATAAGTTTGTTAGCAAGTCCATTGAATATGACCGCCACACAGCCATGTCAATATGATGAACAAATATATACAGTATGTAGTGTAAATCAAATGGTATAATATATTGTTCATACAATATATATCAAGGAATTAGTTGTATTAAGGGGTATAGGATTCCATTCATGTAAGCTTTAAGGATTACATTAATTCTAGAAAATGTGTATATAATTTGCTAAGCTAAGCAAATTTATTTGGCATTCGACCTATACTCAAGAATCTGTTTACATACATAATTACTATGTATTTTGACTTATTTAGTGAATCCATTATATATTTTTAACGTCCATTGTAGTTTTCCTTGTGTTATTTCTTAATTAGAAATATGGATATTTTTTCATATAGTTTACATCATATTTACTTGCACATATGCATAGAAATATGGAAGGTAGTTGTTGTTGTTGTTCCCTAAGCTGGCTGGCCGAACATCCCCGAGTCCCTAAGGAAGGCCATGGCCACAGTCAGGCTTTCCCATGGGGCTCTCAAGGAGTGTAGATTATGTTGTTGGCGTAAGTGGTTGTGTGAAATGCAGACTTCTATGATGTGTTTAATGGTATGGGTTGCTGTGTTACAACCTGGGTAGGTGTCGATGACGGAGTCATCCAGGCTCTTCTTATAGCTCAGAAGAGCTGGATGGTGTCCACATCTCAGCCTGGCCAGGTGGGCTCTGTCCTCACGAGGGAGGATTCAGAAGGATGGATTTCGGGAGGTCGTGCCTGCAGCTGCATGTTGTCTATGAGTGAGTGGATGGAATGGCGAGAGATATGAGTATGGATGTGCTTCTGGAAGCTGGTTTGGGGTGGGCAGGGAGGGACAGAAAATAGTATTTGTGTGTGATAGCATGTACTGGGTGTTGTTTTGATATGTCTTGGTGTCTGTGGGTGTGTTGCCATGTAATGTAGTGGGTGGTGTTGGTTTGTGGAGGCTGCTGCCAGGAATTGAGTGCCTCTCATGTCCAGATAGTCTTTGACTTTCGGGACTTCGGTTTCTTGATGTAGATGAGATGTAGGTGTAGTAGCTGTGCACCCTGTGATGGTTTTTAGGGCTTTATTTTGAATAGTATGTAAGGTCTTATGACGTTTCAGCTAGGTTAGAAGCCCAGGCCGGGCTTGCGTATTCCATCACCGATCTTATGTATTTTTGGTAAACTGTGGTGGTGGTTTCTTTGTTGTGTCCAAATTTTGTGTTGGCGTTAAGTCTGGGTGTCAGTTTCTTTTTCGTGATTGTGGTGTGTTGTTTGAATGGTATTTGAGTATCATATGATACTCCTAGGATTTTGGGTGAGTGTGTGTGGGTGTGTGTGTTGTTTATGGTGAGTATGCATGATCTCCTGTCCAGCTTGTGAGGAGGGTTGCTGTGGATTTGGCTGGGGCTAAATTGAGTCTGTTTGTAGTGCACCAGTCATGTAATGTGTTGAGATAGGGTTGAAGGAGACGTGTTGCTGTGTCTGGGTCTTGGTGTGTGCATGTGAGTGTTATGTCGTCTGCGTAGGAGGCTATGTGTATTTTGGGTGTATTTATATCATGCATGTATAGATTGAAGAGTGCGGGCGACAGGACGGATCCTTGCGGGACTCCGTTTGGGAAATTTCTGATGCTAGATGACTGACTGGCAAAAGATACGTGTGCACATCTGCCTGCTAGGAAGTTGGCCAGCCACCTTTTTGTGTTGTGCATGTTTGTGTCGTAGGTTTTGTTTGTTAGGTTGTGGCGGGGGATGGCATCGAAGGCTTTACTAATGTCGAGTTGGGCAAGTAGTGATCTGTGTGGTGGTCTGGCTGAGTTGATACCGTCAAAAGCTCTTTGTGTAAGGTCTGTAAGAAGAGTGTTTGTGGAGTGCAGTGGCCTGAAGCCATGTTGTGTTGGAGCTAGGAGTAAGGCGTGTGTAATCAGTTGTAGTACAAGGCGTTCTATGACTTTGGAGGGGGTGCAGAGGAGTGTGATAGGGCGGTGTGAAGAGGGTAGCGTGGGGTCTTTGTTGGGTTTGGGGAATGTGATACCATGCTTCCAGATGTCTGGTATTGTGTTATGTGAATAACTGTAGTTTGAAATGTTAGTGAGTGCTTGTATGCCTTGTGGTCCCAGGTGTCTGAGGTGTATGTTGCTTAGGTTGTCTAGGCCACAAGCGGGTGAGTGCTTGAGATTGTTGATGATATGCTTTGTCTGGTAGTTGGTGAAGGGTGCATAGTCAGGGTCTGTGGGGAATTGTCTCTTTCATCGGGTGACACGTCGGTCGTCTTTATGTGGTTTTAGGTGGCTGACATGAGAGAAGTGATTAATGAGAGTGTTTGCTTGTTGTTTACATGAAGGAGTAGAGTCTGTTGTGATTGCAGCATGTGATTGTGTTGTATTGTTGTTGGAAAGTGTGATGCTGTTTAGTGTTTTGTAGAGTTGTTTGGGGTTTGTTTTGTGATCAAGTGTTTGTAGGAAGTTATTCCAATTTAGTGTTTGTTGTTCTTGTATTTTGTTGTTAATCTGTGTGTTGAGTGATTGGATTTGTAGTGTGATGTATTGTGTGTGGGGTGCTGGGGAGTCTTTTAGTGTGTCGCGTTGTCTGATGAGGTTTTGAATTTCTGGTGAGAAGTTGGGGTTGTGTCTTTTTCTGTAACCTTATATGTTTCTGGTCAGCGTTTTGGATAGTTGTGTTGAATATGTGGGCAGCATTGTTGATGTTAGTGATGGGTGCACTGTTAAGGGTTTCAAAGTGTTGTTCTGTCTCAATTATGAATGCTTCCCAGTTTGCTCTTTTATAATTGGTGTAAGTGTGTCATTGGCTAGCTGGGGTGAGTCTGGTTTTAGTGGTGATAATGATCGGGAGATGGTCGGAGCCTAAGGTTTTAACCACCTTCCAGGATGTTGTAGGGGCGAGTTCTGGGGAGCAAAAGGTGATATCTGGAGATGATGGGTCATAGAGGGCTTGGTGGGGAGTATGGGTATGTTTATGGATGTCATTGAGGATGAAAAGGTTATCTGTTTGGTATTGTAGGACCAGCCCGTCTGTCTGTGTCCGGGTTGTCGATAAACCAGGTGACGTCTTGGCGTTGAAGTTACCACCCAGTGTGATTTGTGGGGTGTTTGTGATTTGTTGTAGTTATGGTCTGTATTCGTTGGGTACTGTAGGGGATGTTTGGGGAGGGATGTATGTGTTTATGATGGTTATGTTGGACTTGTTGTCAGTGCATATTTTAATGGATTGTGTTTCTGTTGTGTTATCATTTGGGGGGACGAGGGATTTGGTATGTGCACTGGTGACTATATATGTTATATCTTTGTGTACCAGGGTGATGAGGCCACCGCCACTGCCGACGGCCCGGTCTTGTCTAATGGTGGTGAAGTCTTGGAATGTAGGTGTTTTTTGTGTTAGTTTTGTGCGGAGTTTTGTTTCTTGTAAGATGGCAATGTGTATATTGATGAAGTGTGAGAGTTGGTGTTTCTTTGTGTTGATGCCATCTATGTTTAGTTAAAGAATGTTAATGTTGTGTGCACGGTGTATGTTGGGTGCTGCTGCACGAGGATGGGGTGGGGGTGGGAAGGATTGAGGTGGTGGTGGGTGTGGGCATTGGGGTGCAGGAGTTGAGGATTGGATTAGGTTGGGGTGCGATGTGTGGAGATGAGGATGTGGATGGTATGGGAAGGTTAGGTGGGTTGAGGAGGAGAGGTGGATGGGTTTTAGGGAAGGTAGTCGATGATATACTGTAGGAGGGTTAGGTGGGTTGGGGAGGAGAGGAGGAAGGGTTTTAGGGGAAGTATTTGACTGGGAGAGGGAGGGGCATGAGGAACAGGTCCAGGTGTTCGTGTAGTGTTTCTTGGAGGCAAGTGATTTTTTTTTCTGGACCCCCTTCTCCTTCTTGTTTGACCCATTAATCTTGAGATTGTAAGATGTTCGACCCATTAGTTTGGCCTTTTATGACCTTTTGTGCCATTTAGGTGTCGATTTATCGTAATTTCTTAAATCCAAATTAATATAATTTGTATTCAAAGTATTTCACAGCATTTGCAAACACACTGTCCCTTTTCTCCAGACTGATGTTGTAAGAGGAAATATACGTTGGTAATCAGCCAAACTGTCAGTGTGACACCAGGCGGTAATGGTGTACTTGGTATTGACTAACATCGCCGGCTAGGACTTATCGTTTCCTTTTATGAGGAACTATAAACAGTCATCTGAGCTCAGTCAGTGGCTATCAGTGTTGGTAAATGGTTCAGGGAGAGCATAAAAACGGCACTCACATTTTATTGTCACTATCACTACTTCACTTCAAACATACATTTTAGATGACAGATAAATGCTAATAATTGGTAGCAGAAAACGGATGTGACACGGATGGGGATTTGGAAAAGAGCTAATTTAATTACATTAATTAAATTAGGAAATGTTCCTAATGATATATTGACAATATGTGAAATCGAGAGTATCGCTCGGAGCAATTGGCCTATCCACATTTTTGCCAATGTCACTTGATTATACTTATTGATTTTGTTTTTTTCGGAGACACATATATATTTCCATTACAGTACTATACGATCACATAACACACATTAACCTGTTAATATTTACCAGCTGCCCAAAGGTTCCTCGTGACACATGTCGGGTTCCTTCACATGTGTTTTTCATTAGTGATCCAACATCGGGCTAAAATTTAGAAGAAAAAGAAAAAAAAAAAAAAGTCTGAATGGTGATATAAAAACGCCATTTTACATAATGAAATATCACGAAAGATTATATTATTATGATGGCTATATTTATACTACAGAAACACGCTTGACTACATAATTATAATTATGGTGCCTTTGTCCATTGCTAGTCTTAATAAAAACAACGGTGTTAAACTTTTCTTGCTAAAGAATTAATAGAGGAAAGTTTAAACCTACTGAGTAAAGTGTATTGTCTGTAACAAAATGATTAAGTATTTAGTCGTACTACTGTGTAAATGGGCAAGACAAACTATTCGTTTCAATGAGTTTACACATTTAGTAAAATGCAATAATAGTAATGTTTTGTTGAATCAGTAACAAAGATTTAACCACTATTTTAATGTTTCAAATAGGTATATTTCTTGAGCCTGCCGTCTCTCTCTCTCATTCTCTCTCTAAACTAAACAGACAGTAAGCAACGGAAGGAAAAGTAAGGACGTATTACAACTTAAAGGGAATACGAATAAAGGAACTTATAATGTATAAATATATATAACAACAACAACATCTATTAATATGATAGACGAGGCGCCTCGATCAAGGCGTATAGGAAGTAATCTTAGAAGAAGGGATGAAAGGCAGAGAGTTGTTGATGTATTGACTGTGCATCCCACTTGACGGAGAGAAACGAGCATGTAATAGAGCTCTATCCCCTCCCCCCCCCCCCTCTCTCTCTCTCTCTGTCTCTCACTCTCTCTCTCTCCACTAGAACCAATACGCCAATCAATTTACAAGTCCAGGATTTTCTGAGATGATTGAAGTTCAAAAGTTGCTTTGGTTAGTTACAGATGTTAGTAAGGTAATTATTGGTGTTGTTGATCATTATACTGTACATGAGTATTACCTTTTAGGTTATGATGGTAAGTACCATTCATTTCAAACAGAGTATATATATATATATATATATATATATATATACTCCTTTTATATATATATATATATATATATATATATATATATATATATTGTATATATACAGTATATATATATATATATATATATATATATATATATATATATACGGTATATATTTATATATATTTTTGTTTTTATATATATTCCAACTACCCCCTCTCAGGCATAGGCAGAGAGCCTGTACATTCAACCGTACATTGAACAGTGAAGCCCGTGAGGTCTCGTTCCAGTCTAGGGAGTGAGACATGTGAAGCACTTTGGGATACAACCAGCACCCAATATCTTGCCTATGCAAGATGCACGGTTGCCCACCCATGGCCCGAAGCAGCCACATCTCTGAAGCTGCTTCGCTCGAGTGCTTCACTGTCTCACCACCTAGTCTCGGAGCCTCACTCTCAGAACGCCACCTATTGAGCAATGAACTCACTAGGCATTGCCCCCCTGTAGCATATTTTGAAAGTGTGAATATTTTCTGTATCTATATACCTGGTCTCACATGGTTCTGTTTGCACAACTAACAAATGTATGCATAGTATGACAAATGTTTATGGGTAGCGCATTAATCCACTTTGGATGTTACTCCCGTTAAAGGTTGCCTATCAATATGCTATTCAAAATAGTGTTGCAGAGAAACTACCCAACCCAACTAACCGATCGTCAGATCCGCAAAAACAAACTTTAATTTCCACATCAACTTACTTCATAAACATTTATCATTATAATATGATAAAGTCACACCTTTTCGTGAATATTCTAACCCATTTCATCTGTAAACCTGGTTTACACATCAACCAATATTATGACAACAATCCAATCAATTCTCTTTAGTTTTTTTTTTTTTTTTTTTTTTTTCTATATTCCAACTACTCCCTCTCGGGCATAGGCTGAGAGCCTGTACATTCCACCGCTCAACACGGTGAAGCCCGTGAGGTCTTGTTCCAGTCTGGGGAGTGAGACATGTGAAGCATCCATCATGGCTCGAAGGAGCTCCATCTCTGAAGCGGCTGGTTGCTTCGCTCAAGTGCTTCACCGTCTCACCCTCCAGACTCAGACCCTCACTCTCAGAACGCCACCTATTGAGCAGTGAACTCACTAGGCATTGTCCCCCTCTAACATATTTTGAATATGGGAATATTCATAGTGTTATTTAATCAGGGAACAATGAGGGTATTTTTTTTGGCATTTCGGTGGGCTTTGTGGTAATGCACTGATACTAGGTACAGCACAAATTCAATCACAATAATATCTTCCCATTGAAATATCGGGATTTGAACCCGGGTCCATTGGATTACCAATCCAGTGGCATGACCACTCCACCACACCTCCCCTAAGTATCCCTTATAATCTATCATTAACACTATTCTTTATCAATGTACCTATATGCTCTACAACTTATAACTAACTTGATATATAGCCACTCTAAAACACTACAACTCTAACATAAATAAAGAATCTCAACATTTACAAGGCTATGTCTGGTTACCTGTATTGATACCGGGTACTTATAGCCTATAACCTACAACTCTTTGATTGATCTCAATATTTACAAGACTATGTATGGTTGCGTGTATTAGGGCCTGTTACAACAATCCTAATTAGGAATAGCTCAAATAAAACACCCTATGTACAACAGTACTTAATTCTTAAAATAGGCTATTGTATGCTCACGTTATGATTTCAATCTATTACTCTTTCTTAAATTGCAGGCTAATGTCAGCTCTCCTTATTTCAGTTTTTGCCTTTCGTCTACTCTTGTTATATCCTCTGCAAGCCAGTAGGTCCAAATAAAACAATATTCTCGAATGTAATTGTTGTACGGTATACTGTAGTTACGTCCGGCACTCATTTGCTTCTCAGCCTTTGCCCAGGCAGCTAGATTCATGGACACACTGTTCTGCTCAGCTCTGTATACTCCATCGTATCACGGTCTTCTTTCTCATATAGTACTGTAGAGTAAGCATGTACAGCTGCTATGTAGCAGCAGGCCACAAGAAACCGGGTTGCCAGCAATGGATTGGGGAAAGCTCACCTGGCTACCATTCCCTTCGTCTCCATTACTCCGCTGCCCTGCTTGGTTACTTCTCTCACCACTGCAACACAACTGGATTTGCAGCATCCAAATATAGGAGCAGGGGAATTGCCAACCGGACCTCTTCTCTTTATTGTGTTCCGGGCTGATCCTGGTTACTGAATGTGACTCTTCAGACACAGACAGGGAATATAGTAAAGGTGAGACAAGTAATCCGGTCCTCCAAAAAATTAGTAGGAGGGACACGAAATGGCACTGGAAGCTGATTGGTCAGTTGCACTCAGGTGTCTCAGGAAAGAAACTTTTCCGTCAACCACTCCAGTCTTGCATGTGTAAGTGTTACCGCACTAATTTCCTCATAATAGTATCCAGCAGATAATATGTTTTTGTGCCAGGTTTCACCACGGGGAACATTTTGTTTGGCAAGATATCGCGAGTTAATGTTGCCAGTGCAGTATTCACATTGCTGGCAAGCGGAGGCGGATTGGGCAACCTCTCCGCAGGTATTCGGCCAATCAGTTCACGGCACAGCTGCAGTGACAGTCACGCTCACATTGTGTCTTGCAACACGAAATGCAACCTGAATGGCTGCACCTCTGGATACTACTTTCCATTGATTTTCTTATATTTCTATCTCTACAATAATAATCATAATATATATATATATATATATATATATATTGTTACGTATCTTGATCCTCAAGTGGTTAACTTGATGAATCTAGATAGCACAGAGATATATATTAAGGCATCAGTCAGCTGAAGGCAAAACAAAAGTAAAATATAATAACATAAATTCCTGTTGTTGCTTCCTTTCCTTTTGGATCTTAGGACTTGGTATCCTTTATTGACTGATACTCTTTAATTATGAAAAATACTGAAACTAATTAAAGTCATGTAGTATTTATAAAAAATTATTATTTAACCGAAGCTTAGTAGGCTATGGTTATGAACCGAATAAGTTATAGCTAAAGAAGGACTTAATTTTATAAAAAGTCTTGAAAGATAAATATTAAAGTAAGAATATTTCTGTCTCTTACCCTTTTTGAAATGAATAGATAGTTTTCTTCTATGTCCTTTTATTTATATTTAATGTAATTATTCTTGGTTCTTGTCTTACGTTAATAGTATTATATTATTATTATCATCAGGAGTAATATCAAAGTCACATAAAAAGTTAGATATATATTTAATAATTAGTTAAATGTATTTCTTAACCACGTAACATTGAAGTTTGATTATGAGTAAATAAAGTTACAGGATCGTTTCATAGATTCGATTCAGGTCTCACTCAAATAATATGAAAAGCAAAATATAATATTTTGAAGCAAAAGAATTTTCTTCAGCTTAGGAAATCACTAGAAGTAATATTAACACAGCCATGTTAGTCTAAGGCGATATTACTAATACGAGACAATAGCATCACCGTACTAAGCACCATTAAGCAATGTAAGCTTAATTCAAAGAAAATGAAAGAACTCGTAAGTATTAATATAAAACAATAGTATTACTTTCATCATAACCCAATTACTTAAAGAGTTGCTTTAGTCCACAAGTTAGTCAACTAAAATAGTTAAGTACATAATAATAGCGTTAACGTTAATTCCCAATCAAAATAGTTAAACACATAATAGTAGTGTTCACGTTAATTCCCAATCACAGATCTCACTAACCAACATAACATAAGTGTTTACACCGAACACACTTAACACACATTTATATAATCTGACGGACAGTCACAATCCCATTAGAATACTTCACCCCGTCTTCCTCCAGCTGCAAGTTCACCTTCCCCAACTCCAAATGAGACTGATTTGAATGCCCACAACTCGGGTCTTATATACCAAACAATGATGGTGTAGGAACGAATCAGGAGGCGAGTGATGGTGCGCGCTCCAATCATAGAACAGGTGTGTGGTCCACTCACAGCTCCTGGCGTCGATCATACGTCATAGCATCGGTCATCGAGGTGTGAAAGCTAGCATGCTGGTATGGGGCGAGATGGTTTGCCCACTCGCTCGTTCGCTAGTCTGCTTCACCGTTTGGGTAGTGGGCTCCTTCAACTCTAATTCTAACTCTTAAATTAACATACAGGGCTCCGTATGTCAGACCTCCCCCCTAGAAAAGAGTTTAAAGAGTATAGTACATAATATTAAACATAATACATAAATAGATTCACCACCAGATTGGCAACAGCAAGATTATAATGAGGATATAATAAGGATAACACCCAAAGTAGGCAACGTCTCCAGGTACCACATCAGAACATAGCCGGAACGTAGCTGGAGCGTTATTCGAACTGCAAGGCATCTCACAGCTGAAGGCTTAAAAGCGCACTACAAAAGCATGATATTTACCTCGCTACAAGGGAGAGCTAATTGCCAAAATCCTCTCATTAAATTATACTTACTGCTGCATGAGGCCAACCTGGGAAATGCAATCTTTGATCCGTGGCAGTGGGTAGGTATCGTTCTTTGTGACAGCATTGACTTGCCTATAGTCCCTACAAAACCCATGGCTCCCGTCTGGCTTCGGCACAAGTATGACCGGACTACTCCACTGGCTGAAGGCCCTTGTGATCAACTGGTTTGAAAAAATTAAGTCAAGCTCGACCTGCAGTATACTCCTGCGTTGTGGCGAGACACGGTAGGGGGATAGTTTAATGGGAGTTGCATCCCCTACGTCGATGTCGTGCATGGCCAAAGAAGTGAGCCCCGGAGTATCACGGAACACACTGGGAGACCGAGATAAAACAGAGATTAGATGGTTCGCTTGATCAGAGGGAAGATGACATAGTTTAGATGGTAATTCCCTCAAAGCCACTGAATTATACTGAAAGTTGGATAGGCTACATGACAAGTCAAAGTCTGCATGGATACCTTCAGGCTCTGGAACAGTCTGTTGCGGATCAGTAAGAGAACTGAAGACTTTGTCCGCACCAGGCTGTTCACAGGTCCTGACATTCACTGCCACAGTGGGAGAATCTGGAAGAGAGGAATCAGGGGACCTATGGTAGAGCTTCAACATATTTATATGGAATACTTGCGTGGGCTTTCTCCTGTCTGGGGTAGTTACTAGATAATCGGTAATGCTCACCCTCCGAATGATCTTATATGGGCCCCTGAACTTGGCAGATAAAGGTTGGCCAAAAAGGGGGAGCAGGACCAAAACCTCATCACCGGGCTTAAACTCCCTCTCACGGGCTTTTCTGTCATACCATTTCTTCATGGAGCTTTTAGCCACTGTCAAGTTTTGAGCGGCAAACTCACATGAGGATCTCAGCCGGGTTTTGAAATCTGAAACATACTTGGAGGTTTTGGTTCCCCTCCTGGCCAACTAGGCTATCCTGCAATAGTTGCAAAGGACCTCTTACCTGGTGACCGAAAACTAGCTCATTAGGGGAAAAACCCAGGGATTCAGTTGGAACCTCACGAGTAGCAAATAAAAGAAAAGGTACCCCCTTATCCCACTCAACTCCGGTCTCTGTACAATACTTACGTAACATTCCCTTTAATGTCTGATGATATCGTTCGAGAACCCCTGGACTCTCTGGGTGGTAGGTGCTAGACTTTACATGCTCGATACCCAACTCCTTCAGGGACTGCTGGAAAATGTTAGAGGTAAAATTAGTTCCTTGATCACTTTGCACCTCATGGGGGAAACCCATTCTGGTGAAAAATTTGAGCAGTTCCTTGATTACAGTTGGAGCAGAGGTAGTCCTTAAGGGTATAGCCTCTGGGTAGCGAGTTGCCATGTCCATGATAGTTAATAAATAAATGTTACCTTGGGAAGTCTTAGGCAATGGGCCTACAATGTCCACTACCACCCGAGTAAAAGGATTCTCGAAAACGGGCAAGGGCACCAGAGGATGTACAGGCACCTTCTGATTGGGTTTTCCTGTCATCTGGCAAGTGTGACACACTCTACAACACTCCACTACATCTGCACGCATTCCTGGCCAGTAAAAGTGGAATCTGATTCTGTCTAGAGTTTTTCTCACACCTAGGTGTCCTGCCAATGGTATACAATGTGCCATTTCCATGATATCTTTACGACAAGGTTTGGGGACTACTACTTGATGGACGTCCCAAGCCCCGTCATCGATTGGTCTGTGTGGCGGTCTCCATCTTCGCCACAATACTCCTCCTTTGAGGTAGAAACATTCACCACCCTCCTTCTCACATTCCTCTTCACTCACGGACCTGGCAGCTAACTCCTTGCATTCACTATCATCTCTCTGTAGCTCTACCAGGCCGCTAGGACAATTTGGAGGAGTTTCATGGTCATCGTTAGGGTCAAGATGAGCCATAAAGGTGTCAGATAAATCCACCTCAGTCACATCATCAGGCACAGTTGGAGCATCATTCACACTCTCATCATCCCTTTCATCAACTCTTACATTCGGTACATTTCTGTCTGAGGGAACTGCTACTTGAGACATTGAACGTGTGTCAGCACACACAGGGAAAACAGTTGGCAACTCGTTGTCGAGCTCACCGGTTAGTGGCTCGTTAACAGGGGAAAGTGACAAAATGGGGTCTGGTCGGACCTTCTCACCTGCTACATCATTCCCCAAAAGGAGCGTTACCCCAGGCACAGGGATATCTTGGGACCTACACAAAGCTATGGTGGCCTCACCCTGTAGTAACTCACATTCAATTTCGCCTTTTACCAAGTATGCATAAAACTGGCCTCCAGCACCTCTCATTACAACTGGTTCGCCAGGTGGGCACTCAGTGTAAGGATTCACCATGAGGGTGCTAGTAGAACCTGTGTCTCTCAGAATTTTTACCTCATGCATGCAACCATTTAATCTCACGTTGCCAGATGAAATAAAGGGACGGTAACTGTCCTGCACTGATGGTGAAATTATTATTGGTTTAACCCTTGTGGGTTGCACCACACATGCTACTACACCCCTGTCTAGATGATTTACGTTAGCTGCTAGGTACTCCTTCTGTCGAGAGTTCTGCATTAAAGGAACTTTTGGTGCTAGGTACTCCTTCTGTCGGGAGTCCTGCATTAAAGGAACATTTGGTGCTAGGTACTCCTGTCGGGAGCCCTGCATTAAAGGCACACATGGAATTTGAGATACGGCGGCAACTGTCTGCCCCGATCTCTCGGTTTTTTCCTTGGCCCAGCACTGATAAGCTAGGTGGCCTCTCATGCCACAAAAAGTACATACTTTAGGGGATACGGGAAAGTTCCGTCTTTGAGCATTACTATTAGTTTGGGGCCCACCTCTGTTACCATTGCCCTGAGTCGCATTTTTAGTTGGGGAAATTTCTATTTTGGCTAGCTGGGGAAGACGTTATAGGCTTGTGACTGGGTCGGTCAGATTTGTGATTGGGATACTTAAAATTAGAACTAGAATTATCGTAGGGCTTCTTTCCACGAAATTTGTTGTTGAGCACGTATGTGTCAGCCATGTCAGCGGCGTCAGCAAGACAATCTACCTTTTTCCCCTTTAAATGATAGGATACAGAAGAATCAATTTTCCATAGGAAATTTTCTAACAGGACCAACTCCTTCAGATCGTTGTAGCTTGTGACTTTCTTACTCTTGACCCAATGATTGAAAGTTTTAGTCATGGTCCTGGCAAATACCTTATGGGTTTCTTCTACTTTCTTCTGGTTTTTACGGAAAGATTGCCTGTAAGCCTCAGGCTGCAATTGATAGGTTTTTAGGATAGCTTCTTTGAGATTGTCATAATCCTGCCTAACTTCGGCTACTTCTGACAAATACGTGGCTCGAGCCTGCCCTGTCAAAACAGTTTGTAACATAAAAGGCCATTGATCTCTTGTCCACTTCATACCTCCAGCAACTTCCTCAAACAAAACAAAGAAATCCTGCACATTATCCTCAGTGAAAGGTGGAATGACACTAGTCATAGTCAATCCCAGAGGGGGAGCAATTACGGGAGCATTTGTATTGACATTTAGTTGAGCCGTACGATATTGATATTCATATTGTTCGGTCGTTGCTCTGGCTTTTATGCTAGCTTCTTCGGTATTTATTCTGGCTAGTTCTATTTTTAGTCTGGCTTGTTCGGCATTTGCTTCGGCATTTAGTCTGGTTTGTTCGGTCTTTATTCTGGCTAGTTCCAGTACTTGATCACCGGTCAAACCAGGTGGCAATTGTTCATCAAGTTGGCTAAGTTTACTAGGGATCCCACCAACTGCTCCGTCACCCTCCCCGCCTTCTACAGGGAACAGGTGGGTTTTTATGGTCTGAGCCACCTCTACTTTGGACATGTTTGAGACAGTTAATTGGAGATGTGAGGCAAGCACTTTCAGTTCGGATTTTGACAGACAGTCAATATCAGGGGCTGTGGGTTCTGATTCTATGAAAACTCGAGCATCTTCGTTATTAATTAGTTGAGGCATGATTAATATTTGATTGTTAAGTAGTGAAACTGTATGAAACGAATCCTTGGCAAGGTCGCCACTCTTCTGTTACGTATCTTGATCCTCAAGTGGTTAACTTGATGAATCTAGATAGCACAGAGATATATATTAAGGCATCAGTCAGCTGAAGGCAAAACAAAAGTAAAATCTAATAACATAAATTCCTGTTGTTGCTTCCTTTCCTTTTGGATCTTAGGACTTGGTATCCTTTATTGACTGATACTCTTTAATTATGAAAAATACTGAAACTAATTAAAGTCATGTAGTATTTATAAAGAATTATTATTTAACCGAAGCTTAGTAGGCTATGGTTATGAACCGAATAAGTTATAGCTAAAGAAGGACTATTAATTTTATAAAAAGTCTTGAAAGATAAATATTAAAGTAAGAATATTTCTGTCTCTTACCCTTTTTGAAATGAATAGATAGTTTTCTTCGATGTCCTTTTATTTATATTTAATGTAATTATTCTTGGTTCTTGTCTTACGTTAATAGTATTATATTATTATTATCATCAGGAGTAATATCAAAGTCACATAAAAAGTTAGATATATATTTAATAATTAGTTAAATGTATTTCTTAACCACGTAACATTGAAGTTTGATTATGAGTAAATAAAGTTACAGGATCGTTTCATAGATTCGATTCAGGTCTCACTCAAATAATATGAAAAGCAAAATATAATATTTTGAAGCAAAAGAATTTTCTTCAGCTTAGGAAATCACTAGAAGTAATATTAACACAGCCATGTTAGTCTAAGGCGATATTACTAATACGAGACAATAGCATCACCGTACTAAGCACCATTAAGCAATGTAAGCTTAATTCAAAGAAAATGAAAGAACTCGTAAGTATTAATATAAAACAATAGTATTACTTTCATCATAACCCAATTACTTAAAGAGTTGCTTTAGTCCACAAGTTAGTCAACTAAAATAGTTAAGTACATAATAATAGCGTTAACGTTAATTCCCAATCAAAATAGTTAAACACATAATAGTAGTGTTCACGTTAATTCCCAATCACATATCTCACTAACCAACATAACATAAGTGTTTACACCGAACACACTTAACACACATTTATATAATCTGACTGACCGTCACAATCCCATTATAATACTTCACCCCGTCTTCCTCCAGCTGCAAGTTCACCTTCCCCAACTCCAAATGAGACTGATTTGAATGCCCACAACTCGGGTCTTATATACCAAACAATGATGGTGTAGGAACGAATCAGGAGGCGAGTGATGGTGCGCGCTCCAATCATAGCTCCTCGAATCACATAACAGGTGCGTGGTCCACTCACAGCTCCTGGCGTCGATCATACGTCATAGCATCGGTCATCGAGGTGTGAAAGCTAGCATGCTGGTATGGGGCGAGATGGTTTGCCCACTCGCTCGTTCGCTAGTCTGCTTCACCGTTTGGGTAGTGGGCTCCTTCAACTCTAATTCTAACTCTTAAATTAACATACAGGGCTCCGTATGTCAGAATATATATATATATATGTAACCTTCCAGGTTACAAGAGAATCAACAACATAATCTACAAGAGTATTCTCACCTCCCTGAATCAAACAAAACCAGCATATCAGCTCAAGAGAAAACGGAATTCCAAAGGGTAGCTTTGCCCAACCAGAACAAGGGCCCAAACACTGAAAGCAATATATTTGTCAGATGTTTCTAGGATTGACAATCGAGTTAAGTTACAAATATTCAACACTTGTTATAAGTCGGTATGCCAATATATGACTTAACATATGACGAGAATATGATATGCTGAATATAGCACATTATCATAATTATTGTACTGCTGTACCTTAAGAAAACAAGGGGGGGGGGGTTAATCAGTCACATTTAATGGACATAATATAATTATCACCGTCACATTTTGATTATATTATTATAACGTACTGTAAATATAATGCTAAGAAAGCTAATACATTGCCAGATACTGATGGATTATACAGAACACAATGTTTACTAACTATTTGTCTACCTGGTTCAGTAGAGTAGTATATATATATATATATATGCCAGATTCGGCGGAATAAATAAATATCTATCATAACATGTTATATATCGCAGTATCCTATGACGCAGGTTGTTCAAGGATAAATCATCGTACTGAATAGTAAGATTAATAGTAAATTAGAGTAATATAATAATATATCAAATAAATATTGTTCTATGCATATCATATATTATTTAACGGTTGATCTGAAACACAATTATAACTAAATACATAACAGGTGGTTCTGCCAAGACCTCACTTGATTTCAGAAAAGATATTTCGCTTGACATCCATCGTAGCAACCAAATATCAAAGGGGCATGTGTTGAAGTACGATGGGAGAATACATAACAGACAATGTATAACAGCATATGAAGGGCAAGATAAAACAACAAATGTGGGCACTGTGTACACACTTGTAGAATATGCCATGAGGGGTAAAGATATTCAGAACAATGTGTGTGTACAGAAAACTGGTGCAGGAAAAGGAAAAGCTAAATATTATTGTGGTTGGCTGGGTAATGGTGTTGGGAGGAGACAAGACGCTGAATAGTAAGTGACGAGAGTGGAGCGACATATAGGGAGAAAGTGAATAAACATTGGTGTACTCGGATGTCATAGTCCATAGCCCACTCATTAATATTCGTGGACTTTACCCATTTCTTATTAAGAAATTATATATCTGGAATCAAATTTGAGAATATAATTTTCTACACATCAAATACAAAACTATATAGCCTATACTATTCAGTGAAAAGCAAGTTTTATCCAAGAATGAATCAATATGGTTATAGTTACATAAAGGAAAATATAGAGTCCACGAATTCTTATGAGTAGGATAGAGACTATGGTATCCGAGTGTACATGTAAATATTGTGTCTACATGATGAGTGTGTGTATGTTCAAATGAGCGTATATTTGCATATATACAATGTAACATACAATATACTGTAGGGTGTGCACAGATTGTTAAGAAGTGTAATTTCTGAAGCACTCACACATCCATTTGTTGTCAAAAACCAACACATGACTCTCTCTCTCTCTCTCTCACAAAACCAAGAAACATTTATATTCATATAGAACATTATAATTATAACCATCACTCGACTAGTTATTATGTTTATACTGGAATGGTCAATTGAGCGACATGCCTCTTCCTGCAGCTAAGCATCATCGTTATCTTAATAATATTGACTTTCCATTACTGATTATACTATAATTCTTGGGATTCAGAGCTCCTTCGTGAGTGTAGATCTGGGTATATGGAGATTCGTTATATTTTTTATCATGTTACCTCCACCAACCGACTTTACTCCTAAACTCAATTAATGAAATCAACAAATACATGTGGCAGTCCAGGGATTCGAACCTAGGATGCTCACACCGAAATTCAGTGCACTTATCCATTGCGCTACGAAGACAGTTTCCTTGATTTAGTGCATTTAATGTAACACATATATTCACACCATTTTCTTAAAAAAACAGACAATAGTAATAATTAGTGTGCATCATAGTTTGATTTCAAATGTTCATCTAAATGAAGCTAATAATTACACGCTTAAGGATTGTCAGGTTAATAGTCTACTTTGATTAAATGCAATGTTCTATCAAGGTCAGATATATGTGAACTTCGATTTACGCCTGGTAGAACGAATGCATATGATACATCTTGAAATATGTTTTAAGAGAACCTTCCTCTCACTTTAACACACGTCACCAATTCCTCATTGTACCTTTTCAAACAGAGGACCATATGAAGACTGCAATAAATATAAAGGTGTTCGATATAAGGCACTTTCATTCATTGTCTTATGGCTAGATATAGAGAGAATTGTATTTATCTTAGGAGGAACCTGAGAGACAAACGGTTGTTCGCGATATTCTGTAGGTCTTTGATGTCTAATAATCCTTCCTAGGCTAAAAAACAAGCCTATAGTATTAGCAAACATAGCATACAAAATTACACTGTAGTATTGGAGCAGTCATTACACACTGTATGAATAACCCATCACAATATGCCCCAAATATTACAGTCCACTTATTCCATATGGCAAATACGCTTAGAAAGGTGATAAAACAACTATAGGTAGCGCCAGCGAACTTCACAATAATCTTGACCCCTTAACTTCATGTAACTCGAAAGTAATAAAAGCCAATCGGGCTGAAATGTCTATCGTTTGGGAAGAGTCCACCAAGAAATAGGTGTGGATATTTACAACTAGTCTGCTCTAGGCCCTTTTGAGTTACAGAGAGGTCGGGGATTAAGATTATTGTCAAGTTCGTTGGTGCTACCTATAGTTCGTGTATTTAATGGATTATTATATATTTACTTTCACCAGAACCAACATTCCTATATTCTTATATAAATACCTTCTATTTAGTCTTATCGTGCGTGTTTTTGTTTTCCAATGATCTGGATATTCAGAGACCGTAGGTTTGAAGTGTTCAAGTAATTTTCATTATCTCCAGTGTGTGTTTATTACATTAGGAGTTTTCTTCTATTATTGTATTTCCCTCTGCAATTTATTTGATTTTGTATATAATTATGTATTTGTCGTGGATTTCGAAAGTAATACACGCCAAAGTACCATAAACTTTCTTACATATTGTGATTCCGAGAGTCCGCCATTCTGCGTTCCAGATTGTGTATTCCAAAGAGGCAATACCCGTGTGATTCTCGGAGGGGGAATCCGGAGTGATAACTGCAGCCGCTGGAAGTAGTGTAATTCCAAGGAGACTGGGTAGGTGGAGAGAGAGAGAAAGAGAGAGAGAGAGATATGTAAAACGGGTAGAAATAATATATGTGATAATACATAATTATTACATATAATCTGAATAGGTACCCATTCGATGACTAACGAGTTACCCCTACCTCTGACAAGGTGGCTCGAATGACGGCAATATTGTTGCAACATCTCTATGTAATGAACAAGGGAGCTAAACAAATAGTCAGTATAACTTTAATCCCTTCTGTTCCGGCGACTTCTTTTATATTGTAATTTAGCTACTGTATAATATTTAGACGCTTTTATGTCGTTTAGGAATGATCTGTCGTAGTGAAAATGGGTTACATGAGGTAGGTTAAAGCTTGTTTATTGCTGGTGGCACTTTATTTAACTGAACACAATCGTCTAATAGTAGCCAGAATAAAGTTAAAGAACGCTTCCCGTGCTGGAAGGGTTAACATATCTAGAGTTCTCGTATCTGCATTTCGGTGTATGTGTATGTTTAATATATAGCTAATGTATATATGCTAACAGGCATACACACTCGCGTGCGTGCTTATAGTGAATTGAATTTACATATTTAGGCTAAAGACTTTTAAGAATGCAAGTACTGCAATATATGAAAATGTAATTGCAGGTTTTTGCTTACATGCTCTCAGTTTTATTTAAACAACAATAATAAAATGTTTAACCTGTAAGTGTCGGCGCGCAACATAATTCGAGTATAAGAAATCTGGACTATCTGGCGGCGCTCGACATAGGTCGTGTGGCAATTTCAGCACGTAATGTTGCTGAGAGAGAGAGACAAGTGGTGGCAGGAGAGTAGCGAGCGTATTACTGCTCCAGACCACCGCGGCGAACCTACTGACACGAATCCCACCTCCTCCCTCCCTCTCTCACTCGCTATATACAGAATTGTATGGGGAAAGTGCCGAATTACATGCTTTTTGCACTCGCGTTGCGCGGTTGTTGCAAGAAAACTAGCCATCATAAAAGGATCGTTATGGTGTCATTGGAAAGCTCTGTTTATGCCCTTTCAGGGATAGATACTTGTTTTACACTCTGGGTCTTATTTAGGCATGAAAATGATCACGTAAACAGCCCTATTTTGGCTAAAAACACCCCGCTGGGCGGTACATATAAATAAACCGCTAGCCCGCTAATCTAGTGTTAAACTGAAATATTTTCTTTTTAGCCTTTGGAATTATTGTATTCAAGTGTTGTCCTTGCATGTAGTGTTTCCGTATATTAGTTTACCCTGTACAACCACATCCTGTATTACTTCGGTCAGTATATGTGTGGTGTTGTATATTAATATTTACTTATCTCAATTTACTCTAAAGTGATTTACTAGGCATTGTCAAATGTGAATGTTTGTAATTAATTGAGTGATAGTTATTTGTAAATGAAGTTAATATGGAAATTGGAGTAAAGGAATACATGGCGACCCTGTTCCAAATAGGTAGACCAGACATCGTGAGCCCTAATACTAACCTCTATAGCCCCAAAAGGGCTAGAGAAAATAGGCTGTACTTTTCCACACCTATCCCCTGGCCGACCCTTCCCAAATGGTAGAAATATTAAGTCAATTACTCTGGTCGTTTGTGAGTTATACAGGTAGGTTAGTGTTCAAGAATTTTGGCCAACTTATTTGGAACAGGATATAGGCTGAAATGGGAGATTATTAGATCGGTGTTATCGTACGGGCAGAATATACGGAGGATATTTATAAAGGGGTAACTGGAATTTATTTTAGATACTAGAGGGCTTAACCAAGCCAGTACGGGTGACGCCATTATTCCATATAGTTTGGCTATTATTAGATGATATTAAGCAGCTTAGAAAAGACGTCTAGCAACCACAGAGCTGTATAATATCTTCATTAATTCGTTGACTATCATACATCCTTCCTAAACAGAGTAATATCGTCTAATGGTAGCCAGAAATAAAATAAATATCACTTCACCCGTATTGAAAGGGTTACGATCTATACAAAAAATACGAGACACTTTTGAGAGAGAGTATTAATTGCTATTTCACAAGGTGTAGGATATACTGTAGGCCCTCATCCGAGGTCGAGTCTATATTTGTTGTTTCTACTGCCCTTTCGTTGTCAATAGCAGGTTCTAGTTTGTATTTTTATAATCATTCTTAGACATGATATCTTGACCAATACCCATTATAACTAAAATAAGACCAAAATAATTGAACTAATATATCTACCATAAGAGAAGAGTCAGGCAGGAAATCGATGTGAAAACATACAGTCCATTTGCTCCAGCCCTTTAAGTTAGCAGTGTTGTAGAGCAGAATTATGGAGCACATTGTTATTCTGCGTAGCTGTTCTTAGGAGTTATTACAGGGTCTTAGATATTCTTAGGTGCATCGTAGGCCAATATTTTGTTTAATTTGATTTTGTTTTGTTTTTCTATATTCCAACTACTCCCTCTCGGCCATAGGCTGATAGCCTTTAACACTCTACCGCTGAACAAGGTGAGGCCCGTGAGGTCTTGTTCCAGTCTAGGGAGTGAGACATGTGAAGCACCCCGGCTTGAAGCAATCCCATCTCTGAAGCTGCCTCGTCTCTGCGCTTCACAGCGCTCGGACCCTCACTCTCAGAACGCCACCTATTGAGCAATTAACTCACTAGGCATTGCCCCCCTGTAGCATATTTTTTTAATATGGGAATATTCATACAGTGCTATTTTAATCAGGGAACAATGAGTTTTTTTGTTTTTGTCATTTCGGTGTGTTGTGGTAATACACTGATACTAGGTACAGCACAAATTTCATCCCAATAATATCTTCCCATTGACATATTGGGATTCGAACCCGGGTCCATTGGATTACCAGTCCAGTGGCAAGACCACTCCGCCACACCTCCCCTTAAGCAGAGGCTACCCTACCAGTCTACCCTAGGCTACCCAGGCTACCCTAGCAGTCCTAGTGTTTTGTAGTGTTTTGTGTCTGCATCGTAGGTCTGTCAGACACTTGGTAGCAATTTGTATAATTTTATATAACATAACAACCTTGTACAACACAGAGTTCGTGGTTAATTTCTCAAGGTACAGCATGATTTTCAGATCGGGAAATGTCGGTGTGGGATTCGTGGCGGTGGGAAAGTCCCTTAAATATCTCAGATCGTGTGCACGCCTGGTGTCTGGGAGATATAACATATAAAATCAAGTACTGAAAACATTCCATACCGGCACCCAACCATTCCAACACACCTTCAATCTCTGGTTACTAGTAAATACATATATCATAACAGTATGCATATGCATTTGTATGTACAGTAAGTGTTAGTTTGTGATAATTGGGGCAAATCAATTCGCTGGAGACCAACAATATTGAACGTTTGTCATCAGATGACGACAACAAATGTTAACTGCCTCAGCAATATAAGGCCACGTTATAGATTATTACTTGTTCATTTTAGTTGGGTAATATGTTCTAGTAATGGTTATTGTGTTGCATATTATGACAGTGAAATGCGTAACTTGATTATTACCACACGGGAAAGTTGAGTCACTAACATGGATGAGAAATGGGATATATTTATTGAAATTATCTGAATTCCGAGTAATAACACGAATTCATGGGAGATAAACCAGGGTAGTAAAGTGAGGAACATTTGCTGTAAAATATTTGTTTTTGGAACAATTTATCAAATTATGATTAGTACATAGTGAAAAACAGATAGTGGTATTTATACAGACAGGCTAAATTTAACAAAAACACATACGTTAAGAAAAAATAACGGACTGGAAGAAATGGCGACATAAAAGCGTATGGGAATTGCAGGAAAATAATTGACTACTATAATACATGTAAACCAGTAGTAGGAAATGACACAACGCTGTATATCGAGTCATTCGTTACCTCAAGCTTACATCTGTATCAATAATAACATTCATTTAATAAATTGTGGGAGAGGAAGACACACATCAATACTAATTATCAAAATATTGATACCAATATACTGCACATCTTTTACATATTTTTGATAGACACTGAGTTATAAGCCAAGTATGTCGTTATCGAAATCAATATTTTTATCAACTCATATGTTAAATAATTTCCCATGGCTAAAGGGCTCTATTTAAAATTCCTCAACTAATGACTGTTTCCAGTTAGCAGTGAATAGAATCTCGTAGCCCCTGATTTTCGATATTTAATGGACATTTATGATAACTACATTTCCTGCATCAGGTTAGCATAATTAACATATTTCGGTACAGAATCTTCGCAATAGCTGAGTTATCAAGGTGATTATATTGAAATTTATAAAGGTCGGCAAAACACAGCCAGACTATACACACCATTTTGTTTACTCTCCGAATATGAATACTTCAAGAATCTGCCAAATTATCAAATTATTTGGCAAGATTTGCTAAAGCATAAGAGTACTAATTCTCCAGTCGACTGAATCAATATCATGTAGAAAATATTGTTATTATAATAAGTCTATATAAATAAGGTAAATGGTAAAATAAGGCATAATATATAATATAATATATAATCTTTCGTCTCTGTCTATCCTCTAACGTCTTCCCTTCATGTTGGAAGTTTGCTCACATTCAACCTGTCCCAAAGAAGGGTGACCGCTCTCAACCCTCCAACTATCGTCCAATTGCTCTTATCTCTTGTCTTTCTAAAGTTTTTGAAACTATTCTTGCTTCCAAATTTCTTAAGCATTTCTCTTCTCATAATCTGCTCTCAGATCGCCAGTATGGCTTCCTTAAGGGTCGCTCTACTGGTGATCTTCTTTCATATCTTACTAACTCTTGGTCATCCTCCTTTCGGGACTTTGGTGAGACTTTTTCTATTGCACTAGACATATCTAAAGCCTTCGATAGAGTCTGGCATAAATCTTTAATTTCTAAACTACCCTCCTTCGGTTTCTATCCCTCCATCTGTGCCTTTGTCTCTAATTTCCTTTCCGGCCGTTCCATAGTCGCGGTTGTGGACGGCCATTGTTCACTTCCTCACCCTATAAACTCCGGTGTTCCTCAGGGCTCTGTCCTATCTCCTATTCTCTTTCTAATTTTTATAAATGATCTCCTTAACTGTACCTTAATTCCCATCCATTCATACGCAGACGACTCAACCTTACACTACTCCATTAGTTTTTCAGAACGCCCCAGCCAGCAATCCCTCAACGACAAACGTAATTAAGCCATAGAACTCTTAAATTCTGATCTAAATACTATTTCCAATTGGGGCAGAGAAAACCTTGTTAACTTTAATGCTTCCAAAACCCAATTTCTCCATTTATCTACCCGTCAGGATCTCCCAGCGGACTATCCCTTATTCTTCAACAATACAAAAATCAACCCTTCATCTTCTCTCAATATTCTTGGTGTCTCTTTTTCTTCTGCTCTCATTTGGAAGGACCATATTACCAGTCTTGCTAAGGCAGCCTCCCAGAAGCTGGGTGTGCTCAACCGCCTTAGGGGGTTCTTTTCCCCTGCACAGCTTCTTGCTCTATACAGGGGCATAGTGCACCCTTGTATTGAGTATTGTTCACATGTGTGGGGAGGTTCCTCTCACACCGCTCTCCTAGACAAAGTTGAAAGGAAGGCCTTTCGTATCATTAACTCCCGTCCACTCACCAACTCTCTGCAATCTCTCTCTCTCCGCCGCAATGTTGCATCTCTCGCTATTCTATCGCTACTATAATAATCAGTGTTCCTCAGAGCTATCCCAGTGCATACCACCTCGTTTACGTAGGGCACGTGGTACCCGTCTTGCAACTCAATCCCACCCCTACTCTGTGCAACTCTCCAACCCAAGAGTGAAACGTTACTCTCAAACTTTCTTCTACTCAACAGCTGAGCTCTGGAACTCTCTCCCAGAATCAGTCTTTCCCTCTTCCTATGACTTAAATTGCTTCAAACTCCGTGTGTCCAGGCATTTTGGCTTGAACGTCCCTTGATTTTGGCCCTGTCACTCTTTCAACTATGGGGGAGGCACTCGCTATAGGCAGTTATGCCTTTTGCCTCCCTCAATCACATAGAACAAAAACAATGTTTGTATAATATGAGGGTGCAAACGTTGCAGTGCGCATGGAGGGCAAGTTGAGCAAGTTCATATATTTGAAAGTTATTTATTTGAAAGTTGGGTTTAAGCAGGGGTGTGTCATGTCTCCATGATTGTTCAATTTATTCATGGATGGAGTTATTTAAAATGTTCAAGGGAGAGCAGTGGATATTGGAGTAGAATTGATAAGAAATGGAAATGAGTGGAAGATGCCTGTGCTGTTACATGCGGACAATATCGTGCTGTAAAGTAATGGTGAGTGGGAGTTGCAAGGCGAACCTAATGCTAAGCATTTCAAGAGCCCCCATTAGTTCAGCCCATTTAACCACTGTTATGAAAAGTGGAATAATAATGCAAAATAACTTATGTAAAAATGGTGATACAATATATATATTATATTTATTTCTGCAGTATAAAGACCCCAGTAGATACCTTCTCATTGTACTCGGGGTCTTCTTCCATCATCAGTATATTTCTTACCAACTAAAACTTGTTGGGGATGGTAAACTACTGTAGGTGCAGTACTTCCAATATACTGTCTTTGTCTTCCACATCGTAACAAGTACTATTCTCAATGTATGATCATAATGCTTACTAAGCACAGCAAGGTTTGTGTACCAATAAGTCTATTTATCTCGTTCGCTCTTGTTCTCTCTTATACAACATACACACATACACACTTCCATTGTAATCTAATCTTATATCCTTCCCACACCACACATAGGTTCCCTCCCTCCTCATAACTCCCACTTCTACCTCCAATATTCACCCAGTAATTAAACTGAGACTGCCATCAACAACCCAGATCGAGCCACACTTCACTCTTTCTGTTTGACCAGCGACGGCAAACTATAATATTGTGTTGTCGCAATAACGGTGTAGTTGGGAGGTATTGATTGTGTGTTATACCCTATTCCAAATAAGTAGTCCAAAACGCTTGACCATTAACCTCTACAACTCCCAAACGAATAAAGTAATCGAGCTCACATATCTACCATTTAGGAAGGGTCAGCCAGGCAATAGGTGTAGAAATATACAGCCCATTTGTTCTAGCCCTTTTTGAGTTACAGAGGCTAGGGGTCACGATTTATGGACTACTTATTTGGAACAGGGTATAGTGTGTGATGGTCAGACCTTGATGAAACAGCTTGCTTGATGAAAGTGTTGTGTTTGCGGCAATTGTGGGAACACAATGATTATTTAAATATGACGGAATGCAAAGTAGGTGTATGTGTTACTACAAAGCATTAAGAGATACATTATTTAATGTTGTACAGCAATCTTGGCAACAACTAATAAGATACGGAAATATGGTATTGATTCAGTAGCTGGTGCTGTAGGAGAAAGCAAGACATTAACTATATATTAGAATCATTATACAAATATAGTAAGAATGAGGAGCACGAGACATACGGACGCAAAAATAAGGAACAGATGATAAAAGAAAAATAAGACAAAACAAATATTTGAAGACCAATTTGCTGAGTGAAAGACAATGAGAGAACACACACATTTATCGACATGATGTTAAGTAAAGGAAATATCACAGACATTGTATGTAATTGAGAATCAACATAAAACAATATTTGGCCAATGCACAACGTATGCATAATGAATAATACCCCCAAAAGGAAATTTTTTTTTTTTTTTTTTATATATATATATATATATATATATATATATATATATACCGTATGCAATGGAATGGCAAATTAAGACAATATTTTGTTTTATATTTTTGTTTTATTTATTTTATATATATATATATATATATATACCGTATGTAATGGAATGGCAAATTAAGACAATATAAACCGACAGCAACATCAAATAATATCTTCAAAGGAAGGACGACGAGAGGAAGGAGTAATCTCGTAAACACTAATTAATATTTAATGTAGTATGATATAAATTATTTAGTTTATTTAATTGATTGATTTCGTTAGAATAATTTTTGGTGTCAATAAAATTGAAACATTTCGATAATTTAAAGTTAATGAACAATACCGTCCGAATTGGTCGGCAAAGTACTAATGGCCAGACAGGAACAGGTGACTATATTAATGCAGTTATGTGTAACGGATATGTTTGTTATGTATTTGCCTTTTCTCAGAGACAAACATACCAGGACAGGAAATGGAAACTTTATCACTAGAGTATTTGCTATGAAGGTCGAGTAAGTTGAACATTGATACATTTCTGTGTTAGGGACGTTCATCCTTATCCCATTCAGTACTGGTTCAATCCTTTTAATTTTTATCTGGCTACTGTTAGACAATTTAATTCAGTCTCCAGCAATTTAACAGTTTCCAAACTATCTCACTTTACCTTTGTTAGTATCCCAGATCATTCATAAGGTGCGCAAAATCGTGTAAATATAGATAGAAAAAATATGAAGACGTCGCTGATACAGAAGGTATTAACTTTCATATTTAATTAGTTAGTGCCTTCAACTGGGAACCATATCACGTGATTGCGAAACTATCAATGTTATAGCAATCAACACACAGGGTATTAAAGGTAAAGCAAGTTATTGTTATCCACTTAGTCTAACATAAATACCAAGAAAAATAATCTGGAAGCTGTTCTTAATTTGGGTTAACCCGTTTAGTCCCGGTGACATTCTTCGCAATATATTCTGGCAACTATTAGGCGATTGTATTCAGTTTAACAAGGGCCACTAGCAATTAACACGCTACGAACTATCTCAATTAACCCTTTGTACTACCACAGATCCCTCTTAACCTGTATAGAATCGTCTAAATATAGCTACAATACAATCCAAAAGACGTAGTCGGTACAGAAGGGGTTAAGCATGACACTGTAACTTCCTCCTGTAATTGATATTTTTCATCACCCCCTGCTACTTTCAATGTCATGATATCCAGACTAATAAGATTGACAGTATTACTAGTCACCTTTTCCTGAATGCAATAGTAATAATACAAATATTATAATCATTAACCTCCTTTGTACCTGGGACGTCTTTTCAGTCTTATTCTAGCTATATTTAGACGATTGTGGTGTGCAGTTTAAGAAAGATCTGTGGTAGTTAAAAGCGTTAGGAGAGATATCTCGAAGCCTGTTAGTTGCTGGAGGCAACTGAATAAGATCGCTTAACAGTAGCTAGAATAAAATATAAGACGTCGCCGGTACAGAAGGGGATAACACACATTTATTTATAACAATAATATTATGAATTAACATTCCGACACAATTAACATATTGGGACCAAGAATTATACATAAACACGCCTTACTATCTTATAACTCCCGCTTCTTGATTTCCCCGAGGTCTTGGATATTAAAACATTTCATTAACTAGCTCATTAGCTTCTGGGTAATATGGCTTTGTTAAATTAGTGGGGTGAGCATCTCCATCTCTCTCTCTCTCTCTCTCTCTCTCTCTCTCTCTCTCTCTCTCTCTCTCTTTGGGCTTAAAATTAAACCACACCCATAATACTATAATTATAATTACATTGTAAATGCAGTATCTACTGTATGGGGACATTTTATAATAGAGTTATTCTGCCATAACCAAAATAGGATAGCACTGTGTAGGAAAACTATAGTGAACCGATAATTCTATAATATTGTCACAACGTGATCCACATTGTTTAGATCATCGTTTTGTGTTCGCTGTTTACAAATATATGTAAGACAATGAACATATACAATATGATACACATATCTTTATGAAAATGGTAGTGTAAATATTTTAAAATACTTGTATTTCCATAAAAGGTGACAGCCAGGAACAATTACCAATAGGTTATATTTATACAAGAAAATGGGGATTGGGCCTGAGCATATACAACAAGGACTTGCCAAAAAGGCCATGCCTATTTAATTGACACATTTTAGCTCGATATTTGACCCAGTACAAACCCAAACAACAAAGGGTTAGTCCCACTTTAATAAAAATGGGCCGGTAAATTCACAGTTGATCAAAATACTAACTGGCGACTGTAAAGCGACAGTTCTAAATTAGCTTATCCTTAGCCGATCATGCAGTGTTCACTATTGGGCAGGCAGCTTTACCGCTTAATTGACGGCTGTTTCTGCGAGTCAGCTGAGAAAAAAGTAACTAATTTATGATGAAGCATGTCGACATCTCCAGCCAGTCATTCTTCTACTTTTATTTATACGTGGGTATTTTATGTGGTTTGCGTGTGTGTTTTGTGTGTGTATGTGTGCGTGTGTGTGTGTTGTGTTGTGTGTGTGTGTGTGTGGTTGTGATTTACGCAGGGGAGAAAAACGCAGCAATAAGAATAATATTATACAACATCCACCTCAACTGCTCATCCAGAAGCTTTATTCTTAATCTGTCACTCATAATGAAGTTTTCTCACAATGATAGTTAATATGATCACAATCATGAATCATAATATGTTTTCTATAGGTTATTACATAAGGGATTAGAATATGCCCCACGTGCCTTCTGCGTGTGTGTCGTAAGAGGCGACTGAAGAGGTTGGGTCGGTGGGCTTGCAACCACCACCCGTGAAAAATACGTAGCAACGAAAAACGAATGAACAGCCTCGGATGCGGACGGACCCTGTGTTGATGAACCCTGACTGACTATGGACAATCTTACGATCAATCTTAGAATAGCAACGTGGATTGTGAGAGGCATGAATGATAACACAAAAGAGAGAGAGATACTGGAAGTGTTAGTGAATGCCAGGCTGGATGTATGTGGAATGACAGAGACCAAATGGAGGGGTAAGGATGTGAGAGAGTGGGAGTGTGGAATGGGTGTGTGTGCTGGAGTGAGTGCGGGAGCAGCAAGAGAAGGTGCGTGTTTGTTTGTAAGTAACAAATGGAAGGAGCGTGTACAGTAAGAGACTATGGGTCTGTGGGTTCAAGGATTGTGTGGGTGAGAATGAAAGTAGGAATACAATCGTGGGTGATTGTGTGTGTATGCTCCGACAGAGGATAAACTTGCAAGAAAGAAAGAGGAGTTCTGGGTGAATGTGGAGGCGTGCCTGGATAAGTTTGACAAGAACGAAAGAATATTTCTGATTGGGGATATGAATAGGAAGGTGGGCGATAGGAAAGTTGATGGAGTGGTGGGAGGGTGGGGGGTACCGTCAGAGGTGAATGGGAATGCTAGTGCACTTGTGGACGTATGTGTGGGGAGGAGGCTGTGGATAGCCAACACCTTCTTCCGACACAGAATGATACACAGGTACACATGGAAAGTGGTGTGGAAGATGATGGATAAGGATAAGACAGTGGTGGAACGAAAGGCACTGATTGATTATATATGTGTGGATGAACGAATGAAGAAATCTGATCTGGATGCTAGGGTGTATAGGGGTATTGGAGGGGGTCTGTCTGATCATTATGTAGTAGTAGCTAAAATTAGATACAAAAGTGGGGGGTGAGGAGAACTGGACGGAGGCGAGAGGAAGGTGAAATGGCGAGGAGGGTGGAGAGGCTACAGGAGGAAGAGTACAGGAGAGCAGTAGAAAGACGACTAGGTGGGTTCGACTTCGAAGATATGGAGGAAGTGGAGTAGATGAGCAAGGTGTTTACGGAAGAGATCTGTGCAGCATGTGAGGAGGTGTGTGGAGTAAGGAGAAGAGAGAGGGGGGTGAAAGGTACAGCATGGTGGACAGAAGAGGTAAAAATAGCTGTGGAAGACAAGAAGAAAGCGTATAGAAAGTGGTTGGGTAGTAGAGGGAATAAAGATTTGGAGAATCAGAAACGAGAGAGGTACGCGGAGAGAAAGAGAGTGGTGAAGAGAGTAGTGAAGGAAAGTAAGAGAAGAGTAGATGAGGAATTTGGAAGGAATCTGAGTGTAAAATGGAGGGAGTGTAAGAAACTGTTTTGGAAAAAAGTCAAGAAAGTTAGGGAAGGTAGCAAGGGAAACAGTAAGGGTGTGAAAGATAAGAATGGGAGAATGCTAGCCAAGAAGCAAGAGAGAGTCGAAAGATGGAGGGAGTACTTCAACGAGTTGCTAAACTTAAGGAATGGAGCGCCAGCACACATAATTGGATGGGGTATGGGAGAGAGAAGAAGAGAAGTAGTGGAGGAGGAGGTGGGGATCAGGAGGTCAGAAGTGTGGGAAGCCATAAAAAGAGTGAAGTTGGGGAAAGCACCAGGAACAGATGGAGTGTGTTGGGAAATGCTAAGGTATGGTGGTGAGATAGTGATCGAATTGGTATGGCAAATGTGCAAACTAGCTTGGGAGAAGGGGAGTGCACCTGATGACTGGAATACAGGCATAATAGTCCCCCTATATAAAGGTAAAGGGGAAAGAGGAGTGTGTGGTAACCACCGAGGAATATGTCTTCCAAGCGTAGTAGGGTACAGTAGGGTAGTGATTGAGAGAGTGAGAGCGAGAAGGGAGAACTAGATAGGTGACGAGCAGGGCGGTTTTAAGAAGGGAAGAGGATGTGTAGATCAGATTTTTACCCTGAATTGTGTTGTCGAGAAATATCTGGAGAAACAACAAAAGGTGTATGCTGCTTTTATGGACTTGGAGAATGCCTATGACAGAGTGGATGGAGAAGGTATGAGGAAAGTACTTAGAATATACGGAGTAGATGGCAAGTTGCTGAAAGCAGTGAAGAGCATGTATGAGGGTGCAAAGGCAGCAGTACGTGTGGAGAATGAGCAGAGCGATTTTTTTTACCTGAATGTTGGGTTGAAACAGGGGTGTGTGATGTCTCCGTGGTTGTTTACTGTATATATGGATGGAGTCATGAAAGAGATACAGGGAAGAGCAGTGGATGTTGGTGTATCACTGATAAGGGAGAGAAATGAATGGAAGCTACCTGTACTGCTGTTTGCTGATGATACAGTTCTGATGAGCAACAATGAATGGGAGTTGCAGGGTCTGGTAAATGTGTTTGGAACAGTGTGCGAAAATCGGAATTTGAAGGTAAATGCGGGGAAGAGCAAGGTTATGGTCTTCGAGAGGGGTGAAGCCACAGAGTGTGAGGTGAAGTTGAATGGTCAGGCTATGGAGATTGTCAGCTCATTTAAGTATCTGGGCAGTGTGTTGAGTAAAGATGGGACTATGGATGAAGAAGTGCGGGAGAGGGTGCAACAGGGGAAGAGGGTTGTAGGAACGTTGAAAGCAGTAACAAGAAATAGGGTGGTCAGTATGGAAGTGAAGAAGTCCTTGCATGACAGTGTGGTAATCCCGACACTGACTTACGGAAGCGAAGCATGGACGTTTGAGAAGAGACTCAGACCAAGAGTAAGAGCTGTGGAAATGAGTTACTTAAGAAGTGCGTGCGGAGTTACATGGAGGGATAGACAGACGAATGAGGAAGTAAGAAGGAGATGTGCTGGAAAGTGTGAAAAGGAACAACTTGAGATGGTTCGGCCATATGGAATGTATGGAAAGCGAGAGAATGACTAAGAGGGTGTACGAGAGCGAGGTGGAAGGACAGAGAGGGAGAGGTAGACCGAACGAGAGGTGGAAGGATGGAGTGAGGAAGTATATGGATGAAGGCGGTGCTGGTTGGGAGGATGGGCGTCGACTGACTGGGGACATAGGTGCATGGGGGCGGTTTGTTCGTGGCCACCCCTTCGGGGATCACGGCGTCAGGCAATAGATAGATAGATAGACATAATAACGTAAGAAAATGGGAGTCTGCAGAAATCCGATGGGCCCACACAAGACAGATCCCTCTCACACTCAACCCTAGTTATAAGCCCTAATTATAGGCCCAGCTCATTAATACCATGAGGTCCGACCTCACTAAAACGGTAAGAGATCAACACAAGATTACGGGGTCTACAGAGCGCCAATTGGCCGAAGCCCGGCAGATCCCCTTCATACCCAACCCATATCGTCCATATGCCTATCTAATTTTATCTTACAGCTCCCTAATGTTCTCGATCCTACCATATCACTCGGTAGCCTATTCCACATTTTTATGATTTATATGATTTTCAGGGCTTTGTTTTTAATGGTCTGTAAGGTCTTGCGGTGTGTTTCAGCTAGGTTAGAAGCCCAGGCAGGGCTTGCATATTCCATCACTGATCTTATGTATTGTTTGGCTACTTGGTGGTAGTTTTTTGTTGTGTCCAAACTGTGTGCGGGCAAGTTACCTGGGGCATTAAGTCTGGGTGTCAGTTTATTTGTTATGTTTGTGATATGTTGGATGAATGTTATTAGAGTATCATCTGTTACTCCTAGGATTTTTGGTGTGTTAGGGGGGGTGTTTTTTATGGTGAGGTGCGGGGTGTTTTTGTATTCGGCTGTCCAGCTTGTGAGGAGGGTTGCAGTGGACTTGGCTGGGGCTATTTTGAGTCTTTTTGATGTGCACAAGTCATGTATAGTGTGTTGAGATAGGGTTGAAGGAGATGTGATGCTGTGTCTGAGTCTTGGTGTGTACATATGAGTGTTATTTCGTCTACGTAGGAAGCTATAATTATGTATTTGGGGTGCGTGAGGTGTGGGTATATCACGCATGTACAGATTAAAGAGTGGAGGCGACAGGATGGATCCTTGTGGAACTCCGTTTGTGAAGTTTCAGGTGTTAGATGACTGACCGGCATATGATATATGGTCATGTCTGCTTGCTAGGTAGTTGGCCAGCCACCTTTTTGTTTTGTTGTGCATGTTTGTGTCGTAGATTTTACTTGTTAGGTTGTGGCGGGGATGGCATCGGAGGCTTTACTAATGTCGAGTGTGACAAGTAGAGATCTGTGTGGTGGACTGGCTGAGTTGATGCCATCAAAAGCTCTTTGTGTAAGGTCTGTAAAAAGAGTGTTTGTTGAGTGATGTGGCCTGAAGCCATTTTTTGTTGGAGCTAGGGGTAAAGCGTGTGTGGTCAGCTGTAGTATGAGACGTTCTAAGACTTTGGAGGGGGTGCAAAGGAGTGTGATGGGGCGGTGTGAGGAGGGTAGCGTGGGTTTTTTGTTGGGTTTGGGGAATGTAACGATGACACCATGCTTCCAGATGTCTAGTATTGTGGTGTGTGAATAACTATAATTTGATATGTTGGTGAGTGCTTGTATGATACATGTAAATAGATTTTGTACTGGCTGTTGAATTTGTTTAGTCCTACCTATATGACATATAAATGTTAGTTAATTTGATAATTATGTTAATTTAACATTACCATATAATTATATATACAGTATATATATATATAATGTATCTCAGTTTGTAAAGCGAAATATAATCCAGTTCCATATTTCACACGTTTCCTAGAACCACGCTTGAAACAGTAATATATCAGGGGATTAAGTCAGATTTGCCGCGTCGGATTATCTTCGGTGATAAACAAGTGCAGGACATTTCCAGTTGGATTAACTTTGTCATGTACAATTGGCCACAAATGTTCCAACCTAATTTTTAAATTTATGTATGAAAAAATGGGAACTTACGATGATCACTTGCAATAATGTAGTTATTTGACTATATTATATTAATATTGCATAACTATTATATACAAAATAATATATTATTATATAGTACTATGTAATACTATTATATATTATATTATATAGGGGAGGTGTGGTGGAGCGGTCTTGCCACTGGACTGGTGATCCGGTGGTCCCGGGTTCGAATCCCGATGTATCTATGGGAAGATATTATTGGGATGGAATTTGTGCTGTACCTAGTGTCAGTGCATCTCCACGAAACCCACCGAAACTCCAAAAAAATACGCTCATTGTTCCCTGATTAAATAGCACTGAATGAATATTCCCATATTCAAACTATGCTACAGGGGGGCAATGCCTAGTGAGTTAACTGCTCAATAGGTGGCGTTCTGAGAGTGAGGGTCCGAGTCTAGGGGGAAAGACGGTGAAGCATGGGGGGCGAGGAAGCTTCAGAGATGGGGCTGCTTCGAGTCGTTAGTGGAGCTCTCAGTGCTTCACATGTCTCACTCCCTAGACTGGAACAAGACCGCACTGGCTTCACCGTGTTGAGTGGTTGGGTGTACAGGCTATCAGCCTATGCCCGAGAAGGAGTAGTTGGAATATAGAAAATGAAAATACTAAATAAACTTCCAAACAGAAGGTAAAGAGTCATGGGGGCAATGGTACACATCTGTAATTGTAGTTATTTGAAGGAGCGAGATATCAGACATAAACAGTGTTGTAGGATAGTTGTGGGAATATCCTCTTAACACACCTTTGTGATGAAGAAAAATTATCATCTTTGACAAGCAAATCTAATTACTATTTATTTGTGAATACCTTTCCAAAACATGTGTGATTTATGTTCGTATAAGAATAGCAAAACAAATATTTCCAGCCTCCAACTTTACATTCCTGCTTCGTGAATGTGCAAAGCATCACAATGTTTACATCGTGCTTAAAAACAGGAGAAATGCAAATGTAAATCCTATTTCACTAGCTATATTGAAATAAGGATACTCGTTCAACAATAGATGCCATTAACACTACGATACTTCCACCAATGCTAATATTCACTACAATTATATATGAAACTTATCATATAAATTTACAAACAAAGTGAATCGCCTTCTATTGTTGAAATATCTCATCATGTGATGAGAGAGAGAGAGAGAGAGAGAGAGAGAGAGAGAGAGAGAACAGTAACAACCGATGAATATAGATTATCTTTCACACAAAAAAGCTGATCCAATCTTTTATCCTTTTCCCGCACGTTCAGTCGGTAAACTTAAAACCTTTCTTAAGGCGACAAAATTGTTGGATTTTACATTCTCTCTCTCTCTCTCTCTCTCTCTCTCTATATATATATATATATATATATATATATATATATATATATATATATGTGTGTGTGTGTGTGTGTGTGTATTTATATGCACATGTGTGTGTGTGTGTGTGTGTGTGTGTATGCGCGTGTGTGTAACACAATAATATCTAGTAAGTATAGTAGTATAGTAAGACAACATTACCAATTTCTGATAGGTTAGCTTGATTATACTTTAGTGTAGGTGTAAGGAGCGAGTGCGCTGTCTGGACCCAGTTCTGGTGACTACAGTGCCGGCAATACTCACCTCGCCTTACACAACATTTGAAGGGGAAACAAACATGCTAACATTGAACTACATGTACAGTTGCCCACATAAGTCCTGTTCCTCTCCGTAATCATATAAATGTAAATATTATGTACATGCCTGAGTTTATGAGTGCAGTTTCTAATGCAGTTGCTCCCGAGTCACCCACCTCAGAATCCCAGGAATTGAATTGTTGGTAACGCAGGATAATATTGATCATGATTTGGAACAGAATATTTATGTAAATCTGATAAATTTAAGTTATTTGCATTTTAGATGTTTCATTGACTACTAATGTTACGTCATATCTGGAATATGAATTATAATAAGCTTATAATGTAAGCCCAAGTGTTGTAGTTCAGTCATGTAATCGAATTATTTATACAAACCACAAATATCGAAAATATATCTGTCTATATATTACCTCAATCCCCGAGTGGGTGGCCACGAATAAATCGCTACCCGTGCTCCTCTGTCATCTGTCAGCCGGCACCCCTCCTCCCAACCCACACCACTTTAACCCCTTTGAGGATTATGATGCGTTTTGACATTTTTTTCTGGCTATTATGAGACGATTATGTTCAGATTAGGAAGGGAATGTGGAAGTCAGAGGGTTAATTGTTTTACTATTTACCCATTTGATGACCACAGATCCCTCCTAAGTTATATAAAATCTAACAATGATAGGCAAAATAAACTGTCAAAATTAGTCATAATCTCCAAGGGGTTAACTCATATACCTCTCAACTCCATCCTTCCATCTCAATCTCGGTCTACCTCTCCCTCTATGGCCTTCCACCTTATTCTCTTACTCTCCGTTACAGAGAGAGAAGTATTGCATTGTTTAGATAAACTCAAGGTAAATAAAACGCCTGGACCTGATACAATCTCGCCTAGAGTTCTAAAGGAAGCTAAGGATGAGCTCTCCAAACCACTGACATTACTATTCAATAAATCCTTGCAGTCTGGAACTATGCCTGATCAGTGGAAGATAGCCAACGTAACACCGATATTCAAAAAAGGCAGCAAATCCCTACCCAGTAACTATCGTCCAATTAGCTTAACCTCAGTTGTATGTAAAATGCTAGAAACGGTCATAAGAGACAGATTCGTAAATCACTTAGAGGAAAATAACATACTTAAAGATACTCAACACGGCTTTCGTAAAAAACGTTCCTGTTTAACAAACCTCTTAGACTTCTTCCACGATATCCTCAACCTCTACGATGAGAGTAAAGCTGTAGATATTATATACCTTGATTTTCAAAAGGCCTTTGACAAAGTTCCCCACAAACGTTTACTGCTAAAACTAAAAGCGCATGGAATACAAGACGGTGTGTTGAAATGGATAGAAAATTGGCTCAGCGACAGAAAGCAAAGAGTAGTCATAAACGGTAAGGCATCTAAATGGACCAATGTAAGTAGCGGGGTACCCCAGGGATCGGTACTAGGACCAATTCTCTTTCTAATTTACATCAACGACATAGATGAGGGTCTAATCTGTACAATCTCAAAATTTGCTGACGATACAAAAATTACAAATAGCGTACTCTCAAAAGATCAAGTTGACGATATGCAACACAATCTAGATAAATTGCCACATTGGGCCCAAATTTGGCAAATGAGTTTCAATGCGGATAAATGTAAAGTACTACATATCGGATACCTAAATGAGAAAGCAAACTATTCGATGAATGGCACTCAGCTTAAGAATGTAAACAGAGAAACCGATCTGGGAGTAACAATATCGAGTAACCTAAAACCGAGTCAACAATGTTCAGAAGTTGTTAAGAAGGCAAACAAAATAATTGGCTTTATAGGCAGGTCATTTGAGCATAAATCCAAAGACGTTATCCTAACCCTTTACAATTCCTTAGTCCGCCCTCTTCTGAAATACTGCGTTCAATGCTGGTGCCCTTATTACCAAAAAGATATAAACAAGCTAGAAGGAGTTCAACGTAGAGTTACCAAAATGATACCTAGCCTAAAGAACAAACCATACGAAGAGCGTCTTAGAGAATTAAATCTATTTCCTTTAACCCAGCGCAGATTAAGAGGTGACTTAATTCAAGTGTTCAAAATCATCAAAGGCATCGACAATATGAACTGTAGTAAGTATTTCACTATCGACCAATCTAATTACACGCGGGGAAACGGTTGCAAAATTATTGGTAAATCTTTTAACTCACACGAATCTAAGAATTTCTTCTTTAATCGATTTGTCAACTTGTGGAATGGGCTTCCCCGAGACGTTATAGACTGCAGCACCATTGATTCATTTAAATTCCGCCTAGACAAATATCTCGCATCAAACCCGCGACTGACTGCATTTGTAAATGAATAACTTTATTTTATCCTCCCCTCAGTTACTAACCCATATGTCCCCTACTAACTTCCTAGTCCTGCCACGGACATTAGTTCCAGGGCAGTAGTTCCCTTTCCAATGTTCCCTTACCCACTCTAAACCACTGTTTGGACACTTGATCCTCAGTGTTTTGGAGGACAAGCAGCCTAGAATGGTCACTAGATCTGTTGTTGCTTGATTTCCTTTGTACTCCTTTGTACTCTTCTAGTCATTCTTTCATTCTCCATACGTTCCACATAACCAAACTTCCTCAAGGTGTGTGAGGTTCTTTACTCCGATGACACCGTGTTGAGGTGTAACTTGAGTAGGCCTCTCTGTGATGAATAATGTTTGTAGAAAATTGCCACCACTAATAGTTTATAGACATATTATGAGTCTGGAATCAATCAACCCATGCGATCAGCCTTTCCTTTATTTGTTGTATAAGTATGCAGGAACACAGTCAGGAATCAAATCAGGTGTGAAGTGATGAAGTGGTGAGAATGGTGAAAGGGGGTGTGTGAGAGCGTGGTGAGTGGACCTCCGCCCTCGACTCGTGTCTGTCAAGTTCTCCCGTGTGATCGCCGTCATGCCTAGGTTCAACCGCACCTCGCCTTCCGAGAATGCATAACCAATGATGAAAGCGTGATTAATCCTGAATGACGAGTGAATAATAATACATGACGAGTGAATAATCGTGCATAACTCCAGTCCAGGGGTCTTCTGGTGTTTAGGTTAGGAAGTCATTAATATAGGAATGAAATGATTAATCAGCATGTTTACCTTAGCTATTGATAAGGACACCTGTGGTCGTGCCTCTGGACCACAGCTAGCAGCTCCTTGTACAGGCATATACAAAAGTCGTGTTACAATTATGAATTGAGTTATGAGTTGTCTAAATATGAGTGAAAGGATCGTATAACACGTTCTACGAACTACGAGAGTTTTGCTCCCACTGCAAAACAAAACTGCAAATGGAGCACTAAAATTATAATAAAAAGAGAAATAAGTGAAAGAGAAATAACAAAATAAAAATAAATAAATGCTTAAGTCTAACAAAAGATTATAAAGACTGAGGTTTTGTAGATTTTCTATAATAAAATAGATGAGATGTGATGAAAATGGTACATACATAAAGCTATATATACAGTATATATAAAATTGTAAAAGTAAGAGTAATTATTATATTTAAAAAAGATAAATAATATAAACAAGTACAACACTAAGTAATTGCAAATTTAGAAAGTACCAAATGTATAAAATTTAATCTTCAGATTAGGTAACTTTCCACATTAACAAATCAATGTTTATAGTATGTATTTTCTAGGATAGTGCAATGTCATTCTTTTCTAAAATATAGACTATATTTTCTAAGTCTGATTATGCCAAAATTACATTTTCTTGTGCATAATAATTATGTAACTAGTTTTCCACATATATCATGTTAGTGCTTTCACAAAATGTTCAAGTTCACTAATACGTGATGCTAGGCAGGAGTTTGAGCAATAACATAAGATAATAGCAATAATCAAAAGAATCATGAGTAGACCAATGGGAGGGTATACATAGTAAGGCTTGACAAAGTGAGTGAAAGACAGAGAGTCCAAAGATGAGTTAATTAGAGTCAAAGTGTTGATGGTATGTGAAACAACCTTAGGAAACGAAAAATTCCCAGAAATGTTAACAGAGGGAGGAATTTCAGCAAAAAGACGACTGTCAATAGAAATTGAACTCAGGTGAAATGTGGAAGGGTAAATAGTGAGGAAAAGACAGACAATCATGCATGAATCCTTTATGTAAATCAAACCTACTGCGTGTCTGTGGAAAGGTGAGCGATCGGGACAAGTCACAAGGAGAGTAGTTGCTTTCACAAAATAAAGAAAATGAGTATCCAAAATGTGTGCATGAAAGAAATTTTTCTGAGGAGCGGGAGTGAATTGACAATAATCTAGCATATGTTCATTTTTCTTAATAGCACGACTACAATCATCATAATTCAGGGGGAGTAATTGGATTAATTGAGCAGGACAGGTAGTAATGACGTCTAAGATAGTGTGACAATGTTTCTCAAAGATCGAAGTGTCTACTAAAGCCAGATATTCATTAGGGTATTTACCTGTAGAAAATAACAAATTGTCTGAAGGGAAATTAATCTCAAGAAATTCGCCTTGGATAATGGTGAGGAGAGGGGTAATTTCTTGTCTAGTCAAAATCATATCAGATCCTGGGGGATGTAATGAGAGTAAGAAAAAAACAAATTGTATGTACTACTAAAAAGAGAGTATATAAATAAAATTATTAATTATTTGAAGTTAAATTCTAGAAGCGCTGATTGGTCAAGAGTGATAGAGAGACTGAACTGTGGACGAGCCGGCATGATCTACCGCTCCATCAATCGTGAGAATCAGAGTTTATTTACTTGTAGAACGTATCTACCTTAATATCTAGATTGTCTAACCACCACTGGGCTACAAAATCACCCTTCAAAGATGACACGGCAGCAATGGCGCGTGACCGAAGGTCATAATATTATCTGTCATTAGGGGGGGTTTTCTGTTCGTTTTTCTTTTTCTTTATCTTTTTCGGTTTCATTAGTGTTTCCTCGAAATTCGTGTTTACGTATCCGGGTAGAGTACGCCGAATTTTCTTCAAATGATCAACATGTGCTCGTTTCTCATTACCTACATATAAATGTTTAATTGTTGTTCTATTTCCTTCAAATGTCAAAACTCTGTAGGGACCAGCAAAGACTGGTTGCAATTTATCTTTAGCGTAAAAATCTCGCAGAAAAACAATATCTCCAATATTGATATTCGGATTAGATTTATTTTTGTTAGCTATGGTGGTAATTTCTTCCTTAGAGTGGGTGAGATTATTTCGAAGATTCTTGTAAATAGTACGAACATTATTCAAATGATATAACAAATAATCATCCGAATTATACACAGGAGTATTGGCTTTCTGTAAATTAGTAAAAGGTAGTTTCTTATCTCTGCCAAAAACAATGAAATGTGGAGAATCAGCAATGGAAGTATTAATAGATGAATTAAGTGTGGCTTCTGCGTAATGAATAAAGTTATCCCAAGTACCGGTATCGCGTTCGTGTAATAAACAGCGTAGGGCACTAATTAAGGACTGATTAGCACGTTCAACTAAGCCATTACTGTGTGGTGAATGGGGGCAAAGTGTCTCGTGATTAATATTATATTTTCTACAAACGTCTTCCATATCAGAATTACAAAATTCTGTGCCATTATCACTAATTATAGTGTTTGGGCAGTCAAGTTTACAAATTAAATCTCGTAAGAGTGCTTGTGTAATAGATTTCGCTTCTTTATCTTGCAAAACTGAAAGAATCACATATCTCGAAAAGTGATCAACTATAACCAGTACATATTGATTAGCAGTATTTGTGAGGGGTAACTTGAGTAGATCTATTCCAACTACATCAAAGGGGTAATTAGGTATCGGATAAGTACCGATCTTAGCAGACGCATTTAACTTGGGTTTAACTTTCGCGCAAGTAATACATTCATCTATGTGAGTGAATAAATCACGTTTCATTTTACGCAAGTAAAATTACCTTTGAGCTTGAGAGAGGGCTCTATCCTTACCAGGGTGTCCAACTAATTTGTGACCATGAATAAAGTGTAGCGTCGCATCTATGCGTGAAGAGGGAATAACTCCTCCAACCCAAGAGTGAAACGTTACTCTCAAACTTTCTTCTACTCAATATCTGAGCTCTGGAACTCTCTCCCAGAATCAGTCTTTCCCTCTTCCTATGACTTAAATTGCTTCAAACTCCGTGTGTCCAGGCATTTTGGCTCGAACGTCCCTTGATTTTGGCCCTGTCACTCTTTCAACTATGGGGGAGGCACTCGCTATAGGCAGTTATGCCTTTTGCCTCCCTCAATCACATAGGAAAAAAAAAAAAAAAAAACTAATTGCAACACCTCTCTATTAGGTGATATCCTGCCAGATAACTGCGTTCTCTTGTACAAACAATTATCGTGTATTTCGAAGTCTTGTAAATTCAAAGCTATTAAATCTTTAGTGCTCGATGTAACAGTATCACCTGATTCTATACTAAGAATTACTTTACTCCAAAACGTGTCGGATCTCTGCTCCGCAGCAATACCATCAGCGTTCAGAATCGCATTGGCTGAAACTGAAGCTACTGGATTACGAGATAAGGAATCAGCTGCAACATTGTGTTTACCTTCCACGTACATTAATTGGGGATTATAAGATGCCAAGATTAATTTCCATCGAGCACGTCTGCCAGACAAAAATTTATCATCGAACAACTTAAGTAAGGGTTTGTGATCTCATAACTCCAATTAAATTCCACACCTTTCTTTAACAGTTCGTAAAGGGGTTTCGCCATGATCGCATAATTTATAATGAAACTCCTATAATAACCACTGATACCAAGGAATTGTCGCAATTGTTTTACGTTAGTGGGTGTTGGGAAATTTGTGATAGCGTTCGTGAGATCAGGAGTGGTATTAACACCATCTGGGGTTAGTTCATGTCCTAAAAATTTTAGTTTCTTCTTGAAAAAGTTACATTTACTAAGTTTAATCTTTAAACCAGCTTCATTAAGCCTAGATAAAACTTTCCTCAGTGCTTCAACATGGTCCGATATATTTTTTAGAACAAATTATGATATCGTCAATATATACATAAACGTTATCATCTAATATATGCCAATATATTAGACATGAGACATTGAAATACTGCCGGTGAATTTTTAAGTCCTTGTGGTAAGCGTTTGAATTCATAAGTTCCAGAGGGGGAATTAAATGCGGTGTATTGACGAGAATCTTCATCTAAATTAATCTGATGGAAACACTCGACAAATCCATAGTACTAAACACTTTATTATCAGTACCTAACGAATTTAAGATTTCAGGGATTGCAGGCATATGAAAATGTTCAGTTTCTGTGAGAGAATTAAGTTTCCTGTAGTCTACGACAACTCTATATTCGCCCTTATTTTTCTTAGGAACCAAACATAGGGGACTACGCCATAAAGACAGAGATGGCTGTATTACATCTTGTTCCAATAATTCTTTCACATGCGTATTAGTTAATTCTCTTTGTGAATGAGAGAAACGGTACATTGGCAGATAAACAGGTGTTTGATTAACATCTTTCAAAATTATACGGTGATCCAGGATATCTGTAAATCCCATAGAGTCAGTTTTAAGGTGTACAGTGGAGTGAAATTCGTTTAACAATTCGTGTAAAGGAGCGTTTGCCTCGGGATAATCTACTGGGTTAAGTTGACTTAATATTTCTTTCATTCGTTCATCAGAAAATGATGCTGTGAAGGCTTTCATATTAACATTACTTATGGATATAGGACTCATTTCCTCAAATATTCCGGGGATAACTTCAGCTTCACAAATAACTGTACCCGCAAATACTTTTATCATGCCATTAGTAAAATTAGTTAACAGTGTCATAAAACAATTAGTATGTTTAACTTCATGTAAACTTTGGGAGACGTGTATGCCTTTAATCATTCTAGTGTCTGGAAGTAAAACTAGTGAGTTAACAGCTTCACATAAATTATCAGCATATACAACAGCGACTTAGACTTAGCGGAGTGTGGCTCAATTACAATATCCTTGTCCATAAGAATATTTGTAATAGAGGACTTTAATCCGACATAATCACTTACCGTGACTCAACGGGTTTGAGGTTGAGAATAAGATAAGGGGGGGTGTTTCCGTGTATGGGTAAAACCTTGTTTCCCGCGGCGCTCGTAAGACGGCGGGTGTGTGAGTGTGTGGCGGCGGGTGGAGGTGATGGTTTGACCTTGAAACGCGACTACCTTACATTTCGCCTCCACTACGCTCGCAGCACTAGACGGGGGAATATTTAATATGATACCTTCAATAAAGCACTTTTCTATTTCCACTCCGTTCATGTGAGGGAAGAGCAACATTTTTCTGTTTCTCATAGTACCATACCCTAACAATATGTCAGCTCCCACATTAAGTGTATGTAAGACATAACATTTCTCATTATAAGGATTTAGATCTGAATGCAAAGTCAGGGGCAAGTACGTCACTCCAATAATTCCCAAATGATCACCAGAAACACTTTCTAATATTACATCTGGAGGTGATATTTTCAAAGACTTGTCAGAATTTAGTCTCTCAAAAATATTTTCAGGAATGAGGTTAACAGGAGAACCCGTGTCTAACAAAACTGTCATTGATATACCCTTACATTGAGAATTAAGAACACATAACTCTGGAGATTGCATTAGGGCACCAACACGTAATTTTCTGAGGGATTTGGGTTTCACTACTGGCGGGAGGGGAGGTGGAACACTTATATGTATGTTATAGCGAGTTGAGAGCCGCGCGCCATGTTTCCCGAGTGTTTAGCAGTGTGTCTGAATGATTTGTGGTTCTCTACGACTGCCACGACTACCTCACATTGGCTGGTCCAATGTGTCCTTTCTTTGCACTTCCGACAGTATGGCGAACGTCCTGTCGAAAATTCATGACTTTCCTTCTGTTTGATATGGCAATTAGAGACCTTATGGCCTGCATAACCACAGTAGTAACACAAGTCGGTGGTCCCAGTTTGAGAATTAGGTGTGGCCTGAAAATGAGTGGGAGAATGTGGAATGTCTCCGTGAACGTACGAACGTGACACATAAGCGTAATTTCCATGACGGGAGCCATAGGGATACTGAGAAACGGGAGGTGTGTGAGGGTGGTGTGAGAGAGTATTGTTTAGGTTTAGGGAGCTGGGATGTCTGTGGGGAGGGTTTGGAGAACTGAGCTGTTTGTGGGGAAGGTTTGGGAACCTGAGCATTTTTAGCATTAGTGGGTTTTATTTGAGCAACAGTGAATTGTATTTGATTTGTAGTGATGCCGCCATTGTCACAAGCCTGGTGCAGAGACTTCGTGAATTTAGTCAAACTGTCAGTTGGAGCAAATTCAACTCTACGAGCAATATGCTGTACATTTTCTGGCAACGCTGAAACCAACAGGGTATATGAGAGGAGTTTACTAAACTGTTTCAACGAAAGTTTGTCATCTGTAAACCAAGAGTTACCTTTTAAACCGTTGCTCATTGTGTTCGCCATTACGGAACAATCTGCCAATAGAGTATCAACAGACTTGCCCTTACTTATATGTTGGATTGAGTTAGCAAAATCATGAATCAGAGCAAAGTCACCTCTTGAGTTTCGTGCAAATTTCTCCAAAAACTTGTCTTTGAAGGTTTGATAAGTCGTGCATTCTAGCAACTCGTCACAAGCTAATAAATTACCGGCTGGAGTTCTACCCTTATCAAATTTAGAGCGAAATATATCGATTTTACCTCTGTCATCTGCGACCTTTCGAGCGGCGATCTCAGACTCGATATCACTAAATACCGCAAAAATCGATCTATTATCATCTAGGCCTGTAAATACCTTTTGCGCCGGACCGTGAACAACATGTAAATTTAAGTTTTGTGCCATGTTTGAAGTTAGGTCAATGGAGTTGGCGGTAGTGAAATGGGAAAACGCAGGTGTGGGGTCTGGCAATGTAAGGTGACGGTTACCAGAACGAAGTTCTCTGTGATGAATATCATTTAAAATAGGTGGCTGTGTTGACATAACATGATCGGAAGGTATCGAAACATCGTCACAATTAGCATTAACAACAGGGGGAACATTTGAAGTACTGGAAACTGAATTATTTATTTCTGTATCGCCTGAGTTATCGTCCTGAGCTGTAAGATCGGCCTCAAAATGAGGTAGGGGAGAAGTACTGAAGATATTTCGCAAATTGTTCATGAGTTAGAAAACACACAATGAAATATAAATAAGAGGCACCTCGCATAATAAACACATCATATATAAGTGAATTTCGATATGCACATCAATGTAACACATAATTTGCACTTGCACATATATATTGGCTTTTTATAATTCACTGGGTAGGTATCGAACAAAAGTTTGCAAAATTAGTAATAGGGAGTTTACAGAAAGTAGACCTCCTTTCAAAGTATAGAAAAAGAAAGTCATAGAGATTATGAAAAGAAACTGCAGTGTTGTGTCTCACCCGATGTTGTTATGACTGAAGGTGAAGGGGTGATGACAACACACCTCTGGTACAGGAACGGGTGGGTGCGGGTGCGGGCGCGGGTGTGGTTTGTGGGTCGGGTGTGGCGCGCTCACAAGGCCGCCGGTTGATTGAAGGTCGATCGTCCGGTTGATTGAAGAGTCGATTTTGGTTGATTGGTAGAAGTGGAGAGTGAGAAGGAAGCGTGGTGTAGGCGCTCTTGTCTAATCAGTTGTTGTAGAAAGAAACCATCCGCTGCCAGACATGTGAGAATCGCTGCCACCATGTGAGGTTCTTTACTCCGGTGTAACTTGAGTAGGCCTCTCTGTGATGAATAATGTTTGTAGAAAACTGCCACCACTAATAGTTTATAGACATATTAGGAGTCTGGAATCAATCAACCCATGCGATCAGCCTTTCCTTTATTTGTTGTATAAGTATGCAGGAACACAGTCAGGAATCAAATCAGGTGTGAAGTGATGAAGTGGTGAGAATGGTGAAAGGGGGTGTGTGAGAGCGTGGTGAGTGGACCTCCGCCCTCGACTCGTGTCTGTCAAGTTCTCCCGTGTGATCGCTGTCATGCCTAGGTTCAACCGCACCTCGCCTTCCGAGAATGCATAACCAATGATGAAAGCGTGAATAATCCTGAATGACGAGTGAATAATACATGACGAGTGAATAATCGTGCATAACTCCAGTCCAGGGGTCTCCTGGTGTTTAGGTTAGCAAGTCGTTAATATAGGAATGAAATGATTAATCAGCATGTTTACCTTAGCTATTGATAAGGACACCTGTGGTCTTGCCTCTGGACCACAGCTAGCAGCTCCTTGTACAGGCATATACAAAAGTTGTGCACAAGTATGAATTGAGTTATGAGTTGTCTAAATATGAGTGAAAGGATCGTATAACAAGGTGTCCCTCTCCACATTATCCAGCACATCTATATACTCACCTCATTGTTCTCAAACTCCATCATATATCTGTCTGTCTCACCATGTGATCCTACACACACTTCTCAATAAACTCATTTCGACCCATCTCACTCTTGATTTATGTCCCTACAAAAAACATCATGCTTCACTTCTGTATGTCAATGTAGTGATCACCACACTATCATGCAGTGAGTTTAAATTTCAATGCGCACCTCCCCATCCCTAGTCATTGTTTTAAACATTCCTACAACTCTCCTCCTCTGTTGCACCTTAGCTTGCATTTCATCCCTCAAACTCTCACATCTACGTACTTAAGTGAGATGACATGTTGAATGTTCCATTGCCTGGCCATTCAACCCTAATTCACACTCTGTGATCGCAATCTTCCCAAAGACCATAACCTTACTATTTAAGACATTGACTTTCAACTTCCATATCTCGCACACAGTGCCAAGCATATTCACCAAACTCCCACTCCTCATCACTCACTAGAACTTTATCGTCAACAAACAGCAACATAGGCAATTTCCACTCACTCCCTTCCCTTATCAAGGGCCCGCCCTTCTACCCTCCTACATATAATACTCTTCACTACTGTCAATAACTTGCCATCGCCTTCATATAGTTTCAGTACATTACATAGTCCTTTCATATCAATAATTCTACCATAGGCTTTCTTCAAATCCATTAAGTTAGAATATGACTTCCTTCTCTTCTCCAGATACTTCTCCACAATACACCTTCCCTTCCTAAACCCACCCTGCTCCTCACCAACCCATTGCTGTGTCACATATCTCACTCTCACTCTCACTCTCTCTCTCTCTCACTATTCTACAGTTTATCTTCCCAGCTATACTTAGGAGACAGATCCCCCTGTGGTTACCACACACTCCTCTCTCCCCTTTCCCCATCTTCAGAGAGACTATAACACTTCACATCCAGTCTTCTGGCACTCTTCCCTTCTGCCATGTTAAGCTACACATGGTGTAGATCTATTCATTCTATCACTACCTCACTTTTAAACTTCAGCATCTCGCCACACACTCCATCTATCCCTGATGCTTTACCCATCTTCACCCTCTTCAGACCCTCACACATTTCTGACTTCCTGACCCCTTCCTCTTCTTCTTCTACATTTTCTCCCACTCCTCCTTTTCTTCTCTCTCCCATCCTTCTTCCTCTCATTCCTCATCCAACTTTGTTTGAATCTCGTTTATCTTCAACATTCAGCAATTCATCGAGGTGTTCTTTCCATCTTGCATAATATTCTCCTACTATTTCCTTTATCACCCTCCCTAACTTCTTCAGCTCCTTCCACGACAGTTTCTTACACTCTGTCCAGTTTGTATTTAAGTTCCTTCCGACACCAAGAGTATATACTGACATACACAAAATTTACCAACATAATTATCAAACAATTAATTTCGAAAATAATATACTACTCTAAAACCGAGAACGTCCAACATTTAAAACAAATACAATAACAGACACGGACTAAATAAACTATTGAACTGATAACCATATTATGATAAATTACATAATCAAGGTGTTTTGTTAAAATGTGCCAGAATCTTGGCAACTCATCATTGCATATATGATATCCTAATGGTAAGAATACATACAGTATATATATATATATATATATATATATATATATATATATATATATATATATACGGAAACTCACAAATACGCGTGCTTACATACAAATGTTTTTGATTTGGACGGGAATTTAACCCACAATCATTGTACTACTACCCAGACATCTTATCAATCACATTATACCCTCATAAAACCTTCACGCTTGAGATGCCTCGGCCAAAGTGTAAAATACGTATTCTGAAACATGGGTCTATAATGCATGATGGTTTGGAATAGTAACCTCATGCGTGTTATATCCTGATTCAGTAATAAAGGATTGGTAATACATTAATGGTACACTCATAGTTTGATTTGGAGAAACAGGACCGAAAATACCGGACTACAACAATGCTTTGTGACGATATTTTCACTTTGCTCAAAATACCTGGAGGATGAACATGATATACTGTCATTATGATGGGCAGAATTGTAAACCTATTAATTTTATTAAACAAACATTTCTCTAAAATTACTCCACCATAAATTTAGTTACTGACATAACATAGGCAAGAGAGTATGCGGATCATTGCATACAATTATTTGAATACGAAAACGGTCGACGATCATAAATTAAGTTATCTGTGTGTTATATTGAATGCTATACTAATATAGGAAACGGGCTTAATGTTTCCTCAGGAGCCTGAGTGTCTGGAGAAAATGTAATTATTCACGATTACCATACTGGGTAACTTGTCGAATGCAAATTCTATAACGCTGAGATGAGCATATTTTGTCCAGTGTACACTCCCAAAATTTTACCTTTAAATTGTATTATTTCCAAATAAATGTGTCGAGTCCAAAACTGTATTATATAAATTTGGTAATCAACAAGTAAATGTTTCACATTGCGTTCCACTGACTGTAACTGACTCATATTTTGATGATTGATTAGTGTTAAACTATTCAACTCAGTGGGAACAAACCTCACTTGTAATTAATGACCCCTCCTAACCACTCTATCTCTCACACACTCTTTGTGTGTGTGTGTGTCTCTCTCGCTCTCTCTCTCTCTCTCTCTCTCTCTCTCTCTCCAGGGCAAGACAGATAGCTAACTTGTACAATAGCCAAGTTGGAGACAATTAGCGGGAGCATGTCGGAGAATGGAGGGGAGAAAATAAAAGGCAAGACATAAGAGGTTGATGAAGACATTAAGCGTAACGAAGTGAAACGTTGCAAAGATAAAATGTAAACGTTTACGGAAGTTGTAGCGGTAAAATTAGAGCTGTTAGATCGGGGAAGAGGCAGTAGCAGAAGAAATACGAGGGAAAACAGAATAGATAACAACAGAAGAGAAAGGGAATGTATGTAGAAGAGAGCGAAAGGGTAGGAGGAACGGGAAGAACAGAAATAAGCAGAGTAGAAGAAGAAGATGAGGGAGAAACAAGAAACAGAGGGAAGAAGCAAACAGGAATGTTTAGACACAAGAGGAGAGCAAAAGACAAACAGAAGCAGAAAAAGAGATGAAGATGAAGAAGAAATAAAAGAGACGGATGAAGAGGAAGATCTAGAAAGAGAAGATAGAGAGGGAGAAAAATAAGAAAATGCATACAGAGAAACGACAATGACAGAGGCAGACAAATATATATAGCACCATCCGAAAGAGAAGAAATAGAGGCAGAAGGACGATAATATAATTTATACAGTAGCGTGAGCTGAAGTAAATGGTATACAGAACACAAAACTAGAAAGGCGAACAACATATTATAAACAATTCATATTTGTTTTCACCAACCCACCAATTAACTTTACAAATAAACCTAATTAACGAAATAAATGAAAGTAATGAATACATGTGGTAATCCAAGGACTCGAACCTAGGATACTCACACCGAAATTCCACGCACTAACCATTACGCTATCAGATCTATTCATTCTTACGTGGTTACAAGTATTGAAAGTACAATATCAGGAAAAGGTATATACATTAGTTGTAAATTCAGTTAATTGGGGATTAAGAGTGGAAAATGTGTTTATTCGATTGGTTCAAGTTGGTACAGTACAACTCATTGACGTTACCTGATAGAGCACTATACAAGTTTACAACTCGATAAATAAAAAATACTAGGGTTCATGTGAGTGAAAGGAGTTTCCAATTATTTTAAAACCATATCTACTATACTTGAGAATTATTTGTAGACATCCATAATATCAAGTGAATATTGATAGCAAATTCGTAAGAGAACATGTTTTAAACTCTTTGAAAGCTATTATTTGCTACTAGCATGTATAACATTATATTACGACGTACGGTATGACAATAACATTTACGGTATATTTAATTACCTGTGAATTGTTTAATACTGTCCTCAAATTACATTTTCATGTTATTGAATATTCAGGGAGATAAAATAGTTCTCCAACTGCAATTATTTCCTCTTCCCCACAACCACTTAATGTTGTTATTTAAGTGTAATTTACAACATGACACCCTCCACCACTTGACATCACTCTTTCCTCTCAGCTTCGCAAATATCTGTTTTATAATATTTTATTTTTTAATAATTTATTATAATTTGTAAATATCAGTTTTCCTTCAATTACTTAGTTTTTACTGTCATCTCCTTGTTCTTCATCCCGTTTCTATTTATGTTATATTCTTCACCTAAATTTGTGTTTGTATTATATCTTGGTTTTGGTTTCCCTTTCCATTTCCCTGCCAATTCTTTTTCTTTCTCCTCCCCACCTTTCTCCTCTCGTTACATCCTCCCATCTCCTCCTCTTACTTTGTGTTTCTGGATCACTGAGCTTCCCTGTGTCGGTGCTGATCTCTCTCTCTCTCTCTCTCTCTCAACGTATTTCATTGGAATGAAATATCATGTATTTGTGATACCCATATTTATGATTAACTATACTGTATATGTGTATGTATATATTATGTATTTCGCATATATATGGCTTTGTAAATTAAACTTGTATTCAACCTAATGCTATTGACATTATGTTGCTAGCATGATAATAATGCTATATTCGTGTGGTCATGTATTCCACAGGTCATGGTAGACTAATGTTGATATCATGTTGTTTATCGTTCAATAGTCTTTGCTTGTCCTCGAAATTCAACTTGTGTATATAGTTTTGGAGGCTGGAATGTATTTGAGAATGTACTTGTATCCCTCTTCCACTGGGTGGTTTATATTTTACCAAATTTATATTATTGTTTTCGTTCTCTTTTCGCAATTACCCCTATAAGATTAAAGGGGGGTAGTAAATATATCAATTAGACTTATATAACGCACAGGTCCTTCATAATCGAAAACAAGAACAGGTTGTCATTTATTTAAAAGATTAAACATCCTCTTCTTCTGTTTCTTCCTGTGCCATAATGTTCCTCCTATGTATTTACCTATGCACCATTTATTTATCATTCCATCCCTTTTGTCAGTGATCTAGCCAACTTCCCCTTCACCAACTCTTTCCTCCCGTCATTCTTTGCTTGGGGTGGATAAGAGTAATTGACTTTGTTGTTGTTCCAGCGAGGGGACATCATGGGTGGGCGGCGGGTATGTCAGTTGTCATTTACACCAACATTTATGAGTTATTAACCCCTTCACTACCGGTTAGTCATGTTTCATTTGATATCAGTTATATTTAGGTGATTCTATGAAGCTCCAGAAGGATATATGATAGCTAAAATAGTTAATTGAGATAGTCTGTAGCCTTTTAATGTGTAGACGTCCTAAGCTGAATACAATTATTTAATAGTTGCCATAATATAATGAAAAGGATGTCACTGGTACTGAATGGGTTAAGATGGAATTGTTGGGAACGGTAACAAAGTATTACAGACACCACTAACTGAAGAACTATGGAAGAACTAGTGTAAAAATAAATGTTAGTACATAAATTCAATAAGGCAGCTGTTTCTTGGAATAAAGGCTCTGAAATAATATACACACATACATACACTCACACACACTTACAATATATATATATACGGTATATATATATATATATATATATATATATATATATATATATATATACTAAGTATATCTCACAACTACACGTGAGCTACTAAATATTTGTATACTCTCAGCCGGGCTCGAACCACCGACAGTCAGGACGAGTGTCCATGCTTTAATCAACTACACCACGGCGTGATAAAAGATTAGCTAACCTTTTCTTATAAATATTAAGGAGAAGGAGATATCCTACTTGGAGAAAGTATAACATTTCATGCACAAGTCGTAGGACCCATATTTCAGGCTACCATACAGGGAATTGTACAACTATCCTCACGCAACTCGGGATGAAGTGATTTCATTGAATTCTCACCCAGCCAAACACGAGTCATGAATATTAAGTATCTCACAAATACGCGTGATTTCTTTAAAACTTATCTCTTTATGATGAAGGATAGTAATTATTGGATGTCAAATCCCCAAAAATGTTTAAATATATATCAGATAAAACGGATAATTAATCTAAATGACTAAAAATATCAAGAGACAGAGGAAGGGAGTAAGATATAAATCCTCAGCAAATAAACCACAGGGAAGTTGGCTCAGTTCCCATTGTATTAGCTCCATTATATAATTGGACCCGACATTCTCTCTCTCTCGCTCTCTCTTGCCGTGTTTTTTTTTTTTTTTTTTTTTTAAGAGACAATGAACGGAGGAAGGTAAAACACAGATAAAACAAAAAGGTCCATGTGCCTAAAGGCATCCTCCATTCATAAAATGTTTGTAACAACTGGATTTAAACATTTGTAGATTGTAAGTTTGTGGAAAGCAATTCGAGGGAAGTGAATTCCAAAGAGTAGTAGCTCTGGGGATAAATGAATTCTGATAAGCAGAAGTTCTGCATTGTGGAGGAGAAAGTGTAAATTCATGGGCGCTCTCAGCTGCCCTAGTTCTATGGGGAAAGATGTGGAGAGGCGGCACAATTGAAGCAAGTTCCTCGGAACAATTGCTGTGAAAATATCTGTAGAATAATGCAAGGGATGCAACGTTTCTTCGTATGGATAATGTAGGAAGGTCCTGTGTGATTGCAGGGTTATTGATTAATCTAATAGCTTTATTTTGAATTTTGTCCAACTGCCTCAATGCAACTCAATGTTGTCTTGGTTAACCCCTTCTGTACCAGCGACGTCTATATAATTTCAATCTAGATATATGTAGACGACTGTGTGCTGTTTAGGAAGGGTCTGTGGTAGTTAAAGGGTTGTTTGCGATAGTTTGAATCTTTATTATTGCTAGAGGTCCTTCCTAAGCTGAAGACAATTGTCTAAATGCAGCGGGAATCAATGAAAAGAGACATCGCTGGTACAGACAGGGTTAATCGGTGAAGGACAGGCCAGATGAGCAAGAGAAAGTCGGGATATCACGGAAACAGAAAACAGGGACAGACACAAAATAATACTCTGTTTCTGTCCAGCTGACGGTAAATTGCCATGTTTTCTTCTTGGTTTCTTACCTATCATGAAGATTTTGTAGCGAAATATGTTGCTCATTGTGAAAGCTTGTTATTAATATGATAGGGAAACATAGTATTTTCACATTTCTCCATTAATATCGAGCATTTAGTTACCAAGGGCTGCAATTTGCCGTCAGCTGAAATTAAACCAACTTCAGGGAATAACTTAATGAATCTTTCTTTCATCCTATGACATATACTGCTTTAAACTTCATGTGTCCAGGCATTTTGACTCCAACGTCCCTTTGTGGGACACAATCGTTACAGGTTGTTGTCTCTTCCAAACACATAGAACAAAGCAATAATATATGATACCAAATAATTCATATTATCACCAACTCACCAATTAACTTACACATAAACCTAATTAATGAAATCACTTAAACTAATGAATACACTCGAACCTAGGATACTCACACCGAAATCCAACGCACTAACCATTACGCTACCAAGACAGTTTGAAAGGGACTATAGGTGAGGAAGACGACCCTGTTAGGTTCGGCATCCACATCTTAATTTGGAACTGAAGGCCAACATAGCTATTTCTGTGACAACTATTTCAAGCAACTTGTCTCGATTATGGGTGTGTTATTTCCTTAGTTAAAGGGAGATGGCTGAGTTTTCTGCCTCCCCTCCCCCCTCCTCTTCTCCCTATTGATTAGCCCCATTGTTTTCAGATTGAAACCGCCCGTCCCATTAGTTTGGCGATTTTAAGACCTTTTACATAATTTCTTTGTCAATAATTATACCTTTCGTACCATTTAGGTGTTGATATTATCCTGGCGAGAGATAGCGAGCCTGTAATATAGGAAGAAGGCCGGCTTTGGCCGGAACATTCCGAATTTGTTTAAATATTTAAGTAGAAGAGCGATCTTAGGGATGTCTTTTTAAGCTGATTGGGGGTCTAGCGAGGAAAAAAATCATAAGTACATAAATTAACCGATCAATAAATAAACCCTTCCCTCCGTTAATATCTAAATGTCATTTAACCACCATCAAACGCTGATCCAAGCGCAATTAAATGGTAACTGGCTGGTGAAGCTGCTCGGAAATACTGGTACAAAACAAAAATGGATTCCCCTTTGTTTCGATTGGATGAAAGGAGTGGAAGGATGACAGGCAGGTAAAAAACAAAAAGTGAACGTGGGGAGAGAAATATGTGGACACCGAAAAAAGTGGAAGAATGGAGGGTAAACTGCTCTATAGAGATGGAGGGAGAGGGGAGGGGAGGGAAGGATAGGGAAAGTCAAACTGAAAAATAATCCTACATGAAAGAAAGAAAGAAATTCACAAGAAACCCCGGTAAGTCTAGAGAAAATAATGCGTGTTGAGACGTGGCAAAGGCGAGAGAGTCAAGCTGAAAGATAACAGAGAGAACAGGGGAAGAGAGGGAATACACGTATGATATCAGTCACTGGGAGGAGATACTGTCCAAGAAAGGATATTGTGTCTTCAATACGACATCACTAATTTTGATTAATGCAGCGATAAGGTTGGAGGCGTACTATAGGTTGTTTATTACTGTGGCACTCATCTTCGTTACATTTACCTTTGAAACCTCTGGATGGATAGTTATCCAGCACAAGGACTACTCCATACCGTTAACCCATGCTGTCCCAGCGTCGGTCCTAATCCATCAGTACAATAGGTTAACACTAATACCAGTGACAGATGTCATCCGTCAGTAATACTTGACCCTTTTTCCTGCTTATAACGAGCGGGAGCTGCTAACATAACTTGAAGGCAATACTGCTAGGTGTGGCAACACTGCGTGACATGTCTCCCCTTAGCCTCCAGTGGCCACTCACAGTCAGTCACCCCTTTACTTTCGTGGTGGAAGTATGTTGTCTCGTCGCCGATGGGTAATTTTGGCCAAAATGGCTCCCCTTCTCCCTAATGATTAGTCCAATTACTTTTGAAATTTTAAGTACATTCGCCCAATTAGTTTGTTAATTTAATACCTTTCGTGCCATTTAGGTGTCAATGTTTTCCTGGCAAGCCCACGATTTAGGAGGAATCTGTCTTTGCCCGGGGCATTTTTCGACCGCACATGCACAAATTGATCTCAAAAGGGGATTTTGGAAGTTTTTTTTTTTAGGCTTGATGGAGTTCAAGGGATGAAACTGTTGACAAAAATAATATATAAATATAAGAACAAAAATCTCCATTTAATAACGGAAAAAATAATCGTATGGGTATCCAATCACAAATTTAGATGATACTTAGAATAGCTGTTCATTTCATATGTGTGTAAGACAAATTTCTGATACTATAGATCTCCTACCAATAAGAAGGGAAACTTAATAGATTCTAGCCATAATATTATGGCTTCCAAAATATAACTATATATAAACCCTAACTCTAGAATGTGTAAATGTTATATGATAAATGTTCGGGTGGATGGGACTCGTTAGCCTTGGTCAGCAACCCATCTAGGGGAGATAACCTTATAAAAATTCGGGTGGATGGGACTCGTCAGCCTTGGTCGGCAACCTGTCTTGGGGAGAGTAAACCTTATACAAATCAGTACTGCTATCTTAGGGTGAAGCAGGTTAGTGGATGGATTAGCCGCACACCACTGTAGAAAAATAGTGCTAAACAATACATAAAAGGCCTCGGAGTCAGACGGACCCTAAATTGAGTGGTTAATCCTGTAAGTCCTTCAGTAAACTGGCATGGGTTGTCCTTCTTACAGGGGATAGGTTCGATTGGGGGCATTTTGTGTATGGCCACCCCCATCAAGGGGAGTAAGGCGGCTGGCAATAGATAGATAGATAGATAGATAGATAGATCAGGGAGGAACTTGTGTCCTGTTATAAAGGGGTTGGCTGATATTTGTCTTTTAAACTATGTTTATTCTACTTTTCTATCACCAACAAAGTATGTTATCTTACTGCTCCGCGAGTAATGTGGGATATATATAATTATTTTTTGCAACTATAAGTACTCGCTCTCTCTTTCGTGTTCCGATAATTTTGTTGTGGTTTTCGTCTGATTAATGAAATTCCACCACTACCAACACAGGCAATCAATATATGTGTTTAATCTTTACCCTAGTAACCCCTTTTGTACCGGTGACGTTTTTTATAATTTTATGCTGGCTACTATTAGACGATGGTATTGTTTAAATAAGACCTCCAGCAGTCAACAAGCTTTGAACTATCTCACTTAACCCTTTTTACTAGCACATATCCTTCTTTAAACTGTGTAAAATTGTCTCAGTATAGCTAGAATATAATTAAGAAAACGTCGCTGGTTCAGAAGGGGTTAATATCAACATCAAGCAGGACTATTCCACGATCCCTAACCTCAATAACAACAATGACACTATACGGTATTATAGTGTAGCTTACCCGAGACAAGGAGGAGGTGTGGTCAGGCCGGGATTGTTGATGACGCCCAGAATTTGATTAAGGGTGACATTTCCTACAAGGATTCGAGGTCGAGGAGAGAAGGAAGCAAGAGTGAGAGGGGGAGTGAGGGGAGAATGAGAGGGTGGGGCTAATTTGGAAAGGAGGGGAATTGGTAAAGATCAAAATATGTTCAAAATATATGCGTTAAACATCAATCAAATTTCTGGCTTAGTAACAACAACTTTGTTATTTCTGACAAATAACCGTAATATCAATATACCTTTGGTTGGTTTTCTAACTTATCTATGATTATTTTATGCACCAATCACTCGCACTGTGTCATATCACCAATGTTACTAAGTATAAACTATTTAAGGACATAATATACTGTTAGGTATCAGGTCCTCTTTGTTGCGTATCAATGTTATTTGTACTTATTCAATATATGTATTCTACTGTATGTATGTACAGTTATCTGCAACAATAGAATTATTATTATTATTATTATTATTAGTTATTATTAAATTATTATTTATACAGTAATAAAAGGACATTGATGATAACAATTAGTCAAGATGAATACAATCAATGAGATAACTAGTTTCTGTAGTTTGTTGTGAAAGGGATGGAAACAAATATGAGATGGACACAGATACTGGTGTAAATATGAACGGCACATAGCATGGAAATGAATTACAAAAAGGAATTATGTTGGTTTCTTGAAATGACACAGGGATTTTATAATAAATCCTCTAGTTGGTGTTTTCTGGCAGTGTGTGATGATATTTAGCACACAATTGTTTTTTTTTATTTATTATTGACAGTTGACAACCCACATATGAACAAGATAATTATATACTTTACCTAATGATGTGCCAGAACCTGCAATGGCCTGTAGGATTGCAACGATTACCGCCGGCCTGCAAGCCCCACCAACAAATCCGAGCCACCACTACCAGCATTGCCAACGTCCTTGCCGTTCATCACACCCTTGGTAGACACCCTGCCTTTGATATCCCCTGATATCGCAATTAAGAAGGGCATAAGTCACCCAAATAATACCACAATCTCTTCCAACCAATCTCTTCCATAAAGAACGGAAGAGGACAGTCTCCCCTCTTCAGCCAGCCAGTAAATAACGAGAGTGTCTTCTACCTACCACACCTCGCATAAGGCCTTCACTTCATACCTCCATAGCATGCTGAAGGACCGAAATTCGGCCCCATTACAAGGACTACTCCTACCCATCTTCCCCTGATGCCGGGCCCATTGACAAGCACCAGAAGCGGGTAGAGACCAGGAATGGCGATTAATCGACAGCTCAGTTCCAGCACTTACACAGGTTGTAGGGAGATCGCTTTCCCAGGTTTACCCTCGTTCGATGTTTACCCAGGTGGAGCAGTGTCACTTACCCAAGTTACTACGACCTTCTTTTCCACATGCACACAACACCTTCACCAATACCACCACCAGCCCGGCCTTCGGCCGAAACATTTTTCTACCGAAAAATGTACAAATATATTTTGAAGGGGGATCTCTTTCCTCCTAACGAGGAAACTAAAAAAATATTTCAATAAATTAATAAATGAGATCACATATATATAACCTTTCCCCTTAGAGGCGGATGGTTATCCAAGTGATCGTTGATGGTTTGGATTTTGCAGCATTCTACAATATTAGACAATTTCTTCCAAATGTAGGCCATTTTTTAATGTGATATGAATATAAGGCATTTGATTATCATATATCCAATACTTTTAGTAGAAAATGGAATATATATCATAAAATACATTGCTGTAACCATATAATTATGGCCACTGATTAAATGATTTGTTATTGTGTTTTAATATAATTAATTACCTTCTTAAGCACTTCCTCATATTAAATCTGTGTTGATCGTATAGTTGTTCCTCCTAAACCATTTTACTGAAACGGAATTATTCGAGATACTCTCCATTCAACTCCTTTTATTATTTTGTGTATATGTGCATGAAGGAGACAAAGGGCAAAGCTGCCTGTAACAGGTGTCCCCCTAAGGTTGAAAGATAGATAGACAGCCAACTTCAATGAATAGGAAGAGGAAGTGTTTGTGAGAGTTAGCTGGATTACTTTCTGTATAGGTGAGGCACAAATAGAAACAGTGGGGGGAGCCAGGCAAATGAAACAGGAGTTCCAGCAACTCCTGATCATATGCCTATGTAACCTTCCCTGTGTACTACCCTGCTCAATTATACAAAGTATTATTGAATAATATGGATATAATAATATTCTATTGAAATGTCCCCAATGAAGCCACAGATATACAGTATGTTGTGTTTTAATTTTCTATTACTCCAGCATAATACTGGTTGGGTTTAAATCTCCTTTTACACTGGTAATTTTTCGAAGGTCAATTTCTCTATTGACATTTTATAATGTTATTCTGTGCACTGTTTAGTTTACCTTTATTTGTATTGTTTACTAGCTATGCTACATTTTGCATTTTTATGCATAAATTCAATTTGCAAGATATGAGTCCAGTTTGTTAATTATTCCAAATAGTCTTAAATACTCTGAAATATGTAGATACATTAGTGTAGTTTGCGGTTTCTGTGCCGTCAGCATATTTTGAGATTTTGCATGAAAGGTCAATATCAACATTGTTAATATAATAGTAGGAGCAAAATAGATTCGAACACCAATACTGATGGTAGAGTGGCTGTGACTTTGTTGTCCTCTATTTTGTCTTAATATTATCATGTATTGCTACTATATGTATTCACCCTTTTTACCTATTCTTCAATCCATTAGAACACAACACCGAGTGTGTCATGAGTCTTTTTCTATCAATGTATATAATTCGTATTATTGTTGGATACAATATTCGACTGTCCATAAATATGATTTATTGGATAACATAACCGGTACGTTAGCTTTTACTTAGATTAACTCGGACACATTCATAAAAACAGGATTGTCACATATACTTATTTAAACAAATATCACAAAATATTAACTAGCTAGCCGGTAATGATTTTAATATCAGCACAGACGATCATTAATAGATTAATTTCGGTCTCTCCTACCTATGGCTGAAGGAAGTGTTTTAAAATGAAGGCTGGGTAATTAAATATCTATCCTCTTAAGTTATCTTACTTAAGACACTTCTTAAAATCTAATTTCTACTACACCCCTTTATATATCTTTCACAATTCCATTTGCTTCATTCTTTCGTTGTTAACCTTTATTCCTTAGCTAACTTTGTCTCTATGATTATATTTTCCGTTATAAACATTCTATTCCAGTCCTTCCCCCTCTTCCATTCTATTGCAAAGTTTGTTGTTTACTGGTGTCCTCAGGCCCAGCCAGTGGTCCAATTAACTCCCTACGACCTCAACTACTTTTAACATATTCAATATGGTCACCCCGGCTGGCCTGACTCCAGTTTACTAGCTAGCTTGGCCTGCAGCATATAGAGAGTTTGTAAAGTTACGCATCATGCACTATAACTGGTGGTTATATGTATACCAGTTTGCGTGAAAACAAAATGTTGATCGAAATCATTCTACATCGAAAAGGGGGAATTAGTGAGTTTGGAAACATGTTAGTTAATGGTTTGAGAAAGGGATACATCTGTCACCGTGGTTGTTTGACTTGTGCATGTCTATTGTGGTGAATGACAACTACTGAAGAAAGAAGCATTAATTAAAATGTAGATTACCAGTGTTGGAAAACGATACCTTTGGCAGATGATATACAAGAAAGCCTTGAGAGGCTGGAGGAAGCTATGGGAACATTTGTGAAAAAAGGATATGTTGGAAATAAATAAGCAGACTTCTTGAATGAAAAGTGAAACATATGAGTAGCATGACGTACCTTAACCCATAACTGTCGGCGCGCAACTTATGTCGTGTGAAATAAATTTGGACTATGTGGCGGTTCACAACTTATGTCGTGCGCCATTTTCAGCACGTAATGTTGCTGAGAGAGAGAGCTGAGCGGTGTGAGGAGCGTAGCAACTGTATGACCGTCGCCCACCACCGCGGTGGACCAACTGAACTGTGTTCTAACTTCCTCCCCCTCTCCTCACTCGCTACACAGGGAATTATGTAGGGAAATGACCTAATTACAGGGTTTTTGCACTCGTGTTGCAAGAGAACCAGTGGTCGTACAAGGATGGTTCGGGTGTCATTGGAAAGCTCTGTTTACGCCCTTTCAGGAATAGATACTTGTTTTACGCTCTGGGTCTTATTTAGGCATGAAAATGATCACGTAAACAACCCTATTTAGGGTTAAAAAAAACCCGCTGGGCGCTACGGTCAAATAGACCACCTAGCCCGCTAAATAAGGGTAAGATGGATTCTAAGCTGGTCAAAAGTAAAAGCTGGAGAGAAGGAGGATGGAGTTACGTTGTTATTATTTTATTGTATTTTTATCTACGCGTATGGAGATAAAAGGCAAAGCCGCCTGTAACAAGTGTCCCCTCAAAAATGTAAAGAATGATAGAGCCAAATTCAAGGTACATTAGATTCAAAATGTCCGGACACACAGAGTTTGAAGCAGTTTAAGCCATATGAGGAAAAGAGTTTACTTGTTGAGTGGAAGAAAGACTGGGAAATCAGTTCACTCTTGGTTTAGAGAGTGGGACAAACTGTGTTGAAAGGTGGGTGCCACCTACTCTCTGTAAGGGAGGAGGTATACACTGAGAGAGCTCTGAAGGACACTGATTATTGTCATGCCAGTAACAGAGTGAGAGAGATGCAATACTGTGGCATATAGAGAGATTGTAGGAAATTAGTAAGAGGTTAGTTTTGACTGCCATTCATTGAATAGTTTGCTTTCTCACTTTGGTATCCGATATGTAGTACTTTACATTTATCCGCATTGAAATTAATTTGCTAAATTTGGGCCCAATGTGACAATTTATCTAGATTGTGTTGCATATCGCCAACTTGTTCTTTTGAGACTACGCTATTTGCAATTTTTGTATCGTCAGCAAACTTTGAGATTGTACAGGTGAGACCCTCATCTATGTCGTTGATGTAAATTAGAAAGATAATTGGTCCTAGTACCGATCCCTGGGGTACCCTGCTACTTATATTGGTCCATTTAGATGACTTACCGTTTATGACTACTCTTTGCTTTCTGTCGCTGAGCCAATTTTCTATCCATTTCAACACACCGCCTTTTATTCCATGCGCTTTTAATTTTAGCAGTAAACGTTTGTGGGGAACTTTGTCAAAGGCCTTTTGAAAATCAAGGCATATATTATCTACAGCTTTACTCTCATCATAGAGGTTGAGGATATCGTGGAAGAAGTCTATGAGGTTTGTTAAGTAGGAACGTTTGTTACGAAAGCTGTGTTGAGTATGCCTGAGTTCCCACCATAATGCATACGTATATGCACTGGTGAGACTATGTGTAGGCTAACAAAAGGTAATTATTGAGCAACTTGGCTAGGGAGACACCACGCTACAATCCTCTCTATCGGGATGACCACAAATATCTTATATATACTGGGAGACTTGAACCCTCAACCTCGCGGTTATTGGGTGGTGCCTTAAACCGCTTAACCAACCCAGTGTATGTGTGTGAGAGAGAGACAGAGAGAGGATGAGAATACACAAAATTGTTCCAATATTGTACAGTCGTCGACAGGAATATAGGACCGACTTTAGGATGAACAGAATTACTACTCTAACTCAGTGCATTTGGATATGGATGAAGCTACCCACATTGACAATGAGAGACCTACAAGGAATTGCCAGGAAGAGTTAGTATCTCAAAAGACTTTGCTGAACATTCCTGGGAGATACTGTAGGAACAAAGAAAAATAATATTAACGCCTTAAGAGCGGGTGGTGTGTATTTTACACCGTACCGCACAGCGTTTTTTTTTTACCCTAAATAGGGTTGTTTCCGTGCTCATTTTCATGCATAAACAAGACCCAGAGTGTAAAACAAGTATCTATCCCTGAAAGGGCGTAAACAGAGCTTTCCAATGACACCCGAACCATCCTTGTACGACCGCTGGTTCTCTTGCAACGATCGTGCAACACGAGTGCAAAAACCCTAAAATAAGGTAATTTCCGTACATAATTCCCTGTGTAGCGAGTGAGAAAGGGGGGAGAAGGGTGGAATACAGTTCAGTAGGTCCACGGTGGTCGTGGGGAGCGGTCATAAGGTTACTACGCTCGTCCCACCGCTCAGCTCTCTCTCTCAGCAACATTACGTGCTGAAAATGGCACTCGACAGCTGTAGTGCACCGCCACATAGTCCAAATTGATTTAACTCGACATATGTTGCGCGCCGCCAGTTAAGGGTTAAAGTACAGTAGTTTCATTCCAAATTTGTCTTACTGATTTACTGTTCACAACTTTTGAAGAAGGCTTGTTTCAAATAAAACAAGACATAATAATGGGAAAATGTGTCCACTAAACCCCTCCAGCTCCAACTTTCACTCATGATCGTATTTTAGTGCATTTGAGGGTAAATATATTATTATAATACATATTGTCATACCCATTTAGCATATTAATTATCTCAATGAGTTTTCAAAGAAAATACCTCATTCTAATCGATGGTGTAGCTCTACTTTGGACTTTTTCTAGTTGGCTTGTGTATCATGGATGCTGGACACAAAATTTTAACATTGTAAGGCCTATCACTAATTTGACTCTTGTTATGGCACACTAATTTCAGGGTTTTCATCTATTTTGCAATCTACTGCTAGGAAAGCTTTAACTAGGGGGTTGCTTGGCTGAAATTCATCACTTTGAATAAGTTTATTGGCGCGTCAGCCAATGTGTTCATATTCAGTGCACATTTAATATCATCTGCAATCTTGGAGATGACACTCAGTAAGCCAACATCGATGTATTTAACATATATGAAAGACAGCAATGGGCGAAGAACAGATCCGTTGTGGACCACTTGATGTAACAGAATTCCACTCCGAAGAAACACCATTGATAACAACCTGTTGCTGTCTATCTGCTAGCCAACACTCAATTCAATTTGTACCTATTAGCTGATACCAGTGTACACACACCTATGACATGAAAGTGAGAGAGAGAGAAACTGTGTGTGTGTGTGTATGTATGTGTGAGTGAAGGGAGAGAAAGAGAGAGAGAATCCACAATCCTATGTCAACGTTGTACATCAGCAGGAATAATTACCTGCAGAATAAGATATTCCTAATTAGATTACTAATAATGTCTGGTCCTAAGGCCTTATTGAGCTCATAAAGTGGGAGCTAAGCAGCTCTAATGTGGTTTATTAAATTATCTTATAAGCTCCCTTACTCAAATGATAAAGACATGAAATGAATTATCCGGGTAATTACAGTATTTCATAGATAAATTGTTATCTCTTTCATTTGTGTTAAATAATCATCAATTAAATAATATCCATTATGACGATCAATTATTATATTATGTTGGTCCTATATACGACAATTTGAGGAAACACTAACAATAATCTTATTTTCTGGAAATAATAAAAAATACATATAGATAGTATATTATTATCTTAACCCTTAAACCGCAGGGGATGCACTCATACGTCCCATATTTATTCAATGGAGAAGTGCGGCTGACGTACCCATATGCTTAGTATTTCCCTTGTAAAATTCTTCTGAGGCACAAGTGTTATGATACCAGACTCAACAAAGCTCCCTACAAATCATAGTTTCGGTGACTCACGAGGCTTCAGAGGGGGTGCATGTTTGTTCAAGTAATTCCCAGCTTGGAGCTGTTAGTCAAGCAAAAACAGGTATATTCCGACGCATCACTGTGAATGCTACACACACGAGGTAGGAATGTGACTATCTTCCACACATAATACCTTCTTCCCTAACTATTTTTATTTCATAATGGAAAACTGTGAAACATATTGGAATAATCGCTCACGCTGGGATAACTTCAAAAACTCAAACACAGTGTTACGACCACAGAACAGCTATGGGCGATAGTTTGAAGTCTTTGAAAAGCTGAGAACGGGTCTCCCCTTTCTTCACATAGTTATAATGACCGAAATATTGTGAAATATGCCTGCAGAGAGGCGGACGGATGGGGGAATACGACCCCTCTAAAAGGGTTAATATGTGCCCAGCATTTTTTTTTTTTTTTACCTTATATATATATATATATATATATATATATATATATATATTGTCACTCCCAAATGAGTTTGTAGCCTGCAGTATATCATTTGTGAGTGAGTTACAAGTACGAGGCCTATATTGCAGGGGCCTGGGGTGAGGCTAGCCTCTGGCTTTGTTCCCACGAGCGAGCCCTTGTGAAACTGACTGGCGCCCTGTGATGTGTTGCCGTCTTGTTAGCCCTATGAATTAGTTAGTTTATTTAGTCTTGTGTGATTAATGCAGTTTATCATAAGTCACACAATCATGAATCATATTTATTTTATTACTTTTGTGGTTGATGAGAGCACAGGCTGCCGGAGATAATTGAGTATTCTTGCGATGCCTGGAGCCCTTCCCAGCCATGCGAGGCCCCCGCCCGACTCCCGCGGCTGCAGGGCCGGCAGCCCGGCACTCCTGTCCCACCCCTTGATATAGCAACATCCCTGTTTGTCGGTGTTGGCTTGCTTCGTGTGCTTCCCTTTAATACCGCATATATCCTTTTCTTCGTTAGTTGATTGGAGCATAGCAGGGGCTGGAGTCATATTGAGTACTTCTAAAGTTCTAGACTGCACATAAATGAGAAAATATCACACTTCCAGACACTTCATAGTATGCCCAATCGCTTAGGAATTAGGAATAATATGAAGCAGAAACATGGGGAAAGTCTAAAGCACTATCCTAACACATGAAACACAATAGTTGGTATTCCAGTAGGTTGGGGCAGGCTGCCCTGAGCATACCGCCAAACCACTTCAATAATAAAGAATAAATACATATAATAAGAAATGCAGTAGAATAATGGAAAAGAAATGGAAGAAAACAGTGGGGAAGCTTATAATTTAGATGCCAAGCGGCTTCAATACTTATAGCTAACAAATGCAGAAAACTCCTATATGCAAAAGAATAAGGTTAACACAATAATTTTATTCTTAACCAGACTCCAGATGCAACGAATCAATATGAATTAATGGAAATATGTGCAGTATTTAAGGGAAAAGCATAGCAAGCCTACCACCGACGAGACTAGTGCAGTGGTCATCACAAGAGCAGTAGCGGGAGTAAATCCTGAGGCTGTAGGGTACACAAGCCCTCGCGGGAAAGGGATGAGGGAGCGCCATATGTTGCTAGAGTAGTAGGCCAGCATTTCCCAACCTGGGGGAAATTTGAAGCTACCATGGGGGAAATAATTACAGGATTACACTGCCTACTACTACTACTACTACTACTACTACTACTACTACTACTACTAGCAATACAAAAACAAATCTCGGGAGATGGATTTTCTCATGCCCGAAAGAGAGAGAGAGTGTAGTCACAGTGTGTTTCGACTACTCTTTCCCTTGTCCACATGAAGGGGGAAATCTGGATGGTTGAACTGGTTGGAGGGGGAAATGACAGAAAAAAGGTTGGGAATCGCTGTGCTAGACTATATAACTAAACTAATCACTTGGGCTCTCACAGTACAAAAGTAATCAAATAAATATAAGGCATCATTGTGTGAACTTATGATAAACTAACGTAACCCCACAAGGGCTAAATAAACTAAACAATTATACCCATTCAATCACTCTCGCAGTGACAAAACAATGCTATCTTTGTGGCAACATAGGAGTGATGTACAGCGAGGCCCTCGCCTCCCACAGGGCCTTCCACAATAGGCCTCGTGAATTATACAAGTTAAAACAAACACCTACAGCTGACATGTCTGGTGGAAGTGACACCCTCACACCCAGGGGGAGTTTGTTGGTGCATTTTGAAACAACAGACTGCCTAGACTTCAATAACACTACATGACATACAAAACTACAGTCTTTTTTCTAGTATTTGTATAGTTTTTATTTGTTTGTATTTAAATATTTTCTTCTATACAGAAACACCGCAACTCCTACTTTACGACCCTACGCTGGGCTACATACGGCAACCAACAAGCACCAGACGTAAACATGCTAATCAAACCAAAGTAGGAGGCTACACCAACACTGACTGAACGGCGAGGGTTCTCCTTAAAACATACCCTCCCGTAACAAACAATCAGCCATAACATTATCAGTGCCTTCAATATGCCACACATCCAGACTGTGTTCCGGCATCAAAACATCTCCTGGCACTGATAAACTGCCCAGTCCACCACACGACTGGCACTTCTCTTCGCTCTCTCAGGCGAGCATTGCAACGTCCCAAAGCTGCTCGTCGGTGCAGCTTTTTCTTTAGTAATATAAGGGGACTTCACTCTAACATCAATTCTGTACACCAATTTCTTCAAGCAGAATCCCCTACTCTCCTTTTTTTTGATAGAGACTCAAGTAACATCCACATCTGACACATCTAGATTTAATTTTCCAGGTTATCAACTGCTCCAAAATTTCAGACCTAAAGGAGGTGTATGTTGGTTCGCAAAATCTGAAATTGCCCTGGAGGTTACTAGTTTCAATTGTCCCTATTCTGATTATTCTATATACAAATTAATTTCTGCTGGTAAATTTAAATACCATGTTGCATCTACCGTTCCCCAAATACTCCTCCAGAGCAAAGTCTTTTTGATTCTGTCCTCACAACTCAGTGTCCTCAACTTAAATGCTTCTTCTGAAATCAGTGTGTTGGGTGATTTTAATGTCCATAATGTTGAATGGCTCACTCATTCAGCCAGGACTGATGATGCTGGTCTTGAATGTGAGCTATTTGCAGACGCATTTAATCTCACTCAACTAGTCAACCAACCCACCCGTGTACCAGATAATCCTAATCATAATTCCCACCTACTGGACTAATTTTTAACAACCAATTCAGAAAATTATGATGTTACAGTGAGGTCCCCGCTTGGATCTTCTGATCACTGTCTGATACAGGCCACCTGTCTATCACCTACCACACCTTCCCACTCTGAACCTGTTTTGGTGACTAAATGGCATTACGATAGGGCAGACTGGGAGAGTCTTCAAGGTTTCTTTATTGATATTCCCTGGACCTCTTTCTTTTCTAATGATGCACACTCCACCTTGAGCCACATACATGATTTTGTAAAAATTGGAATGGAAACTTTTATTCCTCATCATAAGTACAGTAAAATATCTAATTCACCTAAATGGTTTGACCATAATTGTGCTAGAGTAACTGAACAAAAAGCAATAGCCTACAATGCATACACAAGATCAAAAACACATGAAGCCTTTAATTACTTTAGAAACATCAGAAATCATGCCAAAACTGTATTAAACCTAACTAAATCAAACTTTCTCCATAACCAGGCAAATAAACTTCTAAATAATCCAAATGATAACAAAATATTTTGGTCTACTCTTAACTCATTCAAATCCAACTTCACTACTGCTTCATCCATTCCACCATTAAAATCTCCGACTGGCAATCTTGTAAGTGACCCACGAGGTAAAGCTAACCTTCTTGCGGATATTTTCTCCACCAACTCAACCTTAGATGAAATAAATCAAGATGTCCCTGTACTTAATTTTAATTCGCCTGAAATTCCCTCACTTTAGATCCACACCAGACATGTCAAAACTATTTTGCAGAATCTCTCGGTAGATAAGGCTCCTGGTCCAGATGAAATTCCTCCAATAGTACTTAAGAATTGCTCCTTGGTGCTCGCTCCTGTATTGGCAAATTTTTTCCGTCTGTGTATTTATACCTCATGCTTCCCAGTACCCTGGAAAGAAGCAAACATCCATCCAGTTCCTAAAAACGGTGCCTCTTCAGATCCATCAAACTACAGACCAATAGCTATAACTTCCACTCTTGGCAAAGTCTTGAAATTATATTAAATAATCACATAATTAAGCATCTAGAGAATAATAAATTAATCAGTGATAGGCAATATGGTTTTAGACGATGTCGATCAACTGCAGACATGCTTTGCCTTCTTACGCATAAAATCAACCAAGCTACAGACCAACATGGTGAAACACATACAATAGCACTGGATATATCAAAGGCATTTGATAGAGTCTGGCATCAATCCTTATTGTCGAAGATGTCACACTACGGCCTTGCATCATTAGTTCCACTAATTTCTTCTTATCTTCATAACAGAAAAATACGTGTAATGGTAGATGGCCTTTATTCTCAATTTCACTCAATAAATGCTGGTGTTCCCCAGGGATCAGTTTTGGCCCCAACTCTGTTCCTCATTCATATCAATGATCTCATATCTACCACTCATAATCCAATACATTCCTACGCAGATGACTCAACACTCCACAGTTCCTTCACATTTACCAATTCTTTCACCCAACCCGATCTTATAAATTCAAAAATAAACACTGCAATTTCTCTGAACCAGGACCTTTCTAGAATTAATGAATGGGGACAAGAGAATCTAGTTTCCTTTAATGCACAGAAAACAAAGTACATTCAATTTTCTAACCGACAGAATCTCACTGACTCCCATATATTTTTTAATGATGTAAATATTTCCACTTCCCCTAGTATTGACATTCTCGGTGTAACATTAACTACTAACTTGAGCTGTACACATTATGTTAGAAGCATTGCTAAGAATGCCTCTAAAAAACTGGGACTCCTGTACAGAGTTCGAGAATTCTTCACTGACGAGCAGTTGGCCGTAATATATAAAAGTCATGTGCGTTCTCAGATGGATTACTGTTCACCTCTGTGGGGTGGAAGTGGAGTGGTTGCATTGAGGCAGTTGGACAAAATTCAAAATAAAGCTATTAGATTAATCAATAACCCTGCAATCACACAGGACCTTCCTACATTATCCATACGAAGAAACGTTGCATCCCTTGCATTATTCTACAGATATTTTCACAGCAATTGTTCCGAGGAACTTGCTTCAATTGTGCCGCCTCTCCACATCTTTCCCCGTAGAACTAGGGCAGCTGAGAGCGCCCATGAATTTACACTTTCTCCTCCACAATGCAGAACTTCTGCTTATCAGAATTAATTTATCCCCAGAGCTACTACTCTTTGGAATTCACTTCCCTCGAATTGCTTTCCACAAACTTACAATCTACAAATGTTCAAATCCAGTTGTTACAAACATTTTATGAATGGAGGATGCCTTTAGGCACATGGACCTTTTTGTTTTATCTGTGTTTTTCCTTCCTCCGTTCATTGTAAGGCAACGGGACCTGCCAATAACCTTTCACTACTTCCACCTTAGTGATAAACGAGGCAGCCCCGATGCAGTCTATGGGATTGTCAACTCTGGGTAATGGATAGGCATCTGTCTGGGATGATGCACTAACACTACTGCAATAAACACAAAAACGGATCTTGCCACTCAGCTCAGGTTGCAAAGTCACTGGCAAAGACCACTCACGATATCCCTTATCCTCAGACCCTTCTCCAACATGTAGTCCAGCTCTGCTTTTAAGACAGGCTGTAGACCAGGATTTATACAGTAGGGAGCCAACTTGAGCTTTGCACTGTCTCCAGCCTCTATGTCGGGTGCCACCCCGGACATCAGGCCTGGAGAATCATCAAACATGCGGAAATACTGCCACAGCCTAGTAAACAACTCCTCTTGGTGCTTAGGAACAAGAGGTTGAAACTTATCTCGAAGAACAACATACTCATTGCCCTCCCACAACCCAGCCGGGACCGCAGCCTCTAAACTATAGTCTCCCTCCTTCTCCACCTCCGTCCCTAATACAGCCAGGTCATGAGAGGGACAATCTGTACCACCTGTGCAGTCACTCCCATAGTTCATAAGTGCTAAGGCTTCCCCGCCGTTACCATACATGCGCACCCCCGCATTCCTTGCGGATACACCTGTCTGCGCAGCATCACCTCCATCAGTGCCACAGCCAGATGCAGTCGGTCTATGGTAGGGCAGTTTCATTTTAATAGGGCAGCATTGGGAGGCTATGTGACGGTCGGGCAAATCTATTACATAGTCAACCTCACCAATCTGTTTAATGACCTGGTACTGACCACAAAAAATTAGCAGCCATGGGTCGACCCTGAACTGACAACATTGCCAAAGCCTCGTCGCCCACCTTGAACACCCTAGATTTAGCCTGTTTGTCACAATGGTCTCTCATCTTCGTGTTCATGCTGCTAACCGGGATAGCCTCCGGGTATCTAGTGGTAGTATCAATTAAAGTGGCAAGCCAATTTTACTCCACTCTCAACACACACTGACTGAACGGCGAGGGTTCTCCTGCAACCAAACCCTCCCGTGACAAACAATCAGCCAAAACATTATCAGTGCCCTTAGCATGCCACACATCCAACTTGTGTTCCGGCAGCACAACAACACCTGACACTGACAAACTGCCGAGTTCATCACAAGACTGGCATTTCTCTTCGCTCTTTCCGGCAACGGGGCCTGCCAATAACCTTTCACTAGTTCTACCTTCGTGATAGGTGATGCAGCCCCGAGGCGGTCTATGGTGTCGTCAACTCTCGATAAGGTATAGGCGTCTGTCAGGGATAATGCACACACACTATCGCAATCAACACACTCACTGATCTTGCCACTTAACACAGGTTGCCAAGTTACAGGCAACGACCACTCACGACATACTTTATCCCTCAGACCCTTTTTCCACATGTCGTCTAGCTCTGTTTTCACAACAGACTTTTTAGCAGGATTTATACGGTAGGGAATTAAACTGAGCCTCGCACTGTCTCCAGCCTCCATGTCGGATTCTACCCCGTACATCAGGCCTGGAGAAGCAACAAACATGTGGATGCACTGCCACAGCCTAGTAAACAACTTATCTCGCAGAACATGCCTAGTGCCCTCCCACAACCCAACCGAGACCGCAGCTTCTAACCTGTAGTCTCCCTCCTTCTCCACCTTCGTCCCTAGAACAGCCAGGTCATGAGAGGGACAATCAGTACCACCTGTGCAGTCACTCCCATAGTTCCTTATTGCTAAGGCTTCCCAGCCGATACCGTACATGCGCACCCCCGCATTCCTTACGACAACATCTGCCTGCGCAGCATCACCATTTTTAGAGACATGGCCAGATACAGTCGGTCTATGGTAGGGCTGTTGCAATCGACTAGAGCAGCATTGGGAGGCTATGCGACGACTGGGCACTTCTATGCCACAGCCAACCTCACCAATCTGCTCAAAGTCCTCCTTTTGATCACCACCCTTGGCAGCCATGCCAAAGCCTCGTCGCCCACCTTGAACCACCGAAACAACGAGACTAACGGTCTCCCAACATTCACGTGACCTGCCCGCTGAACATCTTGCACCGCCTGAGTTGTGAGGCTCAGGGGCTCAGCACGACCAGTGGGGTATGAACCGAGCTGGTGCTGGAGCGCTGCACACTGCTGCTCAGGCAGGTGCTCTAGCGCTTCCACAGCCACCAGACTCGTGTCCCCCGCCCACTGCTCCGCCGAGACATGATAATCCCTACTCTCCTCCACCTGTGCCCTACTGCCCCCCTCTCCTTCTCCACCTTGGCCGCTGCAGACCAACGCAGGGACAGTAGGCTGCTCAAGTGGTTGCCTCACAAACTCCTCCAACAGGTTCACATGACATGTTTCCCCGTCCTCGTGTTTGATCTCGATAGCACCATTACCACACTTCTGAACTTCCGGATCCTCCAACTGCAGTTTACAAATATCTGAGGGAACCAACCTGTCTAGATGCTTCCGAAGCAACCCAAGTCCTCCCCCAATATCAAACTGAGCAACCCTATTTTCTCTCCGTGTGTAACATTGCTGCCTCGGAGTCTCTTCCTGCCCTACCTCCTCACTAGCTGTGACAGGTCCTGGGGCTTCTCCAGACTCCAACAATGGTGCCAATACTGAGTTGCCAAGAAGATCTGCTGGTACTAAACTCTTCAAACTGTTACCAACATTAGCCATCTTCTTCCAACCGTTCCTCCGTTGATCAGAAGACTGAGGAATAGGCTGTGACACTTTGGATGCAAGAGGTGTTGTAACAACGCACGCCATAGGTTGTACTTGACATTTCTCTACCCACTCCTGTTCCTCCCTACTCACGTTGGCCGGCTTCTCGGCAACGACTAAGGGTGAAACCTCAGAAGTAGGCACCGCAAAGTCGTTGCCGAGAAGGAGGTCGACGCCCCCAACAGGCAAGTTCTCCACAACACCCACATCCAACTCTCGTGTCACACCATCCACCTCCAGTTCCATCCTGACCAAGACCAACGGGTATGACTTGACAGCATTGATACCCTGCACCACAACCACCCGTGCCGCGTTTATTGGTCTACCAGTAAAGTTCTTCATTAAAGTCTGAGAGGCACCCGTGTCTCGCAACAGCTCAACTCCATACTTCTTACCAGCCCACTTCACGCAGCCATGCCCTCGATGGTCACAAAAGACATCGCGGACAGGGTTCGAGCCTTCCGGATTCTTCTCCACTGGCTGTGTCCCAGCCTCTGACGTTATACCCCGGGCAAACTCAGACGACCTCGGGGACACCCCAATGTTGCGAGCCAAAGACACAACTGCATTAGGTAGCTTGCTTGGACAGGCTCTTGCAAAATGCCCCTTCTCATGACAATGAAAACACTTTAACTCCCCCTTGGTCTTCCCTTGAGGTGGGGAAGGGCCCTGACCCTTCTTAAACGGGACGGTATTAGGTTTATGGTCAGACTTAGTATCGTTGCTCTTGTTGTAATGGTTATATGGTGTATCACCGACTCGGGGGGGGGGGGGGGGGGGAGTGTTGCGCCCCTTGTTACCTGCATCGTTCCGTTGTGCAGACCCGCACCCACGAATCAGTGACATCCGAAGGTCAGCCATCTCAGCTGCCTCCTGAAGAGTTCTTGGGTTTTTCTCTTTAAGATTCAACGTCAGATCGCTGCCCGTACACTTAAAAAATTGTTCTAGAAGCATCAGCTGTTTCAACTCCTCAAACGTCAATGCCTTCTCAGAACGCAGCCAGTTTCTAAATGCATCGGACAGATCCCGGGCATGCTCAAGAAAGGTGCACTCACGACCCTTCGTTACACCCTGGAACTTCAATCTGTACGTCTCTGGTTGTAACTCATATGCCCGCAGGACAGCCTCCTTCAATACCTCGTAATCGATGCATGACTCCAAGGGCAACGCATCATATGCCTTGAGTCCTTTGCCAACCAATCTAGAGGAAACAAGGGCTGCCCATTTAACCTCGGGCCATTGGTGCTCCCAGCACTTCTTCTCAAAACGCATACAAAATTCAGTGACACCCGACTCATCAAATACAGGGACCAACTTGAGCAGGTACGATAACGACTGATCAAGACGTCGATTCCCAGAACCGAGACGCTGCCCTGTCGACTCCACCCTAGACTTCTCAAGATCTATGTCTGCACAGTACTTCGTCTTTCTCTCTTCAGACTGAAGCTCAGCCTCACGTATGGCCTTTCTCTCCTCAGCCTCAGTCTCATATCTGGCCCTTCTCTCCTCAGCCTGAATCTTAGCCATCTCAAACTCCCGCTGCTGCTGCTCAGATTCCCGCTTCTGCTGCAGCTGCATCTTAGCCATCTCAAGCTGGAAGAGCATATCTGCAGTTAAACCTTGAGGAGGAGATGCAACAACTGGAGACCCACCCTGTGACAAACCACGCTGCCAGTGACTATCGGCCTGCGGGAACGTACCCGGCTCCGGAGCCCGAGGGGGCGCCATGGTAGGAGTCGAGTGGAATGGGGGCTGGGCTGAAGGTGCCCCAGCTCCCGCTCCACCCGAAGCCCCACGCACCCCGCCGAGCACACAGGCCACCAGGTCACCTCTCGACATGCTGCTAGTGCCCACATGCCCCATGACCGTGGCCAAACACTGGAGACCATACCGATCAATCCCCGACACCCGGTCAGCAATAATAGGTATCTCCAGAAACTTCCTTGCATCCTCCTCACTAGCTATAACTCTAATGTCATCTAACAAAGCCCGCTGCTGCACCTCGGTTTCTGTTTCCCGTACTGTGTCCTCACTGTACACTGATCCGTCGTCCGACATAGTGTCCACCGAAAATTCTCAACGTTTATAAAAAAAAATAAGTACCTAAACTCTTATGCAGCACTATTCACTCAAAAATACAAGATGCTCGAAGACTCTTAAGTGTTATACTACTTGCCAAAAAAAAATCCACATGTCCACTATATTCCTTTAAACAAAAACAAATCACCACAACACTCCTGCAATATTTCTCTAAGTTCACAAAATCCTAAGCAAGGTCGCCATTTGTTACGACCGGGGCTCGTATAAAACAAGGGCTCTTAATCATTGGACTAGGAAAGCACACAGCCACAACGGTAACACTAGATCCAACCCCTGAACTTATAATGCCACAAAAACACCTATACCCTCCAGAGTTAAATCTGCGATAACGGGGTATCCTATAACTCAGTATAAGTGCACTACTACTACAGGCTGATGATTTCTGATACAGCCTGATCACAACAACATACAATTACGGTAATAAGGTATACTAGGAAAAGATAGAGATCTTAATTAAATCACTGCAATGATTTAATGCAAACTAGAAGAAGGTATATTTAAAGTTACTCTAAACAATAATGAACTGTCACTCCTATACTAAACAAAGTGAACGAAAGTCCCAAAGCATCGAGCAGGAATCTTCTGAAGAAAGTCTGATGCTGGGGTAAGATGATCGTATCGGATTTTGAACTGTAGTATAAAGCAGGAACAGGATATGACAATTGTAAGGACATATAGGATTAACTGACACGGGAATAATTATAACTGCGCAATAGTAGGAACTCAAACAGCAAAAGAAGTACTTCCTCATCAACGAAACAGCCTACTAGGGTTGTGCAACTCAACAACAACCTAGACTAATAAATGCCGTAAATAATAATGCATACATAACAGAAAGAGTTTATAATCTAAATCTGGTGTCTGCTAGGTGAATAAAGTCTAGCTGGGATGTAGTAGGCTAGGAAACAATGGCTGAGCAAGCCGCTCGTAGCCTAGCGAAGTCCTTAAGGCTGTGCGGCCAAATTACGTTAATTGACGGGGTGCTCTGTTGAGAGATCCAAATCGCTAGTATCTGGTTCTCTCCTGGCGACCCTCTCAAAGTCAAAGCAAACGAGTTAGCACAGTGTTGGGTGGCAGAGGCAAAAGTCCTCACTCGCAACACAGTGCTAAACTCACAAGGTACACAGTCAGAAAGACCACCTAGGCTTCCCACGTCTCCGTTGTGATTGTACAGGTTCAACAAAATCTAGTACACATCGGAAATCACAACACCAGTAACCTTATCCCAGTCTAGCATTAAATCCCCCAGCAGACCACCAAGATACAGGAAGGGAGACACCGTGAGTGTGTCAAACCTCTACAGACAAAAAGGGTAACCCTTCCAAAATGCCTAACTAAACATGTGTTATCTGAGAGCTTCAGCATATAATACGATGGCCGATATATGAAATCGTGCAGAACGAAAGGGAAGTTATGATATTAAATAGAGTAGAAGAATGAGAGGTAAGAAGTTGAGAGAGAGAGAAAGTGCTCTATAGGTAGAAGTCGGGAGACAGGGGGGCAAGGGACATGTGAAGGGTATGCTAGTCAGGAAAGCTCTGAGGATGGAACTCCTCGGGACCCCTCCAGGATCACACACAAAGGCATGGTGGTCAGCCAATCACAGGCCGCTACGTCACCAGGCAGTAGGGCTGCAGAAGGCGCCAGGAACCACCAGCCAATCAAGAGGCGCGAGACGGCACGCGCGCGAGCCTACAAAGCGAGGGGGGAGGCAGCACATGTATACGCACGCACACACTACCACCCCACTGCCTATATTATTCTCTCTCCTTAACTATATACAATGCATCCTATGTTCAACTCATGATATAAAATGCTTCCCGTTGTCACAGACGAAAACAAAGACCTCCACGGGACTGTCTGTAACAACACGAACACTATGAAAGAAAGAACAACATTGTAGACAGACTGTAGCCAAATACCTTGCCCCGGCGAGTGCTAGCGAGTGGCCAAGCGAGCGGCTGAGCCCACGTGGCGTTCTGCTGAGTTGCAGGCGTCACACATCTGACTAGTCAACTGGTAATTAAAATAAACCACACTTGCAATATATTCATACTATTTTATTATTTCTTACATAAGATCACGACGTCCTTGGCGTGTGGACAACTGTACTCCTAGATTCTTCAACGTTATCATGGTCAAAACTTTGGCAAATATGGACGAAAATAGACAAATTTATCGTTACCCTTCGAAACTGGTAATGCTAACCAACCAACATTCTCTAAACAACACTCGTTTCTGTAGATTTTGTTCGGCTTGGGGAAGGCAACACACCTTCCACATGTTTAAATATATACCCCATTATCTAAATTTCAGTATACACTATATTGACTATCGAGGCTTCAAAAATCATCATCTCGAGAAATAACCCATTAGAGGCGCGTTTTCGCAAGACAATTTACATAGGTACACCCAGGTATACCAGGGTCAGCTCAGTATTCCCGAGTCCCTGTACAGTACCTAGGTGTACCTGGGTTGTCCCAGTGGATGTTTTCGCGAGTCAGTGACAGTCATCTGCGACTGGGTGTATACCTGGGTAAAGTCAGCCCTGGGGTCCGAGTTGCGCTGGGTTGACCTGGGTGTTGCTGACGTCACTTATGATAACAAACAATATGGCGGATAATGTCGGGTATGGTGAAGAGCTCGTCCCAAGGAGAATAGAAATAAGGAGAAAGCTCTTAAACGAGCTCCCAATTGATCCCTAGTCTTGACCAAGCACCCCTGAAGATGGCTCTGCCATCGGTGGTACATCGTCTGCACACTTACAAATGTCACTGGGAGCTGCCAGATGGCGTGGCGGCAGATACGAATATGGCACCAAAACAACTCGGTCACAGCTGTGTTGTTTGTGGAAAATACAAAGCGGAAGCAAAAGAAATTCATATATCACTTCTTTCCCAAAGGTAAGGTGAAGTGATTAGTCATAAGTAGAGCGTATCTACGAGTATACAGTATATGGTATACTCACATATACGAGTGTATCATGGCTGACTGAATACATATTCCAGAGACATCATCTCGGTAAATAGCTGACCCATGAATGCTGGCGTTTGTATAATTGCAGATGTTTGTCATGGCTCAAGAACCTTGACATCAAACTGAAGACGAAAACACCTGATCAGCTGAACTAAGTCCCGTGTTGTGTGAAGCAGCCACTTTTAAGATTACCAGTATAGCGTTGTTGGCCGTCTGACGTCTGATGCTCCACAATTTACAGATGTTTTAAATAATATTAATAAATAGCATAATCTACTCACGTTGTATTAAATACCATTCACTTGATCGGTTATCTTTAACACCTTACGAGCGGCCTAGGCGGTATATAATATGTAGCCACCAGCGGGGTGTTTTTAGCCAAAATAGGGCTGTTTACGTGATCATTTTCATGCCTAAATAAGACCCAGAGCGTAAAACAAGTATCTATCCCTGAAAGGGCATAAACAGAGCTTTTCAATGACACCATAACGATCCTTTTATGATGGCTAGTTTTCTTGCAACAACCGCGCAACGCGAGTGCAAAAAGCATGTAATTCGGCACTTTCCCCATACAATTCCGTATGTAGCGAGTGAGAGAGGGAGGGAGGAGGTGGGATTCGTGTCAGTAGGTTCGCCGCGGTGGTCTGGAGCAGTCATACGCTCGCTACTCTCCTGCCACCACTTGTCTCTCTCTCTCAGCAACATTACGTGCTGAAATTGCCACACGACCTATGTCGAGCGCCGCCAGATAGTCCAGATTTATTATACTCGACTTATGTTGCGCCCCGACAGTTATGGGTTAATGTAAGACATACCCTCAATTTTATGTTCTTAGTTTGTGTGGAGTGTGAGGTTGGAATTACTAGGTTATAGAATATTATTCATGAATACACAAACAAACAATAAACGGTATTTGGAGAAATTCCCCTAGCATTGTATTGTGCTGCAGTGGTCGACCTGAATAGTAAACACATAACATCAATAGAAAATATATTTATAAACACGTACAACATGAGGCAAAAGATGTGTTCCCATGTTGTTGCTGAAGGGATGTGTATTAATTAGTGTATGACGTGTATAGGTAGAGCTGCAGAAACATAAATTACTCGAGAGACAGTCACTGGGATGATTGCTGTGGTTGTCTCGCATATTCCTTCGTGAGAGATAATTGCGTACCGGTATGTCTTTATTTACTCCTCACCAATTAAGCAGTGCAAGTAATATGAGGATTGAGGAACTGTATGATTCACAGTGTGTGTGTGTTTGTTTATTTACTTTCCAGTAAACGTACGAACATTATGGGGAACATATGGCTGAAATGGGGGTGACCAGTAGCGACATTGGTAGAGCACTTGGTTTCTAACCGGGAGAACCGAGTTCGATTCTCGGCTGGTGGAGATGGTTGGGCAATCTCCTCACACCCCTTGCCTCTGTTCTGATCGCCTACCAGTAAAATAGGTCTATGCCAGGGTAAAATGGTTACTCGTGACCTCATCGACCTTTACTACTACAAAAAAATAAAAAATAAAAAATAAATAAATGCTGAAATCCATACAGGTAGGCCTACTGAACACAATTTAAATGTAAGGAACAAAACCAATACAAGATATAGATGTTGAGTAACCTACACATATAACAAAGGTATTATAATGGTGTTTTATGGTGAACATTGCTGACTCGCTGTTGGTTAAATGGCTGATGCCAGTGTGGGGATTGCGACAAATTGTGTTATGTTTGCGTAAAAGGTGATGGGTCCTCCGAAAAATGGGTTGGTTTTGTAACCTGTGAAAGATGGGCCCATATCAAGTGTGTCCATCTGGCTGGTGTTAAAACTGAGAATGTAGCGAAAATAAATTGGGATTGTGATCCATGTCTGGCAGAGTTTAAACTTGCCAAAAAAGTAATGAAAGAAATGCAGGACCTCAAAGACATGATAAATCAAGGATTCCAGGCAATTAAACAAGATTTGGGAAGTCACTTTAATGTAGTGAAGGAAGAGTTGGGTGGAGTGAATGTGGCAGTCGGAGGTGTAGTAGAGGCGATGACTGCTGAGCAAGCAGACTGGTCAGCAGTTGGACTGAGGTCATCAAGAAACAAAAGAAACCAACTAAGAAGAACCTACTTGTTGTGAAGGCAACTGAGGAAAATGAAAAGGCAACAGATAAAAAAAATGAAGTTTCTCGAGCATTGGCGGGTGTTTAGATAAATGAAACATAATATTGCGTTGTTATTCTCTAAGGTATATGGGACAGTTTATGATGGCATACACCCTGAAGATATCGAGTTATTTACTATTAATGCTACATAAACCTATAAGTATTGTTTGTTACTGTGTTTTGCCTATACAAGATTCATGAGTGGAGGGAACATTGTTATGAACTTTGACAGCGAGACCTTGAGAGATGAAGCAGCCCAGAAACTTGAGAATGTAGAAAAGGTAATCACAAAAAGAGTGAGAAAACTGAAACTCAAGATCATGATTTGTAACGTTCCTATGGAGGACACCCAGGAAACGATAATTGAGACCCTGTTAGAAAAGAATGAGTATCTTAAAAACATCCCAGAAGTTGAGACTAAGATTGAGAAGATGTTTTGCAAGCCTGCTGCTGGTGGCACGATGCATTACATTTTGAAGTGGGATCCAACTGTTCGAGAACTGATTCATAAGAATCGAGACAAAGTTAAGCTAGAATGGGGAGTGTACACTGTAAGGGACAGGTATCATGCGTTAATTTGCTATTATTACCAAAAAAGATATGGACATTTGCAAGAACATTGTACTGCCAAGAGAAATGATGATGAACCTTGTTACCATAAATGTGCGGGAAATCATAAATCAAAGGATTGTCAGGTGGCTGAAAGGAAGTGCATTAACTGTGTGAGATACAAGAAACCTGTGGTGAATCACTCAGCGCATGCAAAATGCTGTCCGGTCCTTGAGAGTGAACTAGAGTAATAACACTTTGGGCATTCGTGACCTGATAAAGGATGATGATTTTGATATTTTGGCGCTGACCGAAACATGGCTAAATTAATGTGATAAGGCTAAAATTCAAGAAATTACTCCAACAACGCATACTTCTCTGCATACTCCAAGAAAAGACAGGCGAGGAGGTGGAATGGAATTTTTTCTTTCAAACTCATTAAAGAAACTCAAGGTGTATGCTACAGAGTGGATGGAGAGTTTTGAACATATGCAGGCTGGTTGTGAAATAGGTGGGAAGAAATTTACTTTTATTGTAGTGTATAGACCACCAAATTTGAGTACCAACTTATTCATTGGAGAATTTAAAATGTATTTCGAAATGTTAGATATGGTGAGCGCAATTTTTTTTATCTGTGATGATTTTAACTTTTGGATTGAAGATTTAAGTGCTTGCTATACTATGGAATTTATGGAAATGATGGACTCATTCAATTTAGTCAACAAAGTGGATGTGGGACATCAATTGGAGGACATATACTGGACTTATTTTGTTGTGATATTGACCATAATCTTGTCCAAGAAGTGTGTGTGGAAGAGATATGTCGTATTTATCCGGTGCATAGGCTGATAACTTTTGTGATTCCATTTATGAAAGATTCAAGACAAACTAAAAAGATTAAGTTTAGATTAAAGAGAGACTTTATACCAGAACTATTAATAACCTCAATGATCCAGAGTTTATCTTTAAAGAGGCATGAAACTTGTGACCATGAATACGGGAAATGTGAGGAATGTGCGATATATCTTTCTAGATTAGGCCTATATAATAGTACTGTCAAGGAAAAGTATAATGAAATGTGCCCTATGCTTGAGAAGGAAATGTAGTGATAGACCATGCGCCGTGGTTTAATGCCGAAATATTACGAGCGAAAAAGGAAAAAAATAAAAGAGAAAGTCTATGGCGTAGGTTCCGGACAGATATGGCAAGAAGAGACTATCAAGACGCAAGAAATGAAGAAATAGACTTATAGTAAAAAGGAAACGTGAATATTATAGACAAAAGACCATGGAGGCGGGAACAAATATTAATAAGTTATATACAGTGCTAGATAATTTGACGGGAAACAAAAAGAAAAATAAGTTACCTGAGGGGTTTTCAAATACAGTGCTAGCAAATCAATGTTTAGAGTTCTTCGACAATATAATTAGGTATTGTTACGCTGGCCAGCTTGCCAGAATATGCTCGTACTCGCTAGCGCTCGCCAGGGCAGTGAAATGGGCTATAATAATCGTGGAACGACGTTCTTTCTTTCCTAGTATTCATGTTGTCACAGACAGATCAGTGGTGGTCTTTATTCTTGTCTGTGACACTTGGAAGTATTTTATATCAGTGATAGAGTATAAGATGTGGAGTGTGAAGTTAAGGAGAGAGAGAACGAAGGAGGCAACGAGGTTGTATTATGTGTGTGTGTATGTACGTGTGCCTCCCTCGCTCGGGCGGGGTTTCCCACGCTCTTGATTGGCTGGTGGGCCTGGCTCGTCCTAGGACGCTTGCATTTCATGACGTAGTGGTCTGTGATTGGGTGCCGCTGTCCTTGTGTTGGTGCTGGGGGGCTCCTGCCCGCGTGTCTCCTTCAGAGCTTGGCATAGTGTGCTTGGTCCTAGACGTCCCTTGCAATCTGTTCCCCAACCTAACCCCCTGTACTACTGTTTCTCTCTCTGAACTTCTTTTCCATTACTTCTCATCTTTATTCAATTACTTATCCCTTCTGGTTCTGCATACGACTTCCATAGTCGGCCAGTTGTATTACCAGCACCAGTTCTCACATATATGTTTTGCACTAGCTTTAGGGATTATTAGTCATAGTCATAGGAGTCATATTATCATTGAGTGCTTTAATTATTGAGTTGTTCTTTGTTACTATTTAATGCTAGACAGTGGAGGGTATCTTTAGTCATTGCCTGAGTTATGTACATGGCAAGTCAGAGCCTGTACGACTTCGACGGAGCTAGGTGCCTGTAACCCTTGTGCATATTTCTCCTTTGCGAGTGTAGCAGTATACAAGCGAAGGGCTTTTCCCTACACTTACTTGTATGCTCGCTACCTCATTGTGTTAACCTTTGTGGAGCGCCAGGGTAAGACCAGATACTTGAGATCTGGACTTACCAAGAGAGCCTCCTAGTCACTTAATGTAACATAAGGGAAATCTGTTCAAGGGGAGACAGTAGGCTACGAGCATCCTTGCGCTCTGCTTAGCCTCTTGGTACCTTTTATGCCGCTGCTAGACTGTATTAGTAATAAAGACAGCATTGTGTTTATTTACTTTAACTGTGTATGCTTTAGGAATTCACATATTATTTTAGCCTAGGTTGATGCTTGGTGCACAACCCAGTATGGCTGTTACTTTGGCTAAGGAAGTACTGTTTTGAGTGGCTATTATTAGTGCTGTCACAGAGTTGTTGCACTCCCTTGTTATATATATGTATCCTACTTATTGGTGTATTTAAGATACACGCTTTGGTGTCCTGCCCCTGCATTATTTCTGTTCTATATTAATGAGCATCTTAGAGCATCAGACGTTTTCAGAAGATTCCATATCTGTTTGCTGTAGGACTAGACTTTCAGTGTTTTCATAGAGCATTGAAGAGTTTAGTGTTGAGTACAGACTCACACTAAAGTTAACGTAGGCATATATTTCTTTATTAAATCTTGTTATAGTTTATTCAGGCATTGTTATTACTTAAGAGCATTTTATTAACGTTAAGTACTCCTGTGTGTGAGTAGGCTTTGCCGTCACCGGAAAGCCTTTGTAGAAGTGCACTAAAACCCAGTTCGGCAGTACTTCTTTGATTTCCCATGGAATGATTTCTGCTTCCGTGGCCGGGGACCCTCTGACAGTGCTCAACGCATTACCGAGGTAATACGGGCATGGAAGCATACATTCCATTCTCTTTCTCTCAGACTAATGCTAAAAAATCTTGGTTTACTCACGGCTGTTCTACTGCTGTCCGCAATAAGGAGGAAGCATTCAAACGGTACCGACGCCTAAAACTCAAGACTCTCATTCTTCATATGCTTCTGCCCGGAATCAAGCCAAATCTGTTCTTCGACTTGCCAAACACTCTTTCATCAATAATAAATACACTGAACTATCCAACTCTAGCTCTTCCCAAGCTTTCTGGCATCTAGCCAAAAACCTCTCCAACAATTTCTCTTCCTCGTCTTTCCCTCCCCTTTCCCACTCTGATGGCACAACCATCACTTCTTCCTCTGACAAAGCTAAACTCTTCGCTCAAACTTTTGCTAAAAACTCCACCTTGGATGATTCCGGTGCTATTCCTCCCTCTCCGCCCTCCTCTCTCTTACTTATGCCTAATATCCTAATCTCTTCTAAAGATGTACTTTCTACCCTCTCTGGGCTTAACACTAATAAGGTGTACGGTCCGGACGGTGTTCCTCCTGTTGTTCTCAAAAACTGTGCTTCCGTGCTAACTCCCTGCCTAGGTAAACTCTTTCGTCTCTGTCTATCCTCTAACGTCTTCCCTTCATGCTGGAAGTTTGTTCACATTCAACCTGTCCCAAAGAAGGGTGACCGCTCTCAACCCTCCAACTATCGTCCAATTGCTCTCATCTCTTGTCTTTCTAAAGTTTTTGAAACTATTCTTGCTTCCAAATTTCTTAAGCATTTCTCTTCTCATAATCTGCTCTCAGTCGCCAGTATGATGGCTTCCTTAAGGGTCGCTCTACTGGTGCCTTCTTTCATATCTTACTAACTCTTGGTCATCCTCCTTTCGGGACTTCGGTGAGACTTTTCTATTGCACTAGACATATCGAAAGCCTTCGATAGACTCTGGCATAAATCTTTAATTTCTAAACAACCCTCCTTCGGTTTCTATCCCTCCATATGTGCCTTTGTCTCCAATTTCCTTTCCGGCCGTTCCATAGCCGCGGTAGTGGACGGCCATTGTTCACTTCCTCACCCTATAAACTCCGGTGTTCCTCAGGGCTCTGTCCTATCTCATATTCTCTTTCTAATTTTTATAAATGATCTCCTTAACTGTACCTTAATTCCTATCCATTCATACGCAGACGACTCAACCTTGCACTACTCCATTAGTTTTTCAGAACGCCCCAGCCAGCAATCCCTCAACGACAAACGTAATGAAGCCATAGTACTCTTAAATTCTGATCTAAATACTATTTCCAATTGGGGCAGAGAAAACCTTGTTAACTTTAATGCTTCCAAAACCCAATTTATCCATCTATCTACCCGTCAGGATCTCCCAGCGGACTATCCCTTATTCTTCAACAATACAAAAATCAACCCTTCATCTTCTCTCAATATTCTTGGTGTCTGTTTTCTTCTGCTCTCATTTGGAAGGACCATATTACCAGTCTTGCTAAGGCAGCCTCCCAGAAGCTGGGTGTGCTCAACCGCCTTAGGGGGTTCTTTTCCCCTGCACAGCTTCTTGCTCTGTACAGGGGCATAGTGCGCCCTTGTATTGAGTATTGTTCACATGTGTGGGGAGGTTCCTCTCACACCGCTCTCCTAGACAAAATTGAAAGGAAGGCCTTTCGTATCATTAACTCCCGTCCACTCACCAACTCTCTGCAATCTCTCTCTCTCCGCCGCAATGTTGCATCTCTCTCGCTATTCTATCGCTACTATAATAATCAGTGTTCCTCAGAGCTATCCCAGTGCATACCACCTCCTTTACATAGGGCAGGTGGTACCCGTCTTGCAACTCAATCCCACCCCTACTCTGTGCAACTCTCCAACCCAAGAGTGAAACGTTACTCTCAAACTTTCTTCTACTCAACAGCTGAGCTCTGGAACTCTCCCAGAATCAGTCTTTCCCTCTTCCTATGACTTAAATTGCTTCAAACTCCGTGTGTCCAGGCATTTTGGCTCGAACGTCCCTTGATTTTGGCCCTGTCACTCTTTCAACTATGGGGGAGGCACTCGCGCCTTTTGCCTCCCTCAATCACATAGAAAAAAAAAAAATTGATATCCCGTTATCTAGTAGATTAACTCTGGAGGGTTTAAGTGTTTTGTTCACCGGCGTAATAGTTTGAGGGTTTGGAATTAGCGTACCGTTGTTGCAGATATAGCCTATCATCTAGTCCATTATTAAGTGCCCTTGTTTATTTCGTAGTGCCGGTCGTAACAAATGGCGACCTTAGACCAGTATATAGTGAACTGAATATTGCAGTTTTTTTTGGAGAAATCTTATTGCCATTTGGGTTGAATTTATTTCTCGCAGTGTTGGCAGAGGACATTGTTTTGAGGATATATAGAACTTGTTGGAGTTTATTGGTGACCTAGTATTGCACTCAAGAACATCTTCGAATATTTTTTGTGAATAAAGCTACGCGAGAGTTTGGCTACTTTTGTCTTGACTTGAGATTTTTTTTGTTGACTCCATCATGTCACTGGACGGGTCTGAACATAGTGAGGACACAGGGCGAGGAGGTGGAGAAGGTGGAGTTGTCTAACGGCGTTCGGGTGGTGAACAATGAGGAGGATGCTCAGATTTTTTGGAGGAGCCTGTGTCGGTGGATCGGGTGTCGGGGCTGGACCGGTACGGACTGCAGTGTGTAGCCACGGTCATGGGGTTGTCCGGTACTAGCGGTTTGTCGAAAGGTGAGCTGGTTACCTGTGTGCTCGGTGGGGTGCGTGGGGCATCGGGTAGAGCGGGAGCTGGGGCACCTTCGGCCCAGCCCCCATTCCACTCGACTCCTATCATGGCGCCCCCTCGGGCTCCGGAGCCGGGTACGTTCCCGCAGGCCGATGCCCGCTGGCGGTTGGGTATGCCTCTAGGTGGCTCACGGGGTGGGTCCCCAATAGTAGCACCCCCTCCTCAGGGTTTGTCTTCCGAGATGTTGTTTCAGCTCGAACTCGCCAAACTTCAGCAGCAGGAACGACAGGCTAAGCATGAGGCTGAGCTCGAGCAGTGAAAGCATGAGTCTGAGCTCAAGTATAAGTATGAGTCTGAAAGGTATTGTGCCGATATTGACCTAGAGAAAACGCGTGTAGAGGTGACAAGGAACCGGGTTGCCCAGGGGGGTCGACCCCATGACCAGTCCCTGTCGCATCTACTAAAGTTGGTTCCAGTGTTTGATGAGTTAGGAGTTACCAAATTTTTTCTCCGGAAAAAGTGCCAGGAGCACCAATGGCCCGAGGAGAAGTGGGCAGCCCTTGTTTCGTCACGTATGACGGGGAAAGCACTCAAGGCGTATGATGCTTTGCCCCTAGATTCCTGCGTGAATTATGAGGCGTTGAAAGAGGCTGTCCTGAGGGCGTATGAGTTGCAGCCAGAGACATATAGGCTGAAATTTGTAGCTGTTCCCAAAAGAAAGGAGAGTACTTTCCAGGAACACGCTAGTGAGCTGTCAGATGCATTTGAGAATTGGTTAAGATCAGAGAAGGCAACTACTTTTGAGGCAGTGAAGCAATTAGTGTTGTTAGAGCAATTTTTAAAATGTACTGGCAGTGACTTGACTCTTAACCTGAAAGAAAAGCAACCTAAAACTCTGCAGGAGGCGGCTAAGATGGCTGACCTCAGGTTGTCATTGATTCGTGGGTGCGGGTCTGCACAGAGAGCTGAGGCAGGTAACAAGGGGCGTACCAGTCCACCCCCCCCCCCAATTAATGACACAACTAATTACCAATTTAAGAGTACTGGTGCCAATTATGATCCCAAGTCGAAACCCTTCCCGTTAAAGTAAGGCCAGGGCCCTTCCTCACCTCAGAGGAAGTCCAAGAGCGAAGTGGAGTGTTTCAAGTGTCATGAGAAGGGGCAAATTGCGCGCTCATGTCCGAGCACACCGCCTACAGCAGTGGTGTCACTAGTGAGCAACATCTGTGTGTCTTTGAGGTCTTCCGCGTCTGCCCGGGGTAATATGTCGGTTGCGAAGTCGCAGTCGGTGCAGAAGCAGCAGGAGGGCTCGTCACCTGTCCGAGATGCTTTTTGTGGTCATAGGGGGCACGGCACTGTGACGTGGGCTGGTGTGGAGCATAGGCTTGAGTTGTTGCGTGATACGGGCGCTTCCCAGACCCTTATTAACACCTTACGAGCGGCCTATGCGGTTTATTTATGTGTACCGCACAGCGGGGTGTTTTTAGCCAAAATAGGGCTGTTTACGTGATCATTTTCATGCCTAAATAAGACCCAGAACGTAAAACAAGTACCTATCCCTGAAAGGGCATAAACAGAGCTTTCGAATGACACCATAACGATCCTTGTATGATGGATAGTTTTCTTGCAATAACCGTGCAACGCGAGTGCAAAAAGCAGGTAATTCGGTACTTTCAGTACATAATTGAGTATGTAGCGAGTGAGAGAGGGAGGAGGGAGCTGAGATTTGTGTCAGTAGGTTCGCCGCGGTGGTCTGGAGCAGTCATACGCTCGCTAGTCTCCTGCCACCACTTGTCTCTCTCTCTCAGCCACATTACGTGCTGAAATTGCCACTCGAGTTATGTCGAGCGCCGCCACATAGTCCAGCTTTATTTAACTCGACTTATGTTGTTCGCCGCTAAATAAGGGTTAAGAACTTCACTGGCAAGCCTATTAACGCGGCTCGGGTTGTGGTGGTTCAAGGTATCAATGTTACGCGGTCTTACCCGCTGGTCAGAGTAGAGCTTGAGGTGGACGGTGTGACACGGAAGTTGGATGTGGGGGTTGTGGAGAAGTTGCCAGTTGAGGGGGTCGACCTCCTTCTCAGTAACGACTTTGCGGTGCCTGCTTCCGAGGTTCCACCCTTAGTCGTTGCCGAGAAAGCGGCCGACACGAGTAGGAGTACAAAGGAAATCAAGCAACAACAGGTCTAGTGACCCTTCTAGGCTGCTTGTCCTCCAAAACACTGAGGATCAAGTGTCCAAACAGTGGTTTAGAGTGGGTAAGGGAACTACTGCCCTGGAACTAATGTCCATGGCAGGACTAGGAAGTTAGTAGGGGACATATGGGTTAGTAACTGAGGGGAGGATAAAATAAAGTTATTAATTTACAAACACAGTCAGTCGCGGATTTGATGCGAGATATTTGTCTAGGCGGAGTTTAAATGAATCAACGGTGCTGCAGTCTATAACGTCTCGGGGAAGCCCATTCCACAAGTTGACAACTCGATTGAAGAAGAAATTCTTAGATTCGTGTGAGTTAAAAGATTTATCAATAATTTTGCAACCGTTTCCCCGTGTGTAATTAGATTGGTTGATAGTGAAGTACTTACTACAGTTCATATTGTCGATGCCTTTGATGATTTTGAACACTTGAATTAAGTCACCTCTTAATCTGCGCTGGGTTAAAGGAAATAGATTTAATTCTGTAAGACGCTCTTCGCATGGTTTGTTCTTTAGGCTAGGTATCATTTTGGTAACTCTACGTTGAACTCGTTCTAGCTTGTTTATGTCTTTTTGGTAATAAGGGCACCAGCATTGAACGCAGTATTCCAGAAGAGGGCGGACTAAGAAATTGTAAAGGGTTAGGATAACATCTTTGGATTTATGCTCAAATGACCTGCCTATAAAGCCAATTATTTTGTTTGCCTTCTTAACAACTTCTGAACATTGTTGACTCGGTTTTAGGTTACTCGATGTTGTTACTCCCAGATCGGTTTCTCTGTTTACATTCTTAAGCTGAGTGCCATTCATCGAATAGTTTGCTTTCTCATTTAGGTATCCGATATGTAGTACTTTACATTTATCCGCATTGAAACTCATTTGCCAAATTTGGGCCCAATGTGACAATTTATCTAGATTGTGTTGCATATCGTCAACTTGTTCTTTTGAGAGTACGCTATTTGCAATTTTTGTATCGTCAGCAAATTTCGAGATTGTACAGGTGAGGCCCTCATCTATGTTGTTGATGTAAATTAGAAAGAGAATTGGTCCTAGTACCGATCCCTGGGGTACCCCGCTACTTACATTGGTCCATTTAGATGCCTTACCGTTTATGACTACTCTTTGCTTTCTGTCGCTGAGCCAATTTTCTATCCATTTCAACACACCGTCTTGTATTCCATGGGCTTTTAGTTTTAGCAGTAAACGTTTGTGGGGAACTTTGTCAAAGGCCTTTTGAAAATCAAGGTATATAATATCTACAGCTTTACTCTCATCGTAGAGGTTGAGGATATCGTGGAAGAAGTCTAAGAGGTTTGTTAAACAGGAACGTTTTTTACGAAAGCCGTGTTGAGTATCTTTAAGTATGTTATTTTCCTCTAAGTGATTTACGAGTCTGTCTCTTATGACCGTTTCTAGCATTTTACATACAACTGAGGTTAAGCTAATTGGACGATAGTTACTGGGTAGGGATTTGCTGCCTTTTTTTAATATCGGTGTTACGTTGGCTATCTTCCACTGATCAGGCATAGTTCCAGACTGCAAGGATTTATTGAATAGTAATGTCAGTGGTTTGGAGAGCTCATCCTTAGCTTCCTTTAGAACTCTAGGCGAGATTGTATCAGGTCCAGGCGTTTTATTTACCTTGAGTTTATCTAAACAATTCAATACTTCTCTCTCTGTAACGGTGATATTGCTTAGAACATCTGAATTATCAATCTGAATCGGCGATGGTGTAGGGATATCACTGAGGTCTTCTGTTGTAAAAACTGATGCAAGGAAGGTATTGAGGGCATTACTCATTTGTACTTCGTCTTTGGTGTATTCTCCATTTTCATCGACTAACGGTCCAACAGTTGAAGTAACTACTTTTTTCTTTCTGATATAACTATAGAATTCTTTTGGGTTTGTTTTACTTTGATTCGCAATATGTAACTCTAGGGTCTTTTTACTTTGCTTAATTAACTTTTTGGCTTTGCGTCGTAGCTCTACAAATTTCACCCGTTCTTCGTCATTTTGTGAGGATTTTAATCTATCATTAGCAAATTTTTTAGCAAGCAGGCAGTTTGAAATATCTTTATTCCACCATTTGGGCTTATTATTATGGCCTGGACGCCGTATTGTCGATGGTATGCAGTCTTGCACTGCTTTTAGGCAAGTGGTTTCGAATAACTTCCAAGATGTATTTATGTCGTTATTGTTAATTAAAAAGCTCCAGTCAATTTCTTTAAACAAAGCTCTAAGTTTATGAAAGTTTGCTTTCTTGAAATTAGGGACTTTTTCGATGCTACTATTTGGTTCGTTACTAGTAAAGTTTAAAGTGAAAGTTATCGTACGATGGTCGCTGTTACTGAATTCATCACCAACATTCAAATTCTCTATTAATTCTTCTTTTGTTGCAAGTACAATGTCAAGAACGTTATTACCACGGGTCGGTGTTCGAACAAATTGATAAAGCGAACTCTCTTGCAAGTTCGTATACAAGTCATGTCCGGAGTGTGAAGTAAGAGTATCGACCCCACTTGGTCACAGGTAAATTAAAGTCGCCAAAAATTACGGTATCTTGTGAGTTACTTACATCTGCAATTTGTTCGTATATTTCTCGGTCAGTTTGCACTGATTGAGCTGGAGGTCTGTATATTAACGCAAGTATTATTTTTGTACCTTTATTATTCTTTATTAGCACAAAAGATGTGTCGACGTTCACAATTTGAGGTTTTGACAAGAGGGTAGGGTTAAGACTTTCTTTGATATAAAGTAAAACGCCACCTCTATTTCGATTTATTCGGCTTTTCTCAAACATTACATAACCGGGAAGTGAATACTCTGCTAAAAAGTCTCTATCTTCTGTATTGAGCCAAGATTCTGTTATGCCAATCACATCATAATTTTCTGTAAACACTAGCTCCTCTAAATCTGAAAATTTATTGCGTATGCTACGAGCGTTTGCATAGAAAACCTTTAAATTGTTTATTTTAGAACTCACGGAACGCTCTTTTATAATATTGTTGGTTCTTGTCGGATCTACATGTATGTTCATGGCTGTCCTCGGTCCTCGCTGTCTTCGGTCCTTATCGCTGGTGGTCCTCGGTTGCCTCTGTTTTTTGCTTGGCGTTGGATGATTTATGTCACTGCTGCTTCTTCTCGGATGGCGTTTTTTGAACCATGGCTGCGGACTGCTTCATGTAGGAGATGACCCATGCGTGCTGAACCCACAGGGTTTAGATGAGTGCCATCCTTGAGGAACAGAGTAGGCTGGTTATAGAAATTATCCCAGAGGTTGATGAATTCAACTTCTTCCTTCAGACACAAATATTTTAGTCGGCTATTTGTGCTGAAGGCCTTGTCATAGAATTTGTCAGGTGCGTCAATCTTGGGGAGAATGCCTGAGATGATGATATTCCTTGACTTGTTTTTATAGTGCTGGATCATCTTGCGATATTTCTCCATCAACTCTTCGGATCTGGTGCGCATGATGTCATTTGAACCAGCAGGGGAGGGGCAAGAGGGGCTCGAGAGGTGCCAGGTGACGCAGATGGCGTGTGCTGTCACCAGGTCTCAGTCCGCTCAGGTGTCGCAGCCTAATACCCAAGTTCTAGACCAGCGGAGGAAGGGTCGGAAGGAGAAAGTCAAGGCTGGTCGGGTTTAGAGTTTGGACCCAGCGACACTGCTTGGTGACTCGGTACTTGACCCAAAGGTGAGCTCCGGAGTGGCCCCAGAACCTGTCCCCCTAGTGACATGGTAGGGCGTGATGGCACTCCGCGACAGAGTAGTTCCCAGGCGCAACCAGAAGATCTTAGTCTTGAGAGTTGTGGGAATGGGGCTATTGAACTCGACGAGGACAGGGAAGCATGTCATGTGAACCTGTTAAAGGAGTTTGTGAGGCAACCACCTGAGCAGCCTACTGTCTCTGTGTTGGTCTGCAGCGGCCAAGGTGGAGAAGGAGAGGGGGGCAGTGGGGCACAGGTGGGGGAAAGTTGGGATTGTCATGTCTCGGCGGAGCAGTGGGCGGGGGGACACGAGTCGGGTGGCTGTGGAAGCGCTTGAGCACCTGCCTGAGCAGCAGTGTGCAGCGCTCCAGCACCCGCTCGGTTCATACCCCACTGTTTGTGCCGAGCACCCAGGCCTCACAACTCCTGCGGTGCACGATGTTCCGCCGGCAGGTCACTTGAGTGTGGGTAAACCGTTGGCCTCGTTGTTTCAGTGGTTCAAGGTACGCGACGAGGCTTTGGCATGGTTGTCAGGTCAGGGTCGACCCATGGCTGCTAAGGGTGGTAGTCAGAATCAGGACATTGAGCAGATTGGTGAGGTTGGCTGTAGAGTGGAGGCGCCCGGTCGTCGCATAGCCTCCCAATGCTGCCCTAGTAATATGCAACAGCCCTACCATAGACCGACTGTATCTGGCCATGTCGCTAAAGGTGGTGATGCTGCGCAGGCAGATGTAGTCGCAAGGAATGCGGGGGTGCGCATGTACGGTATCGGCGGGGGAGCATTAGCAATTATGAACTGTGGGAGTGACTGCACAGGTGGTACAGATTGTCCCTCTCATGACCTGGCTGTTCTAGGGACAAAGGTGTAGAAGGAGGGAGACTATAGTGTAGAAACTGCGGTCTCGGCTGGGTTGTGGGAGGGCAATGAGCATGTTGTTCGTCGAGATAAATTGCAACCTCTTGTTCCTAAGCATCAAGAGAAGTTGTTTACTAGGCTGTGGCAGTACATCTGCATGTTTGTTGATTCTCCAGGCCTGATGTACGGGGTAGAATCCGACATGGAGGCTGGAGACACTGCAAGGCTCAAGTTGGCTCTCTACCGTATAAATCCTGTTCGACAGCCTGTTGTTAAAGCAGAGCTGGACTACATGTTGGAAAAGGGTCTGAGGGATAAGGGATATCGTGAGTGGTCGTTGCCAGCAACTTTGCAACCTGAGTTAAGTGGCAAGACCCGTGTGTGTGTTGATTGCAAGAGTGTGTGTGCATTATCCCTGAGAGACGCCTATACCTTATCCAGAGTTGACGATCCCATAGACCGCATCGGGGCTGCCTCGGCTATCACTAGGGTAGAAATAGTGAAAGGTTATTGGCAGGTCCCGTTGCCGGAGAGAGCGAAGAGAAATGCCAGTCTTGTGATGGACTGGGCAGTTTATCAGTGTCAGGTGTGGTTTTGCTGCCGGAACACAAGTTGGATGTGTGGCATGTTAAGGGCGCTGATAATTTTCTGGCTGATTGTTTGTCACGGGAGGGTATGTTGGAAGGAGCACCCTCGCCGTTCAGTCAGTGTTTGTTTGAGAGTGGAGAAAAATTAGACTTGCCCTTGTAGTGCAAAGCCGCCAAAAACACTATTAAAAATAATACAAAAACCTCACATAAAAACTCTTTCTTTTGATAGTATATAAGTGCAGTATGTTACAGCAAGAATCTAAGACATTCTGAGTTTTGTCTTAGTAGGCTAGGCTTGTTGAAGCTTGCTCGTTGAGCGTAATATTGTTAAGTGATACTATTATTTTTGGGGAAGTGTTGTGTAGATTTTTTTAGATAATGAAATGTTTTCTGTTTGTGATTGTGCCTTGTTTTCACAACTTGGGGGAGTAGCTGGGTGAGGCGGGGTTTATGAGCATTCTGTCTGGTCAGATGTGGCGTTTACCTGAGGTTAAAACGTCCCACATCTTGGGCGGGGTGTTACGTTGGCCAGCTTGCCAGAATGTGCTCGTATTCGCTAGCGCTCGCCAGGGCAGTGAAATGGGCTATAATAATCGTAGAACGATGTTCTTTCTTTCCAAGTATTCATATTGTCACAGACAGATCAGTGGTGGTCTTTATTCTTGTCTGTGACACTTGGAAGTATTTTATATCAGTGATAGAGTATAAGATGTGGAGTGTGAAGTTAAGGAGAGAGAGTACGAAGGAGGCAGCGAGGTTGTATTATGTGCGTGTGTATGTACATGTGCCACCCTCGCTCGGGCGGGGTTTCCCACGCTCTTGATTGGCTGGCGGGCCTGGCGTGTCCTAGGACGCTTGCATTTCATGACGTAGTGGTCTGTGATTGGGTGCCACTGTCCTTGTGTTGGTGCTGGGGGGCTCCTGCCCGCTTGTCTCCTTCAGAACTTGGCATAGTGTGCTTGGTCCTAGACGTCCCTTGCAATCTGTCCCCCAATCTAACCCCCTGTACTACTGTTTCTCTCTCTGAACGTCTTCTTTTCCATTACTTCTCATCTTTATTCAATTACTTATCCCTTCTGATTCTGCATACGACTTCCATAGTCGGCCAGTCGTATTACCAGCACCAGTTCTCACATATATGTTTTGCACTAGCTTTAGGGATTATTAGTCATAGTCACAGGAGTCATATTATCATTGGGTGCTTCTAATTATTGAGTTGTTCTTTGTTACTATTTAATGCTAGACAGTGGAGGGTATCTTTAGTCGTTGTCTGAGTTATGTACATGGCAAGTCAGAGCCTGTATGACTTCGACGGAGCTAGGTGCCTGTAACCCTTGTGCATATTTCTCATTTGCGATTGTAGCAGTATACAAGCGAAGGGCTTTTGCCTACACTTACTTGTATGCTCGCTACCTCATTGTGTTGACCTTTGTGGAGCTCCAGGGTAAGACCAGATATTTGAGATGTGGACTTACCAAGAGAGCCTCCTAGTCACTTAACATAAGGGAAATCTGTTCAAAGTGTTACGACCGGGACTGCGAATAAAACAAGGGCACTTAAAGATTGGACTAGTAATAGGGCACTATGCAACAGAGGTACGCTAGATCCAAACCCCTGAACTTATATGCCGGCAAACAAAACACCTATACCCTCCAGAGTTAATCTGCGATAACGGGGTATCCTTAACTGGGCATAAATGTACTCTACTTCAGGCTAACCCACACTGGTATAGCCTGATAACACACATGATGCAAGTTACGTTAAAATGCATAAACAAGAATCTAGGGAAAGATCAATTAAATCACTGCAAGATTTAATTCAATAAAAAGATGCTTTAATACAGTTACTCTAAACAACAATAAACTCTTCACTCCTATCTGAAAGAAAGTGAAATATAGTCCTACAGCATCGACCTGGAAACTTCTGAAGAATGTCTGATGCTCATAAGATGCTCGTATCTTAAACTATATAAATGCAGGAGGCAGGACACCACACGTGTAAATGGAATACACAAAAAGAGGGGACATATAATGTTAACTGACACGAGAATACTATAAATGCGCAACAGTAGTAATGCTCGACACTAAAAGAAGTACTTCCTTATCAACGAAACAGTCTGCTATGGTTGTGCAACTCAACAACAACCTAGACTAATAAATACTTGTGAATAATAATGCATACATATCATAAGAGCTTAGGTCCTAACTAATGTCTGCTAGGCGAATAAAGTCTAGCTGGGATATCAAGGTTAGGAAACTGTAGCTGAGCAAGACAGGCTCTCCAGATCTCAAGTATCTAGCTCTACCCTGGTGATCCCTCTAAAGTCAAGCAGAGAGGCAGCACTGTGTTATAAGGTAGTAGGCTAATGCCCTCTTACAACACGATGCTGCGCTCGCAAAAGACACAACCAAAAGGACGACCCAGGCTACCACAGAAACCGTCGAAGTCGTGTAGGTATAAACGAACCGTACACACATCGGTGACAACGACAAAAGAAACCTTATCCCAGTCTAGCATTAAATAACCGAGCAGAGCACTACTGATCATGAGGGAGACACACACAAAGAGTCATCAAACCTCCATAACTTAAGGACGGTGAGGGAGACACACAGAGTCATCCAACCTCCATAGACTAAGAACCCTTATAGCCTATTCTAATACATGTAAATATATCTGAGAGCGACGCACACAATACGATGGGCCGATATGAAATCGTGTACAGAACCCAAAGGGAGTGCTGTGATGTTAACAGACTAGAGGAATGAAAGGAAGGAAGTTGAGTGAGAGAGACAGTATCAGAATGGTGGGAATATGGGGGACAGTTGTAAAAGGGATGTTAGTCGTGTGCGCCCCTGGCCTGCTCTGAGGAGAACAGCTCCCGTGGACCCTCACACAGGAGGCAAGTCACAAAGGCGCGATGGTCGGCCAATCACAGGCCGATACGTCACGAGGCAGCAGGCCCCTGGGACGCGCCAGGAACCACCAGCCAATCAAGGGCGTGGAAAAGCCCGCGCGAGGGAGGGAGAAACTCCTCCGGGAGGAGGGAGGCAACACTCACTACCCCCTCGCTGCCCGCTCTCTCTCTCTCCTTAACTTCACACTACAATGCATCTTATATTCTATTAATGATATAAAATACTTCCCGTTGTCACAGACGAAAATAAAGACCACCACTGGACTGTCGGTGACAATACGATTGCTAGGAAAGAAAGAACAACATTCTCTGATAACTGTAGCCCACTTCAATGTCCCTGGCGAGCGCTAGTGGCTACCGAGAGGCGATTCTGCCAACGCTGGTAGGCGTCACAAAGGGGAGACAGTAGGCTACGAGCATGCTTGCGCTCTGCTTAGCCTCCTGGTACCTTTTATGCCACTGCTAGACTTTATTAGTAATAAAGACAGCATTGTGTTTATTAACTTTAACTGTGTATGCTTTAGGAATTCACGTATTATTTTAGCCTAGGTTGATGCTTGGTGCACAACCCAGTATGGCTGTTACTTTGGCTAAGGAAGTACTGTTTTGAGTGGCTATTATTAGTGCTGTCACAGAGTTGTTGCACTCTCTTGTTATATATATGTATCCTACTTATTGGGTGTATTTAAGATAGACGGCTTTGGTGTCCTGCCCCTGCATTAATTCTATTCTATATTAACGAGCATCTTAGAGCATCAGACGTTTTCAGAAGATTCCATATCTGTTTGCTGTAGGACTAGACTTTCAGTGTTTTCATAGAGCATTGAAAAGTTTAGTGTTGAGTACAGACTCACACTAAAGTTAATGTAAGCATATATTTCTTTATTAAATCTTGTTATAGTTTATTCAAGCATTGGTATTACTTAAGAGCATTTTATTAACGTAAAGTACTCCTGTTGTGAGTAGGCTTTGCCGTCACCGGAAAGCTTTTGTAGAAGTGCACTAAAACCCAGTTAATTGATACCCCGTTATCCAGTAGATTAACTCTGGAGGGTTTAAGTGTTTTGTTCACCGGCGTAATAGTTCGAGGGTTTGGAATTAGCGTACCGTTGTTGCAGATATAGCCTATCATCTAGTCCATTATTAAGTGCCTTGTTTATTTCGTAGTGACGGTCGTAACAGTATATTGTTGAAAACTTTAGAGCAAGCAGCGTGCAAGGATCGTCTTCAGCCACTCAAGTTCAAGAGAATAAGTTATCATGTTTTTAGACAGTCGACCAGAGTGTGTTAAAAATCTATTGTACAGAGAGTGAAACATACGTATTGTGAAAATGATCCTTTACCTGTGAGTGATATAGTTCATAGTAAAAATGTCGATGGAATTCTGTATATAATACTAGATATTGTTAATCGAAGTATTGAAACTAATGTTTTTTCCTGAATCTGAGAAGAGGGCGATTATGAAGCCTATAGTAAAAGGTAAATTGGATGCTCAGTGCCTTGGTTCTTTTCGCCCAGTATCCAACTTGACATTTTTGTCTAAGATAATTGAGAATGTAGTATTAGACCAGTTGCTGGATCACCTGCAGAAAGTGCGAGTTTTTCCCGACAGTCAGTCTGCCTATTCATAGTGCGGCCGTGACGTCAGGTCACGTGACAATAATAAACAAACCAGTACCTGGCCCTATGGTACGGGGCTGCCGCGCGCTTGTACACAAAGAGACTGGTCAAGTTTGTGTTGTACCAGGTTGTTTTAGCACACTCGGACAAGACAATGTGCTTTTGTATTGATTTCAAACAATCAAAGATGTAAGGAAAATATATTAAGGAAACAATAACAAGCTTCGAAGCAGTAACATAAAACAATATGATGAATCGATGATAAGACTTAATATTGAGCTCTCTCCTTTAATATGTATGGATGTTTGGATTATTATGAACATATCTTAAGTAATTTTACCCAAATATATATAGGCCTTATTTCATTCATAAAACTACAGATGCATACAGTACCTATCAGACGGCAACGGTCAATAAGAGTAAAACAAATAACAAAAAATTGTATATAAAGGGCAAAGCTCTTTATCATCCATCGCCGTCTGGAAACTGTCTAATATCTTCTTGTATGAGGACTAGGCTTAACAATTATCTGTACTGATATTTATTGTCTCATTTTACACAATATATTTGTATACACATTTATGTTTATCGATGTATTACGGAGGTAACCGCAATTCACGGCAAAGCGTATACCATTAGCCTACACTAGATTACCGTATACAATGCAAAGCCAACTGAAAACCATCGATTAATAGGACACCAACAATCTATTAACCACATTAATGATGTATATGAAATGTCTGTTATGGTGGATGGGTGAGGGTAGGGGAGATTTTTCATGTGTTTTCGACCATTCCATTCTTACACAAGATATGTTTATATCAATCTATTTTACCTTCCATAATGAGAGACAATACGATTCATCACGAAGTGTAGCCTACCGGCAGATATATAACAAACGTATATATTATATACTAAATGAAGAGACAAGGAATAATCGTGTGTCTTTAGACCTCTTCATATAGATTAAAATGTAGGTTAAGGTACATATACGGTACAAGTATACCGTTTGCTTCAACAGACACATTCCATGATAAATAACATAAGGAACAATGCACAATGTAAGGCATTGATCTTGGTACAATGGCAAAGCTGCTAGATGTAAAGTAAGTACCGGTAATAAAACGAAACATATGAAAAGAGTTGATTAGGCTATGCCCAACATTACCGGTATCTATCAACTGAAAATATACATATTTTATAATCTATATTTTATTAATTTCACCCCAACATATGCCAATTTTGTGAATAGGTCATTTATATAATATGCTTACGTGTCGGATAAATTGCGTCTATATATGCAGGGAAATTTAGACTAAATTAAGTAGTCTCGTTGGCAATATAAGCAAAATCCATCATAGTTTTACCATTTTAATGCAGCAAAATTATATAAATCTGAACTTGGCTCTTTTGCCAACCATTGGCGTGCAACAATATCAAACCCACCAAACCTACTTAAGTTTGTCGGTTGAAGCAAAACTATATACCTGGTACCGGTACCGTGTATGGACATACCTTACCTACATTATGATCCATGTGAATTGGTTTAAAATTCTGGTGTAAAATTCATCAATTTACTGTTAGTATTTTTAAGTCTAGCCCATATACTGTATAAGGTGATATTTGGTGTAGGTTTTAACTTTTGAACTTGTTTGACATCAAATGTTGATTAAAATCCAAACTCGATGGGTTATATTTTGTCAACTCTGGTATTTCTATGGTTGCGGGATTTTTGAGGGTAGAGGGTATTACAATAAGCTAAATACATCGAAGATTTGACCATATTAATTAACTAAACCTGTATTATGCATCACTGAAATTATAAGTAGGCCTAGCCTATGTACCGGTAGATTGTGTTACGTGCCTTTAACCCCTTCTGTACTGGTGATGTACTTATCATTATATTCTGGCCACTATTAGACGATTTTGTACAGCTTAGGAAGGACGTCTACTCATTACAAGGCTACAGCCTATCTCAATTAATCCTTTTAGATATCATATATCCTTCCCAAGCTTAGACAAAATCGTCTAAATGTAGCTGAAATCAAATACAAAAAAACGTTACCGGTAAAGAAGGGGTTAATATTCTGTTCTCAAAGAATTCTGTACGGTATTCATGCGCAGTTCTGCTGTTGTAACAAGGCTTATAATCTTAATTGTATCTCTAATTTCCAAAACGTAGACATTATATGATCTCTCTCTCTCTCTCTCTATATATATATATATATATATATATATATATATATATATAAATATATATATAATACAAAACATATATTGCAGAAAGGAAGTGAGTAATGGAATGTTGGTGTCTTATAACAAACTTTTGTTTTCTGCTTCGCCTTCGCTCGCATAGTAATCATTAAAACAAAATATACGGAAAACGGATAAATATCAACATACTACTGTATGGTGTAAAATTATAAAATCGACATGTAAATAATGATAATACAGTATTTAAGTTAGCCCAGTATATAAGGAGATATAGTCGGTGTTGTTCACTCTTCATACACCCTGCTTTTATCACAAGGCAGTAATAAGTCTTCCTTGTCGTAATTTCCCTCTATTTTACCCTAGGGACCCTCCCCCTTCAGAACACTAAGAATGTATGGTGATAACTCAATATCCATAGTGTTCACGTTAGACACGGCATTACGAGCATATAAAGTAGAAACCGATTCAATCGCATAGAGTTCAACGTGTTTATTTACTTGGGAGTAGCGGGCCAATGATGCCCCACGCCGTCTGGTGGAGAAATCGGAACTAACCTCGTGCACACTATGAATAGGAGACTTTACTCCACTGAAACAATGATGTGTTCTGTGGTCAGTGATTTACTTGTATTGATGGATGAAGGAAAGTGTGGTGTTTTAATCCTGCTTGATCTAAGTGCTGCATTTCACAGTTGTGCATGATTTATTGCTGACAGACTGCAGAACGCTTGGCATAGATGGTAATGCATTGAATTACCTGATAAGTTATCTTGAAGATAGAACATACTGCGTACAAATAGGAAGATCGTTCTCCGATATGAAACGTTTAGAAAGGGGTCCCCAAGGGAAGTGTACTGGGCCCAATTCTGTTTTGCATATGTATAATTGAACTATCACTTTTGCTTGAGAAATCTGGAGTTAGTTTTAAACTGTTTGCAGACGATACCCAGTTCTACATGACACTGAGAAATGTAGTTAACACTGAAGGAACGTTGAGCAACATAATGGCGGACGTCAGTAGATGGATGGAGTCCAGGCAGTTGAAACTGAATGAGAATAAAACTCAATGCCTAATTGTTGGAAGAAAAAACAGGAGGCTGGATATTTCTAGACTTCGAATCAACGGTTATGTTATAGAAGTGAGTAACGCAGTGAAGGACTTGGGAGTGATGATAGACTGCAATTTATCATTCAAAGGTCAAATTCATCAGGTTTTGAGAATATCTGGATATCATCTGAGGAACATTGCCTTTGTAAGAAAGTATCTCGATGAAAAAATCACCAAGATGCTCGTTCATAACCATGTTATAAGCGAGTTGGATTATTGTAACTCACTCTACTATGGTCTTCCAAATTATCTACTGATGAAGTTACAACTTATTATGAATAGGGATGCAAGATTAATAAAGGGTCTACCTCGTCGGGAGAGAATAACACCAACTCTGATTGATTTACACTGGTTACCAATTAAGGCAAGAATTGTCTACAAATTGTGTGTTATGACATATCAAGCATTGAAGTTTGGAAAACCAGGATATATAAGGGATCTATTAAAAAAAATCCACGTAGATACTGCCATGACATTGAGACACAGTGTGGAGCTGCACAGGCTGGAAGAGCCACGAAGCAATTTTGAATTTGGATTTAGAGCCTTTGAAAAGAGTGCTCCACGGCTCTACAATAAACTGCCTGAGAATGTCAAGAACAGTGAACATTTTGAGATTTTTGAGAAGAGATTGAAGACGCACTTATTCACCGAGTGCTATGACTTCGAAGACAAGACCATAAAGCCTGAATTTAAGTGCTAGAATATGTGAGGGCGGGTGCAACGAGCGTCGTGAAAGCGATGGAGCGCGGCCGAGAATCATCACTACAAGTAACAAGTAAGTAAGATCAAGTATATTATACAGAAAAAGGTAAAGTTGCTTCACAAATACTAGATTGCATATAGTACATTATATTTAGTTGTAGTAGTATATGGACCGAGGTAGGACAATAATGGGATCACAATTTAAACATCATGGGTGACTTTTACAGTAGCCTATTACTTAGATATAGGCCTATAGGAACTATTATGAACTGTGAAAAATTAAGAAATATTGAGTACTGCAAGCGGTAGCCTATAGATATTAGAAACTATATAGTTATAGCTCGAATATAACCGTTTTCTAAAGAACGGTACATTCTCTAATGAGGGGTATAAACTGTATAGTTACTGTTCGAAATTAACCGTCCTCTATTGAGGGGTGCTTGGCATTAGATGGGGTAAGTATCAGGGGGTTTACAACCAAAAGCAGAGAGTCGCCTCTCCTTATGTATATTCTCCTTGGGTAGAATAGTGTCGCTTCCCTCCCCTCCTCACATGCAGCACCCTAGTGATCAAGACTGGAAACTTAACACACAGGCACTATTAACCCGGGCGCGGTAATATTAGTTCGCCTTTCACTCCACAGATGGCGATGGCGTGTCACCTCTAAAAACGTCTTCCAGTAAACGAAACGGGGAAACTGCACCACAAATATATTTGACTAACTATTTGTTTGGGATTTTCGAGTCAATATAACACTCCTCTATTAATTGTAACTGAAATCATGATCTTTGCATTATGCTTGCCTTATATCTAACTGGATAATGAATATACAATTGTAATTAATAATGGACGTTCCAATAACTTCAATCAAATGTGTAATTCAGTCTTATAATTCTCTATAAGTGTCTATTCATATGTGATTTCCTTTCCAATCAACATCTATCTATCCCTCTATATGTCTATCTATCTATGTAGGCCAATGGGGAATATCTACCTATCTATCTATGTAGGCCTACCCAGGCCCATTCCCCATTGTTCCTTATTTTTGCTTTTGCTTTCCAGTATGCCTAACTGTATTATGGATATACAGTGCATTCTAGGACATAAATCGTGGCCTCGAGGTTTCGAAGCTATCCCGAATTGAATCAAATTTTCTTAATAATTCTTTAACAACTATTTTACATCCGGAGGTCCGCTATGTTTTTCCAGGGGTAGCCCATAGAGTAAAGAAGGATAGAGAAGAAAGCATGACGTCATTAATCTGAAAATAGTAATCCGCACGTTCGAGATATGGCAACACGATCACAAAAGAAAATGGGAGGATCCCCATTTACTCGTAATAATCCCTACCTTGTACTAATAACGCTATTAATAATGAATTCAACGTTATCCAGAGACTGTAAACATGACAGAGTTCAATAGACATACGTAAAGGCTGCTGTAAAGACCAGATAATCGTGAAATTGTCGTCAGATCAGATGAAGTATTGAGGGATAAGCCTTTACAATGGCACCTCGTATCTATATTCTACTTTTCCTATTGTTCTGAAGAGTGTAGAGAGGGGAGAAGGGGTGTTGGAGAGAGAGGAAGCTGTTGGAGTGGCTTTGTTATGTGTGTTTAGTCTGTATACGTCGTCGGGATGTCTCCTGACTGGGTGCGAGCATGTGAAACATGCTAGGACGTACTACCATACCCACTAAATGTCCGCCGTGGAGGGATTCGATCCCGGGTCTTGCAAATTCACACGTGGGCGTGCTCACCACTCGACCACCACAGCTCGTCATTATGAGGAGGTTCACAGACAAATCTCCTCCAACCCCCGCCATTGTTGGTGTGAGATTGGGGAGTTGCCAACATAAACAGGCTGGGACAAAATATCCCTAGACGTCATAAGTATAACTCAAGCACGTATTTCTTGTAAATGTCCAGTTTCTGTGCAACTTTACAAATTAACATCTACATAACATGTAACTAATAATATACTGTATATTTAAAATTACATTTTCATTTTTATTGTTGCTTGGATTATACACCGTACACCATATATAAGTATTTGTTATAGTGTATAATATGTATACTGAATATTTTCCTCTTGCTTTCATATATCTATTTTATTTTAAATAATATACCCTTGAAAACGTCAACATTCGAAAATTACGACAAATTACAAAGGTTAATTAAGATTGAAAACAAACATTTATTCTGGCCGAATGGCTGGTGGAAAATGCAATATACGACCATGTATGGAAGCTGTTGGTCGAGAGAAATCGAATGGCACCAGATATAATTGAATTGGACTTATAGTTTGAGCTACAGAAGACCATCAGTTAAAAAATGGCTCACTTTGGCCGTTTCGGGAAGTCGAGTAAATTCTGATTGTGCCATTGGATTCAGTGGGTCAAAGTGTACTTGTGGTACAAATCTGAGCAAAATACATAAATAAATAACTCTTGTATGGGTGATTTAGAGGTTTTCAAAATCAAAATTATACCTATTGGGCCTAAAACAAAATCAAAATAAAAACAAATCCATATGCCGTTGGTATTGCAACGACGTGACGAATCCATATATACCCTTGAAAACTCAAAATTCGAAAATAACCTGACAAGGGTAAACAAATTTGGCTGGACCCAGGTGAAATTTGAAAAACAAAAAAACGAAGGTTTACGAGTCATATGTATAAAGAGGTATTGTTTGTTGTGGGGCATAAGGTAAGATAATTTGTGCAAACCAGTCATCAAAACATCCACTGGCTCACCTATTGTACCTAGTACCGGGAGAACCACTTTCGGTCCAGGTATCGTAAAGGTGCATGGCCTTGTAAACTACATATGGAGAGAGCATGAAACCTGATGCTCTTCCAAGGAACATTACCGATATTGATGTTTTTTGTTGAATTAATGACTCTCTCAGGATACCTTGTCCCTCTTTGCACTATTATTTTTTTTCCCCAGGATCATCTGTGACATTGGTTATGTTCTTTGGAGGCACACCTTGCACAGTATCACTTAAATTACCGTAGAACTCGCACAGATTTTCTCTAGTTACTTTTGCCCTACTATCACTGTTTATAGGGCTGGAGTAAGGCAAAATATAAGACGAATGGAGGGGCGACGCCACAGAGAGGTGCGAGGGCGGTAGAACTAGCTCCCAGCTGTAGCGTGGCGCCTAAGCTGAGCATGCGGCGGCCTGTGATTGGTCGATGTAAACATCACAGGATTGTACGTGCCACACAATTGGCTATCGAGAAAATGGAGTAGGTCGGCTGGAATTCCGCTCAGGAATACAGGACTTCAGCCACATATTGAGTGGTCATATTGGCATGGGATTTTCACCATGTTGTAACACTAGGTTCAGACCGCAAGGAGCACGCAAAAACCAGTGTTAGGGTCAACAAAGATGCAGGAGTGATTGACAATGGTGTGTGTGTAGCCTTTGAGGGACAGAGTTCTATAGAAGCCCAACAGTCAGAATGAATGTGAGTGCCAAGCAAAATCCACTATTTAATGATGTCAATGAAGGTGCTTTTTTATACAGCGATGAGGAACACCTTCTTACTTCCCCTTTCAAAAGGCTCCAACACCCAACGTCCCTGAAGAACCCTTCACATGTGGTACCTCCTCTGGCCAAACTTAACTTCAGCTATATCCACTTCATTTCCCGGCCACCCAATTTTCTCTGAATGGTCTGAGCAATAGTAGATGGTAACCTCATGGCAGAAAGAGTACCAGACCATTAGGGTAGGCTCAGAGAACCGACACTCAATAGCTAATCTTTTGTAGGTTCCCAGGGTTGCACAAAAAGCAGTAGCAAATGTTGAGCACATTGAGAACAGAAAGTCATACACCTTCAAATAATGTACCATTCTTTGCACTCACATTATATCGGAAATGTGTTTTTCTATAGTATTTGCCATGCAGTTGTTTCTGAACTTTATCACACCTAAAGTGATTGTTTTCATTCACTTTGAGGTCACATTCAATTTTTTTGCACTTGAAGGATTGCTTTACTAGGTTGTGAGACACTAGAGCAATTGACATACAGTGTCTTTGGTTTGTAAATCCAAATTAAATTCAATCATGTTCTTGGTGCAACCGGTACAGCCATGTTTGCTTGATCAGGCTGGGTCGTGACGTAATAATATGATCACCTGGTTGTGACGAAAGGTCAGCTGATTTGTAAACGTCTCCAACACTACATGATAATCATGATAGTGTGAAATTGAATGAGGTGAAATACTATAAGAAAACATTAAGTTATCATTTACAAATCATATAAACTGGTAGACTAGTATAAAAGGTATATGCTATTGGCATAAACTTATCTGTAGACCATAGAAGTATGCATGTTGAAAAAGAGGCAATACCCACTTCAGTTTGTGCCATTAGTGGTAGGAAGTGATGTATATTGTTGAGGAAGCCGAAACACAGGTGTTGTGTGTTGAGGTCGCTCCTAGAGGCGAAAGAAAAAGAATAGACTCAACGAAAATTGTGTATGTTTATACGCGGGACTTTGTTTGAGGTCATATCGTTTTTTTTATTCATGTTATTGATATCGCAAATCCTCCTTGCGCATGCGGACGATGTTTATAATATTATTGCCAGTCTATACGTACCTAATGTCCCTAATAAATTGTTTCTAATATAACCACACTAATCATCTTAGTTTAACCATCATATTTAACCCGGCAACTACGGGAAGACCATCTCTGATGATGCAATTAGCCTTATTCCAACAACTAATTATATACAAAACAAGAAGAAAAGCTGGTTGATATCAGCTGTCTTAGGTTATCAAGTTATCAACATATCTTCATTGTTATTTATGTGGGAAATTGATTTATTACCAACAAGTGGGCTGAGGACAACAAACTAACCAGTTGGAAAGCTTGCAAGAAATCAAGGCAACTGAGTTAACTATGGGTCAAATTGGATTATTGTGAGTCTTGATCAGACCATACATTTTTTAAAGTGATTCCTTATTGTTAAGCAAAATTTGTATTTTCTTGTTGAATTGCGCATTTAGTGTTTCAATAGGATTAGATCTTAGTTTATTGTAAGTTGTGTCATCACTTGAAAGATCATTCATGTTTGAGATATTAGTCACACTTAGGTAGTTTTTAAGAATTTCTAGCCTTCGATTCTGACAGAATTCGTTATAGATACGATATAAAGAATAATTTCTTCTCCAAGTGCGTTTATTTTACTTACATGATGAACATATGAATCTTGAACAGCAATAAAACCAGTGGGAAAAACATTTGGGTGGTGAAAAACTTATATTTTATGTTGGGGCCACAGGCCATCTTGCAACTCACTGACTTCCGCGGGAGAGGTCTCAGTGTTGTATAAAGTCTCTAAGTGACTCACTTGTGTTTACATAACTGCGTGAGAGATATTTGCTAAAAAAAATAACCGATAAATGGGGGAAATATGAAAAAAATAGTCGATAATTGAGGAGGGTAAAGGGGGTTACGATACATGAGGATGAGTGGTAAGAACCACTAGAGGGGAATTATCTCACCTAATCACATATTCCTTTGTTTTGAGAGCCCCTGGGGCACTTTGGATTTTTTGTTATAGTTTTGCTTCCGTGAAGCCTATCGTGTTTGCTATAGTGACCCTTCGATGAGGCTTATCGCGTTTTATGGCTTAAACCATAAGCAATCCCCTAGCAAATAATCACATATTTAATAGTTAAGTCATTATGCAAATATTTATCAACATCAACGCCAGAAACATCATTAGGCTACTGGAACATATAAAAATTAACCATAAACAATAGAGCACGTCGTCCCATTATCAAGTTGCTTGTTTGAAAGGTTGACACTGAAATCGGGCTTAGCTTCCTTTGTACTGTCACTTCTTTCAACTAAGTTGTGCAGGTTTATGTCCAACTTACATTAACTCCACATTTCTGGCACAGCTTCTTGCAGCAGTAATCCCTTAACCGTTGTTTCCATTCGTCAGGTATGTGGCTCGTTGGAATGTAGCTTTCATCCCCTTGTACAGCTTAAAGAAAAACTGACTTCGATTCTAGGCTTTGTAAAAACTATCCGATGAAATTCTCCAAAAGGTCTGCAGGAAGAATGGAATTGGGTAGTACTTTGTCAGCCATACCCTTGTACTTCAATATGTGTATATTTTCCATTATACAATTGATCCTCAAGTTTGATAGGGGTGTTCAAAAACACCCTGTATATAAAACACACGTATGCTACCAATATGAACATAAGACTTCGAATGTATGAATTAGATTCATTCATCATTGACATTATTTGTAAACAGCTTAAACTTTAAAAGTTTAATGTGGTTTGAACGACACCACTTTGTTGACATTGTCTCATTTTGTATGTTTTTACTTATATTTTCGTTTCCTATTAACTTTGCATTACTTTGGGCATAGTCAAAGCATCAAGTCGACCATTATTTTAGCAGAATCTTATGGCATAACAATAGCTGCTCTCCGATTAATTCAAATCTCATTGTGTCTCGTTTATGTTCGAAGTAATGTTTATGCTGTAATGTATTTTCCTTTGTCCTTCACATAGTTTTGGGTCCGCGCGCGAAGCAAAGGACTTCAAGGGCTTATACATGTCGTTGTTCTTGTTTTTGTTATTTTTAATCGGTTTTTACTGAACCAAAATTAATGATTTTCCTCATGTATATACTCTGATCTATCATCTTGGCCGTAACAGAGCCCTTTTTATTTTTAATGTCGCCCTATGCGTCCCGCTACGCGCCTTGGAGTTAACACAGCTACTCGGAGCTATAGTCCGCTTGGACTAACTTGTTTATCAATGACCTTTGGCCTTGTTTGTTGTTACTCAAGTTTTGCTTTGCTTACCTCACTGTGCTAACCCCTTAAGATGTAATAGGCTACACGAAAGCAAAAGCTGTGACGCCTGCAGCTCAGCAGAACGCCACGTGGGCTCAGCCGCTCGCTTGCACTCGCCGGGGCAAGGTATTTGGCTACAGTCTATCAACAATGTTATTCTTTCTTTCATAGTGTTCGTGTTGTTACAGACAGTCCCATGGAGGTCTTTATTTTCGTCTGTGACAACGGGAAGCATTTTATATCATGAGTTGAACATAGGATGCATTGTATATAGTTAAGGAGAGAGAATAATATAGGCAGTGGGGTGGTAGTGTGTGCGTGCTGCCTCCCCCCTCGCTTTGTAGGCTCGCGCGCCTCTTGATTGGCTGGTGGTTCCTGGCGCCTTCTGCAGCCCTGCTGCCTGGTGACGTGGCAGCCTGTGATTGGCTGACCACCATGCCTTTGTGTGTGATCCTGGAGGGGTCCCGAGGAGTTCCATCCTCAGAGCTTTCCTGACTAACATACCCTTCACATGTCCCTTGCCCCCCTGTCTCCCGACTTCTACCTATAGAGCACTTTCTCTCTCTCTCAACTTCTTACCTTTCATTCTTCTACTCTATTTAATATCATAACTTCCCTTTGGTTCTGCATGATTTCATATATCGGCCATCGTATTATATGCTGAAGCTCTCAGATAACACATGTTTAATTAGGCATTTTGGAAGGGTTACCATTTTTGTCTGTAGAGGTTTGACACACTCACGGTGTCTCCCTTCCTGTATCTTGGTGGTCTGCTGGGGGATTTAATGCTAGACTGGGATAAGGCTACTGGTGTTGTGATTTCCGATGTGTACTAGATTTTGTTGAACCTGTACAATCGCAACGGAGACGTGGGAAGCCTAGGTGGTCTTTCTGACTGTGTACCTTGTGAGTTTAGCGCTGTGTTGCGAGTGAGGGCTTTTGCCTCTGCCACCCAACACTGTGCTAACTCGTTTGCTTTGACTTTGAGAGGGTCGCCAGGAGAGAACCAGATACTAGCGATCTGGATCTCTCAAGAGAGCACCCCGTCAATTAACGTAATTTGGCCGCACAGCCTTAAGGACTTCGCTAGGCTACGAGCCGCTTGCTCAGCCATTGTTTCCTAGCCTACTACATCCCAGCTAGACTTTATTCGCCTAGCAGACACCAGATTTAGATTATAAACTCTTTCTGTTATAATAGATATTGGTTCAGGAGTAATTTATCGAGAGGACTTCCCTAAGTGGTTAAGGCCCCATTAATTGCTCTTTCCATTTACCTACATAGGTACATAGGTACTGCATAGCCTACGTGAGTTGCAGTTGGGATGTGTGTACATGCTTAGATTGATATGCAGGATTCGAAGTTGCATAATAAATCGTAGGCAGTGTCCACCAACCTTTAACTGTCTTCGTGGTGCGATGTATAAGGTGTTCATTTTCGGTGTGAGCATCCTGGGTTCGAATCCACGGACTGCCACATGTGTTTGTAAATTTCATTAATCGATTTTAGGAGTATGGTTGGTTGTTGGAAGGAACATAATAAATGTATGCATTATTATTCACGGCATTTATTAGTCTAGGTTGTTGAGTTGCACAACCCTAGTAGGCTGTTTCGTTGATGAGGAAGTACTTCTTTTGCTGTTTGAGTTCCTACTATTGCCGCAGTTATTATTCCCGTGCCAGTTAACCCTATATGTCCTTACAATTGTCATATCCAGTTCCTGCTTTATACTACAGTTCAAAATCCGATACGATCATCTTACCCCAGCATCAGACTTTCTTCAGAAGATTCCTGCTCGATGCTTTGGGACTTTCGTTCACTTTCTTTAGTATAGGAGTGACAGTTCATTATTGTTTAGAGAAACTTTAAATATACCTTCTTCTAGTTTACATTAAATCATTGCAGTGATTTAATTAAGATCTATCTTTTCCTAGTATACCTTATTACCGTAATTGTATGTTGTTGTGATCAGGCTGTATCAGAGATCATCAGCCTGTAGTAGTAGTGCACTTATACTGAGTTATAGGATACCCCGTTATCGCAGATTTAACTCTGGAGGGTATAGGTGTTTTTGTGCGCCGGCATTATAAGTTCAGGGGTTGGATCTAGTGTTACCGTTGTGGCTGTGTGCTTTCCTAGTCCAATGATTAAGAGCCCTTGTTTTATACGAGCCCCGGTCGTAACAAAGCGCTTGGGTTGCCCGTGTTTTTCTCTCCCTGAGGACTTTTGTTTCATATCTAGATTTTATGTTGTACCGTGCAGATGCAAATTAGAGGTAATGTAGAAAATGATAGAAATATGGGTAAAAGTTTAAAAATTTACTGTATTTGATCATCTCATTATTTTATTATAAGGTAACGCTAGTTTCATGAGTTTTACCGCATCCATCTTTCCTTTACCCTTTTCTTTATAATATACTATATTTGCCTTCCTAAACTCGCATTTATAGTTTGTTTTTCGTATACTCCTACAATCATATTTAACATAATCGAATCGAAAGACCAAAAATGTCTTACACAATTGCAGTAATTTCCAAATCATACCCAAGTTCTGAGATGACATGGACATGAGTAGGTTGAAGATAATACGCGAAAGTAAGAATATCACTATACAGTATATAGGCGCCATAGTACAGCCCAGCCTTGTAATGACTCTTTAGTGCTTTCATATTTTGATATATATGTTACGTCTAGAATGATTTTGGCATTATCTACAGACCCATTAAGTGCTTGTGCATCAGAATATGAAGACCGATTCATAGACTACATATAACCTAGACACGAAAGCGTGACGTCACACGGTTAGTTTGCCGCGCGTCCTAGGGATTTGGTGGCAGCACTATTGTATTGTACTGTAGCAAAGCACCTCAGTGGCTTGTCCTATTATATAGATAGTCTGTGCGCCGCGCACGCCTGCCAGCTGGCTTGCTGCAGTGTTTCCAAAGTTAAGGGAATATCCGCAAAACGAGGGAGCAATAGATTAACACCTTACGAGCGGCCTATGCGGTTTATTTATATGTACCGCCCAGCAGGGTGTTTTTAGCCAAAATAGGGCTGTTTACGTGATCATTTTCATGCCTAAATAAGACCCAGAACGTAAAACAAGTACCTATCCCTGAAAGGGCATAAACAGAGCTTTCGAATGACACCATAACGATCCTTTTATGATGGCTAGTTTTCTTGCAATAACCGTGCAACGCGAGTGCAAAAAGCATGTAATTAGCCACTTTCCCGATACAATTCCTTATATAGCGAGTGAGAGAGGGAGGAGGGAGCTGGGATTCGTGTCAGTATGTTCGCCGCGGTGGTCTGGAGCAGTCATACGCTCGCTACTCTCCTGCCACCACTTGTCTCTCTCTCTCAGCAACATTACGTGCTGAAATTGCCACTCGACCTATGTCGAGCGCCGCCACATAGTTCAGCTTTATTAAATACGACTTATGTGGTGAGCCGCTAATTAAGGGTTAAAGAGGGAACGTATTTAAGAGTTAATTAATGTTGGTAAAAACACTTGCAAATTATTTAGTATAAATTAGATATATATATATAAGCAAGATGAAAACATTAAGTATACGTATACACTATAAAACATAGGTTACTCATATATGATGCAAGCTGTATACCTTCAAGCAACACAACAATAATTAAATTGTCATTTTGAATATATATTAGTATGTTACATGTTATGTAGATGTTAATTTGTCAAGTAGCACTAAAAACTGGACATTTATACTTATGACATCTAGGGATATTTTGTCCCACCATTGACGTTGGCAACTCCCGAATCTCACATCAACAATGGCGGGTGTTGGAGGAGTTTTGCTTGTGTACCTCCTCATAATGACGACAATTACACGATGACTGGCGCCTTTACAGTAGCCTCTACTTATGTCTATTTAACTATGTCATGTCTGCAGTCTCTGGATAATGTTCAATTGCTTATTAATAGCGTTATTAGTACAAGGTAGGGATTATTACGAATTAATGAGGACCAAGGACAAGGATAGTCAATATAATATCTGTGTGGGGACCCTCCCCTCCCATTGTCCTTTGCGATCGTGCTGCCATCTCTCGAACGCGCGGCTCACTATTTACAGATTTGTGGCGTCTTCTTTCGTGTCTAGGTTATATGTAGTCTATGGACCGATTATTGCTAAAGTGACGTGAAAAGAAAGAGGTCTGTGAGTGGTAGACATGCCAGACGAAAACAAAAATACCAGTAAACTTCAACAATGGAGGAATATAATTACATTGTGAACAGTGCGCTATATTTTCATACATCTGAAATAAAGGAAAATCTATATGAAATTCTTTGATATTATATATTCCTTATATCTTTATGAAGAATTAAAGAAAGGGAAAGTACTGTGCATAATTATGAACGAAGATTTAGGCTGGTGTCGAGACCCTGATAGGAAACTAAAAGAAGTAAAAGATCTAGACTGATCGAACTTCATGAGCGTGTCATTAAAGATACGAAACATAAACATTAGGTGTAACAGACTCACACAAACGAATGAGAGCGATTGGCCTGGAAAAGTTTGAGTCACTTTTATTTAATCTGAAGACACCATCTATTTATCTATATACTCTGGCACATAAATATGGTGTGAGGACACCTATGGTTAATTCAATGTTCCAAACAAATCTTAGATATTAAAGACGTTGTGATAAATACTTCTGATATCTTACGACAATTAAATAATCTTGTGGATTTGAAAACCAAGTTCACAAATGCTGTATCGGGACTAGATGAAGCAGCGCCATATATTATTGTGAATTATATTAATGTGCTTCTAAACCTAACCACTCTCTGTGAACCTTGTGAATCACTTAAGTCATCAACCTGACCATCTGGTGGGATGAATAGAAACAACAATGATACTGACAAAAGAAACTATCCTGAGGCCATAGACTACATATAACCTAGACACGAAAGAAGATGCCGCGCGTTCTAGAGATGGCAGCACGATCACAAAGGACAATGGGAGGGAAGGGTCCCCACAAAGACATTATATTGACTATCCTTGTCCTTGGTCCTCATTAATTCGTAATAATCCCTACCTTGTACTAATAACGCTATTAATAAGCAATTGAACATTATCCAGAGACTCTGCAGACATGACATAGTTAAATAGACATAAGTAGAGGCTACTGTAAAGGCGCCAGTCATCGTGTAATTGTCGTCATTATGAGGAGGTGCACAAGCAAAACTCCTCCAACACCCGCCATTGTTGATGTGAGATTCGGGAGTTGCCAACGTCAATGGTGGGACAAAATATCCCTAGATGTCATAAGTATAAATGTCCAGTTTTAGTGCTACTTGACAAATTAACATCTACATAACATGTAACATACTAATATATATTCAAAATGACAATTTAATTCTTATTGTGTTGCTTGAAGGTATACAGCTTGCATCATATTATGAGTAGCCTAATTTTTTATAGTGTATATGTATACTTAATGTTTTCATCTTGCTTATATATATATCTAATTTATACTAAATAATTTACAAGTGTTTTTACCAACATTAATTAACTCTTAAATACGTTCCCTCTAATCTATTGCTCCCTCGTTTTGTGGATATTCCCTTAACTTTGGAAACACTGCAGCAAGCTAGCTGGCAGGCACGCGCGGCGCACAGACTATCTATAATAAGGACAAGCCACTGAGGTGCTTTGCTACAGTACAATACAATAGTGCTTCCACCAAATCCCTAGGACACACGTCACGCTTTCGTGTCTAGGTTATATGTACTCTATGCCTGAGGCCTTAACAATGCCTTCGACCCCAAGTTTAAGGATTGGAGGGTGAGCCAGGATAGTTGTGGGGCTATGAGTGAAGCTAGCCATGCAAAGGTGATGTCGGGCAGCAGAGGGGTGTGGAGAGTCTACGGAGCATGGTGAGTGTTGGTGTGACTGTTTGGAAGCAGAGGTTACCAGATTACGGCCTTCTACTTTATAATCATAGAAAGTCTTCTAAATCAAATAATTGTAAAACGTTTAAAAGTATCATAGAAAGTCTTTTAAATCAAATAATTGTAAAACGTTTAAAACTGCCTTTAGTAAATTTTGTAAACGCATCTGTGACGTAACATACCTCCGTATGTCAGTAATCCCATAATGGCAGCTCGATGTAATAAGTTATTACTGAATCATCACATAGCCTTGGTTGAAGCAAGGTATTGCGGGAGACGATATAAATATCATAACCCCATTATTAGGCATATTATTCAATATTATAAATAAGGTTACTTAATGCAACATGTAATTGAGCATCATAAAAAAGTACCGGTATAATGGTGAACTGTTAAACGGACATATAGATATCTTCACATTCAGGTTAACCTGGGTACAAGGGCATTAGACTTATTACGGTTATTATTTCAATTACCTTACCCAATAAACATGGCAGTACAATTGTTAAGAGCAAACCTGGTGGTCCCTCGGATATCCACCCCCGTCAGGGTTGGGTCATTGACACAGGGCCCTCCCGGTCGTCATCATGCGACTGTGTCAAGAGCATTGCAACGTCCCAAAGCTGCTCGTCGGTGCAGCTTTTTCTTTAGCAATATAAGGGGACTTCACTCTAACATCAATTCTGTACACCAATTTCTTCAAGCAGAATCCCCTACTCTCCTTTTTTTGACAGAGACTCAAGTAGCATCCACATCTGACACGTCTAGATTTAATTTTCCAGGTTATCAACTGCTCCAAAATTTCAGACCTAAAGGAGGTGTATGTTGCTTCGCAAAATCTGAAATTGCCCTGGAGGAGGTTACTAGTTTCAATTGTCCCTATTTTGATTATTCTATATACAAATTAATTTCTGCTGGTAAATTTAAATACATATGTTGCATCTACCGTTCCCCAAATACTCCTCCAGAGCAAAGTCTTTTTGATTCTCTGTCCTCACAACTCAGTGTCCTCAACTTAAATGCTTCTTCTGAAATCACTGTGTTGGGTGGTTTTAATGTCCATAATGTTGAATGGCTCACTCATTCAGCCAGGACTGATGATGCTGGTCTTGAATGTGAGCTATTTGCAGACTCATTTAATCTCACTCAACTAGTCAACCAACCCACCCGTGTACCAGATAATCCTAATCATAATTCCCACCTACTGGACTTATTTTTAACAACCAATTCAGAAAATTATGATGTTACAGTGAGGTCCCCGCTTGGATCTTCTGATCACTGTCTGATACAGGCCACCTGTCTATCACCTACCACACCTTCCCACTCTGAACCTGTTTTGGTGACTAAATGGCATTACGATAGGGCAGACTGGGAGGGTCTTCAAGGTTTCTTTATTGATATTCCCTGGACCTCTTTCTTTTCTAATGATGCACACACCACCTTGAGCCACATACAAGATTTTGTAAAAATTGGAATGGAAACTTTTATTCCTCATCAAAAGTACAGTAAAAAAATATAATTCACCTAAATGGTTTGACCATAATTGTGCTAGAGTAACTGAACAAAAAGCAATAGCCTACAATGCATACACAAGATCAAAAACACATGAAGCCTTTAATTACTTTAGAAACATCAGAAATCATGCCAAAACTGTATTAAACCTAACTAAATCAAACTTTCTCCACAAGCAGGCAAATAAACTTCTAAATAATCCAAATGATAACAAAATATTTTGGTCTACTCTTAACTCATTTAAATCCAACTTCACTACTGCTTCATCCATTCCAGCATTAAAATCTCCGACTGGCAATCTTGTAAGTGACCCACGATGTAAAGCTAACCTTCTTACGGATATTTTCTCCACCAACTCAACCTTAGATGAAATAAATCAAGATGTCCCTGTACTTAATTTTAATTCGCCTGAAATTCCCTCACTTAAGATCCACACCAGACATGTCAAAACTATTTTGCAGAATCTCTCGGTAGATAAGGCTCCTGGTCCAGATGAAATTCCTCCAATAGTACTCAAGAATTGCTCCTTGGTGCTCGCTCCTGTATTGGCAAAAAATTTCCGTCTGTGTACTCATACCTCATGCTTCCCAGTACCCTGGAAAGAAGCAAACATCCATCCAGTTCCTAAAAAAGGTGCCTCTTCAGATCCATCAAACTACAGACCAATAGCTATAACTTCCACTCTTGATAAAGTCTTTGAAATTATATTAAATAATCACATAATTAAGCATCTTGAGAATAATAAATTAATCAGTGATAGGCAATATGGTTTTAGACGATGTCGATCAACTGCAGACATGCTTTGCCTTCTTACTCATCAAATCAACCAAGCTACAGACCAACATGGTGAAACACATACAATAGCACTGGATATATCAAAGGCATTTGATAGAGTCTGGCATCAATCCTTATTGTCGAAGATGTCACACTACGGCCTTGCATCATTAGTTCCACTAATTTCTTCTTATCTTCATAACAGAAAAATACGTGTAATGGTAGATGGCCTTTATTCTCAATTTCACTCAATAAATGCTGGTGTTCCCCAGGTATCAGTTTTGGCCCCAATTCTGTTCCTCATTCATATCAATGATCTCATATCTACCACTCATAATCCAATACATTCCTACGCAGATGACTCAACACTCCACAGTTCCTTCACATTTACCAATACTTTCACCCAACCCGATCTTATAAATTCAAAAATAAACACTGCAATTTCTCTGAACCAGGACCTTTCTAGAATTAATGGATGGGGACAAAATAATCTAGTTTCCTTTAATGCACAGACAACCAAGTACATTCAATTTTCTAACCGACAGAATCTCACTGACTCCCATATATTTGTTAATGATGTAAATATTCCCACTTCCCCTAGTATTGACATTCTCGGTGTAACATTAACTACTAACTTGAGCTGGACACATTATGTTAGAAGCATTGCTAAGAATGCCTCTAAAAAACTGGGACTCCTGTACAGAGTTCGAGAATTCTTCACTGGCGAGCAGTTGGCCGTGATATATAAAAGTCATGTGCGTTCTCAGATGGATTACTGTTCACCTCTGTGGGGTGGAAGTGGAGTGGTTGCATTGAGGCAGTTGGACAAAATTCAAAATAAAGCTATTAGATTAATCAATAACCCTGCAATCACACAGGACCTTCCTACATTACCCATACGAAGAAACGTTGCATCCCTTGCATTATTCTACAGATATTTTCACAGCAATTGTTCCGAGGAACTTGCTTCAATTGTGCCGCCTCTCCACATCTTTCCCCGTAGAACTAGGGCAGCTGAGAGCGCCCATGAATTTACACTTTCTCCTCCACAATGCAGAACTTCTGCTTATCAGAATTAATTTATCCCCAGAGCTACTACTCTTTGGAATTCACTTCCCTCGAATTGCTTTCCACAAACTTACAATCTACAAATGTTTAAATCCAGTTGTTACAAAAAATTTATGAATGGAGGATGCCTTTAGGCACATGGACCTTTTTGTTTTATCTGTGTTTTTCCTTCCTCCGTTCATTGTCTCTTACAAAATTATATCGATCGATCTTATACATTTAAAAATAAACACTGCAATTTCTCTGAACCAGGTGTGACTCCTGCAGCTCAGCAGAACGCCACGTGGGCTCAGACGCTGGCTTGGCCACTCGCTAGCACTCGCCGGGGCAAGGTATTTGGCTACAGTCTGTTTACAATGTTGTTCTTACTTTCATAGTGTTCGTGTTGTTACAGACAGTCCCCTGGAGGTCTTTGTTTTCGTCTGTGACAGCGGGAAGCATTTTATATCATGAGTTGAACATAGGATGCATTGTATATAGTTAAGGAGAGAGAATAATATAGGCAGTGGGGTGGTAGTGTGTGCGTGCGTATACATGTGCTGCCTCCCCCCTCGCTTTGTAGGCTCGCGCGCGTGCCGTCTCGCACCTCTTGATTGGCTGGTGGTTCCTGGCGCCTTCTGGAGCCCTGCTGCCTGGTGACGTAGCGGTCTGTGATTGGCTGACCACCATGCCTTTGTGAGTGATCCTGGAGGGGTCCCGAGGAGTTCCTTCCTCAGAGCTATCCTGACTAGCATACCCTTCACATGTCCCTTGCCCCCCTGTCTCCCGACTTCTACCTATAGAGCACTTTCTCTCTCTCTCAAATTCTTACCTCTCATTCTTCTACTCTATTTAATATCATAACTTCCCTTTGGTTCTGCACGATTTCATATATCGGCCATCGTATTATATGCTGAAGCTCTCAGATAACACATGTTTAGTTAGGCATTTTGGAAGGGTTACCAATTTTGTCTGTAGAGGTTGACACACTCACGGTGTCTCCCTTCCTGTATCTTGGTGGTCTGCTGGGGGATTTAATGCTAGACTGGGATAAGGCTACTGGTGTTGTGATTTCCATGTGTACTAGGTTTTGTTGAACCTGTACAATCGCAACGGAGACGTGGGAAGCCTAGGTGGTCTTTCTGACTGTGTACCTTGAGAGTTTAGCACTGTTGCGAGTGAGGGCTTTTGCCTCAGCCACCCAACACTGTGCTAACTCGTTTGCTTTGACTTTGAGAGGGTCGCCAGGAGAGAACCAGATACTAGCGATCTGGATCTCTCAAGAGAGCACCCCGTCAATTAACGTAATTTGGCCGCACAGCCTTAAGGACTTCGCTGGGCTATGAGCCGCTTGCTCAGCCATTGTTTCCTAGCCTACTACATCCCAGCTAGACTTTATTCGCCTACCAGACACCAGATTTAGATTATAAACTCTTTCTGTTATGTATGCATTATTATTCACGGCATTTATTAGTCTAGGTTGTTGTTGAGTTGCACAACCCTAGTAGGCTGTTTCGTTGATGAGGAAGTACTTCTTTTGCTGTTTGAGTTCCTACTATTGCCGCAGTTATTATCCCCGTGCCAGTTAACCCTATATGTCCTTACAATTGTCATATCCTGTTCCTGCTTTATACTACAGTTCAAAATCCGATACGATCATCTTACCCCAGCATCAGACTTTCTTCAGAAGATTCCTGCTCGATGCTTTGGGACTTTCGTTCACTTTCTTTAGTATAGGAGTGACAGTTCATTATTGTTTAGAGAAACTTTAAATATACCTTCTTCTAGTTTGCATTAAATCATTGCAGTGATTTAATTAAGATCTCTAACTTTTCCTAGTATACCTTATTACCGTAATTGTATGTTGTTGTGATCAGGCTGTATCAGAGATCATCAGCCTGTAGTAGTAGTGCACTTATACTGAGTTATAGGATACCCCGTTATCGCAGATTTAACTCTGGAGGGTATAGGTGGTTTTGTGCGCCGGCATTATAAGTTCAGGGGTTGGATCTAGTGTAACCGTTGTGGCTGTGTGCTTTCCTAGTCCAATGATTAAGAGCCCTTGTTTTATACGAGCCCCGGTCGTAACAAATGGCGACCTTGCTTAGGATTTTGTGAACTTAGAGAAATATTGCAGGAGTGTTGTGGTCATTTGTTTTTGTTTAAAGGAATATAGTGGACACATGGATTTTTTTTTTTTTTTTGGCAAGTAGTATAACACTTAAAGAGTCTTCGAGCATCTTGTATTTTTGAGTGAATAGTGCTGCATAAGAGTTTAGGTACTTCTTTTTTTTATAAACTTTGAGAATTTTCGGTGGACACTATGTCGGACGACGGATCAGTGTACAGTGAGGACACAGTACGGGGAACAGAAACTGAGGTACAGCAGCAGGCTTTGTTAGATGACATTAGAGTTATAGCTAGTGAGGAGGATGCAAGGAAGTTTCTGGAGATACCTATTACTGCTGACCGGGTGTCGGGGATTGATCGGTATGGTCTCCAGTGTTTGGCCACGGTCATGGGGCATGTGGGCATAAGCAGCATGTCGAGAGGTGACCTGGTGGCCTGCGTGCTCGGCGGGGTGCGTGGGGCTTAGGGTGGAGCGGGAGCTGGGGCACCTTCGGCCCAAGGTTAAGAGATACAACAGGTTGGAGCATGGGGTCACTCAAACTCGTACCCGCTCGCGCATGACGTCACGAGGAAGGAAGGGTCGGAGGTCACTCGACTGTTTACCATTCATTCTCAAAGGAGCAGCCGAGCCAGCACTATCCTCCGTTTTCTTTTACTTCATACCGTGATGCTATAACTACTGTATAATGCCCTGTGAAAGTGCAGCTCTTCTATTTTAACTGAACAAAATGGCTTTATATTGTCAAGTTGTTGGATGCATTTTGGATGCATTATATATATATATATATATATATATATATATATATATATATATATATATATGTATGTGTGTGTGTAGTATGTAGGCTATGAACCGTGTAACTTCGGAAATTTTTCGAGTTTTTTTAACGATATCTCCTGACTTTAAACACATTATAGAGATATAACTAGGTAAAGTGATGCGTGGTGATAGTGCGCGGTAATCCAGGAAGCCTCCTAAAATTATCCCCCATAATAAGAGAGCTATCCTTATCCTAAAGGACCTAAATGGTGTCCGAAGTCATCTTGAAAAGTGGCTAATTACTTATTATCGCCAATGTCCGAAGTTACGACCCAAGTCCGAAGCGACCTGGTTTTACGGAATGTAATTATTTGTATGTATGTGTGTATACCGGTATATACCAGGTTCAGATTATGCTGTTCAAATTTGATGTCCTCATTACAGAATGGACATATATAGTTTATTTGGAGTCAGTACAACGAAGAATGACCAAAATTATCCATAATATTATATATCTTCCATATATAGAAAGGTTGAATAAATTAGTCTTGCACTCGTTACAGAGACCCATCTCATCCAAATGCCTATCTAATTTTATCTTAAAGCTCTCTATCATTCTTGATCCCACTATAGCACTTGGTAGCCTATTCCACCTATCTACAACTCTGTTACCAAACCACTATTGGCCTATATCTTTTCTGAAACGAAATGTTATAGTTCTTTCGCTATCACTGGGCTTTAGTACATTTTTCATGTCCCTTCTATTAATCCCACTAACCCACTTGAACACCTCTATCAAATCCCCTCTAACTCTGCGACTCTCTAATGAATGAACATAAGAACCCAAGAAAATGGGAGTCTGCAAATTGTATTGTCATTTGATGACAACTATAGCTCACGAATGGACTTATGATAAAGCAACTGACACACTTTATGCACCCAAAAACAGAGTACAATGTGCGATGATAAGAGGATTGACGAGCCCTTGGAAACAACTCGTATATTATGATTTTGACACAAGCATGACCATGGACATTCTGTTTGAAATTATTTCTAAGGTAGAAGCAGTTGGATTTTTGGTAGTTGCTATGGTCAGTCACTTAGACCAACAAACCTGAGGCTATGGAAAACATTAGGTATCAATGTAGACAAACCATTCTTTACAAATCCAGCTGCTTCTAACAGGAATATATATGTTTTTGCAGATGCCCCCCATTTAATCAAACTAATTAGGAACAATTTCCTTGACTCAGGTTTTCAGTTAGATGACGACAAAGAAAAGAATGTCAACAGTGAATGTGTCCGAGAACTGATAAATATGAGTAAACTGGACCTAAAAGCAACCTATCATTTGTGTTTCAATCATATATATGTGAGAGGGGTGAAGCGCATGAATGTTCGCCTTGCGGCGCAATTGCTGTCAGAAAAAACCGCAAAAGCATTAATGTATTTTGGAGAACAGGGATTACTGCTGAGCAAAGACTGGAAGAATACAAGTATTTATATTGCATTGGTTGATTCTTGGTTCGACTTATTTAATTCCCGAAATCCAACAGATAAAAAACTGTCACGAGCGGCATATGGGCTGCAGTTACCCAATCAAAACAAATTACTGAATGAAATGCTTAACACCACAAAGTCAATGCGAGTCAAAGGATAGGGGTAGCTTGTATCAATTTCAAAAAGGAATTATTGTATCGTGCCAGTCTTTGCTCGGTTTATATGAGATGCTAAAAGAAAAATATAACATCTATATAATGACATATCGGTTGAATCAAGATGTATTGGAACATTTTTTGTTTTTGTCTTAGGCAAATAGGAGCTTCAAACCACCAGCATCCATCACCTGTACAAGTTAAGTATCGAATCAAATCATACCTGCTTGGGAAGAACATAGAGTTGGTAGGAAACAATTATAACACTGACAACAAACAAAATGATTCAAGCATATCCGAAGCTGTTTTTTCTCAAACAGAACCATCACAGTCTACTGCAACTGACACAACAGAAAACCTTGAACATGAACTCCTGTTGTCAGCAGTATTATTTTCTAGTTATGAAGGAAATGCATGCGACTCCAGTGACTATGATACTGAAATTCCAGTTGGTATGTCAAGTACAAATTTATCCCAAGAAAATGAAAATGAAGGTTTGAGGTATATTGGTGGATATATTGCCAGCAAGTTTCCCCAGCATGAATTTCTAGGTCAGAAAGTGTCAGAGGATGACACAACCTGGATTGGGAAAATATGCAGAAAAGAAGGAATGCTTATGACACCCAAAAAGGAATTCTTTGAACAGCTTAAATTAATGGAAAAAATCTGTGTGTTTTCATGAGAAAACAGAGTTCAAAGCTGGCAAAAACTCAGTAAAATTATTGTGTAAAGAAATTGTTGGTATGGTGACTTTACCATGGGAAGTAATTAGTTTTTTGTAAGATGCCGAATGTTTTTTAGAATACGGATTTTAAACAGAAATATGAATGCTAATGATCCTAGAAAAACTAAATCTAAAATGTCTAAACTAATAAAATCAGTGTGAAATCCTCGTGTTTATGTAATCCTTATCCCTCTTTGTGCAAGCTAATTATATTATAAGAATAAGAAAATAGAACAATAACCAAGCAAAATGAAGATACCGGGTATAAAAAAATACCGGTACTAATATTAATTAACATGTTTGACACCCCTGGTCTAGTGGCAGCACTTTGGCTGGCAGGCGAGCGTTTTTCTAGCTTTCTTTCTCTCGCCCCACCTTCTGACGTCAACAGGCTGCGCGTGCGCCAACCTGTTGTATCTCTTAACCTTGCTTCGGCCCAGCCCCCATTCCACTCGACTCCTACCATGGCGCCCCCTCGGGCTCCGGAGCTGGGTACGTTCCCGCAGGCCGATAGTCACTGGCAGCGTGGTTTGTCACAGGGTGGGTCTCCAATTGTTGCATCTCCTCCTCCTCAAGGTTTGACTCCAGATATGCTCTTCCAGCTTGAGATGGCTAATGCTCTTAAGTAATAACAATGCTTAAATAAACTATAACAAGATTTAATAAAGGAGTATATGCTTACGTTAACTTTAGTGTGAGTCTGTACTCAACACTAAACTCTTCAATGCTCTATGAAAACACTGGAAGTCTAGTCCTACAGCAATCAGATAAAGAATCTTCTGAAAACATCTGATGCTCTAAGATGCTCGTTAATATAGAACAGAAATAATGCAGGGGCAGGACACCAAAGCGTGTATCTTAAATACACCAATAAGTAGGATACATATATATATATAACAAGGGAGTGCAACAACTCTGTGACAGCACTAATAATGGCCACTCAAAACAGTACTTCCTTAGCCAACGTAACAGCCAAACTGGGTTGTGCACTATGCATCAACCTAGGCTAAAATAAGGCGTGAATAATTCCTAAAGCATACACAATTAAAGTTAATAAACACAAAGCTGTCTTTCTCACTAATAAAGTCTAGCAGTGGCATAAAAGGTACAAGAAACTAGGCAGAGCGCAAGCATGCTCGTAGCCTACTGCCTCCCCTTGAACAGATTTCCCTTATGTTACTTTAAGTGACTTGGAGGCTCTCTTGGTAAGTCCAGATCTCTAGTATCTGGTCTAGCCCTGGCACTCCACAAAGGTCAACAAAATGAGGTAGCAATCATACAGGTGAGAGTAGGCAAAAGCCCTTCACTTGTATACTGCTAAACTCGCAAAGGAAAATATGCACAAGGGTTACAGGCTAGCTAGCTTCGTCGATGTTGTACAGGCTCTGACTTGCCACATACATAACTCAGACAACGACCAAAGATACCTTCCACTGTCTAGCATTAAATAATAAGAGAGAACAGCTCAATAATTAGAAGCACCCCAACACTATGGTACCATTTGTCTATGACTCTAATAATCCCTAAAACTAGTGCAAACATAATATATTATATGGAGAGCTGGTGCTGGTAATACGACTGGCCGACTATGGAAGTCGTATGCATAACCAGAAGGGATAAGTAATTGAATAAAGAGAGAAGTATGAAACCGAAGAAGTTCAGAGAGAGAGATAGTAGTATAGAGGGTTATATGGGAGACAGAATTGCAAGGGACATGTAGGACCTAGCACACCAAGCCTAGCTCTGAGGAAGGTAGCTCCTCGGAACCCCTAGGATCACACACAAAGGCATGGTGGTCAGCCAATGACAGGCCGCTACGTCACCAGGCAGCAGGGCTGCAGAAGGCGCCAGGAACCACCAGCCAATCAAAACCGAGAGAAAGGACCACGCGGGCGGGAACCTCAGGGAGGGAGTACAAAGGAAATCAAGCAACAACAGATCTAGTGACCCTTCTAGGCTGCTTGTCCTCCAAAACACTGAGGATCAAGTGTCCAAACAGTGGTTTAGAGTGGGTAAGGGAACATTGGAAAGGGAACTACTGCCCTGAAACTAATGTCCGTGGCAGGACTAGGAAGTTAGTAGGGGACATATGGGTTAGTAACTGAGGGGAGGATAAAATAAAGTTATTCATTTACAAACGCAATCAGTCGCGGGTTTGATGCGAGATATTTGTCTAGGCGGAGTTTAAATGAATCAACGGTGCTGCAGTCTATAACGTCTCGGGGAAGCCCATTCCACAAGTTGACAACTATTGAAGAAGAAATTCTTAGATTCGTGTGAGTTAAAAGATTTACCAATAATTTTGCAACCGTTTCCCCGCGTGTAATTAGATTGGTCGATAGTGAAGTACTTACTCCAGTTCATATTGTCGATGCCTTTGATGATTTTGAACACTTGAATTAAGTCACCTCTTAATCTGCGCTGGGTTAAAAGAAATAGATTTAATTCTCTAAGACGCTCTTCGTATGGTTTGTTCTTTAGGCTAAGTATAATTTTGGTAACTGTCTTTTTGGTAATAAGGGCACCAGCATTGAACGCAGTATTCCAGAAGAGGGCGGACTAAGGAATTGTAAAGGGTTAGGATAACGTCTTTGGATTTATGCTCAAATGACCTGCCTATAAAGCCAATTATTTTGTTTGCCTTCTTAACAACTTCTGAACATTGTTGACTCGGTTTTAGGTTACTCGATATTGTTACTCCCAGATTGGTTTCTCTGTTTACATTCTTAAGCTGAGTGCCATTCATCGAATAGTTTGCTTTCTCAATTAGGTATCCGATATGTAGTACTTTACATTTATCCGCATTGAAACTCATTTGCCAAATTTGGGCCCAATGTGACAATTTATCTAGATTGTGTTGCATATCGTCAACTTGATCTTTTGAGAGGACGCTATTTGCAATTTTTGTATCGTCAGCAAATGTTGAGATTGTACAGGTGAGACCCTCATCTATGTCGTTGATGTAAATTAGAAAGAGAATTGGTCCTAGTACCGATCCCTGGGTTACCCCGCTACTTACATTGGTCCATTTAGATGCCTTACCGTTTATGACTACTCTTTGCTTTCTGTCGCTGAGCCAATTTTCTATCCATTTCAACACACCGTCTTGTATTCCATGCGGTTTAGTTTTAGCAGTAAACGTTTGTGGGGAACTTTGTCAAAGGCCTTTTGAAAATCAAGGTATATAATATCTACAGCTTTACTCTCATCGTAGAGGTTGAGGATATCGTGGAAGAAGTCTAAGAGGTTTGTTAAACAGGAACGTTTTTTACGAAAGCCGTGTTGAGTATCTTTAAGTATGTTATTTTCCTCTAAGTGATTTACGAGTCTGTCTCTTATGACCGTTTCTAGCATTTTACATAAAACTGAGGTTAAGCTAATTGGACGATAGTTACGGTAGGGATTTGCTGCCTTTTTTGAATATCGGTGTTACGTTGGCTATCTTCCACTGATCAGGCATAGTTCCAGACTGCAAGGATTTATTGAATAGTAATGTCAGTGGTTTGGAGAGCTCATCCTTAGCTTCCTTTAGAACTCTAGGCGAGATTGTATCAGGTCCAGGCGTTTTATTTACCTTGAGTTTATCTAAACAATTCAATACTTCTCTCTCTGTAACGGTGATATTGCTTAGAACATCTAAATTATCAATCTGAATCGGCGATGGTGTAGGGATATCACTGAGGTTTTCTGTTGTAAAAACTGATGCAAAGAAGGTATTGAGGGCATTACTAATTTTACTTCGTCTTTGGTGTATTCTCCATTTTCATCGACTAACGGTCCAACAGTTGAAGTAACTACTTTTTTCTTTCTGATATAACTATAGAATTCTTTCGGGTTTGTTTTACTTTGATTCGCAATATGTAACTCTAGGGTCTTTTTACTTTGCTTAATTAACTTTTTGGCTTTGCGTCGTAGCTCTACAAATTTCACCCGTTCTTCGTAATTTTGTGAGGATTTTAATCTATCATTAGCAAATTTGTTAGCAAGCAGGCAGTTTGAAATATCTTTATTCCACCATTTGGGCTTATTATTATGGCCTGGACGCCGTATTTTCGATGGTATGCAGCCTTGCACTGCTTTTAGGTAAGTGGTTTCGAATAACTTCCAAGTTGTATTTATGTCGTTATTGTTAATTAAAAAGCTCCAGTCAGTTTCTTTAAACATAGCTCTAAGTTTATGAAAGTTTGCTTTCTTGAAATTAGGGACTTTTTCGATGCTACTATTTGGTTCGTTACTAGTAAAGTTTAAAGTGAAAGTTATCGTACGATGGTCGCTGTTACTGAATTCATCACCAACATTCAAATTCTCTATGAATTCTTCTTTTGTTGCAAGTACAATGTCAAGAACGTTATTACCACGGGTCGGTGTTCGAACAAATTGATAAAGCGAACTCTCTTGCAAGTTCGAGGAGGGAGGAGGAAGAGCAACACTCACCTCGCCCACCCTGCTCGCTCGCTCTCTCTCTCTCCTTCACTACAATGCATCCTATATTCTAGCAATGATATAAAATACTTCCAAGTGTCACAGACAAGAATAAATATCATCACTGATCTGTCTGTGACAATATGTACTCTATGAAAGAAAGAACATCGTTCTACGATTATTGTAGCCCATATCACTGCCCTGGCGAGCGCTAGCGAGTCACGAGCGCATTTTGGCAAGCTGGCCAGCGTAACAGTGAATATTTGCATGGGATACATCCAGTGCAATTATTAATAAATATTCAAATACATTTGAAAATACCTATTTGACAAAAATTATAATTTCACCTGAAACTCCCTTCTCAATATTATCATATCTTTCAGTCTTGAAAAGGTTAATTTCCTTCAGTAAATTCCTGCCTGACTGACGATATGATTGGTCCGTCTCTCACACCTTCACTGGGGCTAATATAATGAATATATGAATAATGGCCAGAGTGAGAAATGAACGATCGTGCAGCCTCTCTCAGCCTGACTGGGTGTCAACGTTTGACGCTTGATAACCATCATGAATGCGGGGTTTAGGCAAACATGGGTGTCCTGAATTTAGAACAATCGAGTAAGAAATGTATACTCGTGACCATATATTAGGTTGCAATGTTAAGGTCATATATATTAACCTTAAAGGCCAAGGTCTGAAACAGCTTTTATATTGAATTGACTTTGTTTATGAAGCCAGTAGATAATAATCAAACATCATAAGACGAAAATAATATAACATTGGTTGAGCCTTATGAGAAACATCTCTCTTAACCCCTTATGTACCGGCGACGTATATTGTATTTCATTTTAGATAAAATTAGACGATTTTATGAAGCTTAGGAAGGATAAATGGTAGCTAAAAGGATTAAGTCTGATAGGCTGTAGCCTTTTTATTCGTAGACGTCCGTCCTACGCTGAATATATTCGCTTAATAGTTGCCAGCATATAAGGAGAAGGATGTCACCGGTACTGAATGGGTTAAAAAGGCACCTAGAATTTAAACTCAAAAGCTTATATAGTGCATAGTAATATGGTAATACAAGTTAAATTATTGAACAATTGCAAGCAATCCAAGACAAATATCCAGGTCAAAATTATATTTATATATCAAATAATATATAACGCAGGTATTTGTTGTGTTCATAATGATAAAATGTTAGGTCACATTCATATAGATACTATATATATAAGAATATTAAACAACTTATACAATTTAGTGTCCGTATAGGCTACTAGCAAAGAAAAGACATTTGTTCCAAAATAATACATATATAACCATAGCGACCGCCGACCACATGATATTAGTTCCAGACTACATGCATATGTCAATATATGAAGGTTATATGGTAGATTCATTGAGATCGTCTGTAGCCTTTTAATGGGTAGACGTCCATCTGAAGCCGAACAAAGTCGTCCAATAGTTGCCATGAATGAAAAGGACGTCACCGGTACTGAATGGGTTAAGTATTGCCATTAATTACCGTCAATATGTGTATATTGCATTTTTTTTAAACGCGACCGATGCTTCGGTGAATACAAATGTTTCCCAGCTAGACGCCTCCTCACAGAACACTTTATATTCCATCATCATACTGGAACCATTCCCAGATACACTGGCGCCGCGCCAGACTATATATTTAGAATAGTGTATAAAAGAGAGAAATATGTGTAACTGCCTTGACAAAAAATTACTGCCTTCATCCGTGAGATATATCTAGATGAGGTTGAACATACCTGTTATGTTCAAGAAAATATTTATTATAGTGGTCGGAAATTCATTTGAGGTCAAATGCAATACAGCACATTGAGTTACTCATTGCTCTCTTCATTTGAAGTCGTGGAAATAACTGATAAATACATTAATATATTAGCATCTTGTAGGTCATACGTACATATTTTTTTTTTAGCCCATGGTGTGAATAAAATAAATGTCTAGCTTTGAGTACACTTCTTCTAAATAACTTGTACTTTTTGTTATGTTGTCCTTTTACATTTAAATATTTAGGCAGAGTCACAATGCAGTGTTAACGTCCTAGGTATTATATCACCAAAAAAAAACATAACTGGCTTGGATGAATATTGACAGCGGTGCCATATTAACCCCTTAAGAGCGGCGCCCAGCTATAGTCGGACAAGAGAACCAAGGACTATGTGGCGGGGCCCGGCTATAGTAGCATGCAATTTTGAGCACATTATCGGCTCTGAGAGAGAGTCCGAGCGGTGGGAGGAGCATAGGTTGACTGACCGTTCGGCACGGGTCCCGCGCGGCAACTGCCGTCCCCTCCACACATATCCACACTCACTACATCGCTACACAGGGAATTATGTAAGGAAATTACCGTATTTTAGGAATTTTGCCCTTCGGTTGCATGATTGTTGCAAGACAACCAGTGATCGTAGAAGGATGGTTCAGCTGTCATTGGAAACCTCAATTAACGCCCTTTCAGGGATACATAATTGTATTACACTCTGGCTCTTGTTTATGCATGAAAAAGAGCACGGAAATAAGCTCGTTTAGGGTAAAACTACCCGCTTGGGTAGTAGAAGTTATCGCCTAGGCCGCTCGTTGAGTGTTAACCAAAGAAGCGCAAAATTACCCTAGAACTTAGCCACCCCTGGTGTGAATTAATATCCGACAAGATCACCATCGCAAAACTTGATATAATGTACATCAAAGTATTGGTATAACACCAACACATCCCACTGCAAAAATTATGTGATTATGAAGTGGACATGGTCGCGTGTTGCAAAAATGGAGAAAAATAAGCAGCTGCACCGACTTGTTTTGCTATGATGCGCATGCCAGAGAGGAGGAGGAAGGGGAAGAATTGTTATATAACCCGATATCTCCCTTATAAAGCAATATTATTTCACCACAAGACATATGTGAAGAATTAGGACCCAGATTTAGGAGTAGGGGAAGAGTAGAGCACTTACATGTACAAGGTTAGGTATAAACAAGTAGGGAGGGTGGAGGATTTTTGCTTTCCCTCCTTCCCCTATTTAATTGATCGCTGCTGCTTGCAAGCTTACACACAGTAAGGGGCTTGCCAATGTCTTCGCCCGCCACATATGGTATAAGGTATATATCTGGGGGTGAGAGGGAACCCTGCCACCGCCTATAGTATAGGTGGTGGCAGGGTTCCACACATCATAATATATTTACACCTCACATACCTTTATTATTGTATAGGCCCTATACGATAATAAAGGTTTGTGAGGTGTAAATATATTATGATGTGTGGTATCGATAGTTGCCATTGTTGGCCTATTCCTGATCCAATTTGTTGCCGCGTAAGTCTGTCGGAGCGTTGTTTGAACGCATTTCAAGATCTTGCTTCCGGAGAGCCCATCACATTCGCCTAAGAGATACTTCTGGAAAGCTTATCACGATTCCCGGGTCAACAACGGGGAACTTGTTCGACCCATTACCGATTATAGAGAGCAGTTGTGTTTGAGAAAAGCTGTGTAGGTGTGTCACTGAAGTAGTATTAGTCGTTCCCTATGCTGCCTGGCCGAACAATCACCGTCACTGTTGTAAGTGTAGGTGCTGATTATACTGGATAAACATATTAATATTCATTTTAGTCTTGTAAGAGATAAAATAGCCCATTAATGGGAAAATAAATGAAAGATACTAATATATTAATTAAAAAAAAAAAAATAACAAAGGCATGACCATATGCTCTATGTCATTTGTTTATAATGTTACATAGACAGACGTGTACATAATCACAAACATTATCACAAATTGAAGTGTATTTTGTATGCCAGTAGTTATAAATAGTTATTATGTGGAATAAGCGCGCGCGCGCGCACACACACACACAACAGTAAAGCCTGACAACATTCACAGCATAACATACCTCAGGTTTTGATTTTTTTTCAGTCTTTTTGGTCAGATATACAATTCCGTAAACAAAATATGATCAGGAATTAAACGATGTTCATAGACAAAGTTAAACACACTAGAACGATACAGAAACTACTGGATACGTCTAAAAATAGTAGCTAGCAACATGAATCAAATTGAATGCCATGTTTACCTTTGTTACCCTGTGTATCTTTGCTTACACTACATGCCCCGTACAAGACAACGGGTGGAGAGGGATGACTGTTAACAAGGTAATAAATGAGGGAGAAGAGCGAACGATACGTGTTAAATTATTTCTTGATAAAACAAAGCATAAAAGCTAAGGGAAGAACAACAGGGGAATGATATTTCGACCAACAATTACAAGCTTAACGGGAAGAAATATTGATATAAATCGTATTCCATATTACCTTATTGGGTGTTGGTGCTTTACATCAATATATAAATTTAAATATCTACCATTTCATTGCCATCATAACCTTATGATTCTCTCTACACACATTATTTTTTTTTTCACACATATGAAGAGGTTTGTATCACCTAAACAAGTTTACCGCATAATCGTTATTTGCATGTCATACTAATATAATACCACCCTGACTATATTACACCTATTTGCTATGATGGTGCATAATACTAACATATCAAATACATTTAAATGCCACAGGTAACTATACGGCAGTTTACTATATAATTGTGTTGTTAAATTCCATAAGTTTATAATTTCATCCTGACTATAATATTATACCGTACTGCCGAGTAGGTCGACAATTTACCATATCAAATATATGTAATTTTCACTGGTAAAAATGCACATTAACTTGTGTGTAGTACAGAGGGCCCGTAAATTCTGAAAACCTAATGTTTTCATGTTTTAATGACACTTCTCTGTTTACTGGAGATCTGGTACACGTAAAGAGTTTCTGTGTTGGTGTGTATCGCCTACTGTAGCACCTGTTAAGTAAATATGGTGACTGTGATAGACAAGGCCCAGCGTACCCTGTACACCGTAAATTTCGGTATTGATAGGTGCTGTGAATCTTTTCTTAACGATTCCCTTGGTGACTATGTGGAAGCAGTTTGAATGTTTTGTGCAATTCTGTCGGAAAATGTTGGAGTGTGGTTTTGAACCAAGAGAGGCTTGACGCTCTTGTCTGTCATGTTTAATTATTTTGTTGTTAGGTAAGTGTCACACAAGCATTTTTTCCACCAATATATACGGGCAATGTTAGTCTGGCATTCTATACATGTACGTTTTTTCAGATATATACCACCTACAGTCTAGTTTACAATTCCAATGCAAAAGAGCCTCATAATGCGAGACAATTGACGGCAAAAGTGTTCATGTGGCACCGGCTTTATGCTACTTAATCATGTTTTGGCTGTATAAATGACAATGTATTTGTTTGTTATATTATATACCAACCAATATATTTATTAACCAGTGATACGAAAGAATATCCCCATATATATATATATATATATATATATATATATATATATATATATATTATATATATAAATTTGCAGATTTTCAGTCCTAAACGGAACATGTCCCTACAACACGCACCACACACACACACACATGCAGAGCAAGTTCATTATCACAATATTTATTAGGAAATCACATTCATCACAACTACAAACTAGCTATTGTGTTGATCATCATATGATCAAACAGAGTACAAATGTAACTTTATTGCCAATCTTCATTTCAGTTGGTCCGGCCATTCACCAGCGTCCGGTTAACGTCACACAATATACTGGGTGGAATGTCAAACAAACGCATAATTAATTATGTATGCTACGTGTTGAATATGTGTTTGGTGTTTACACATACAGAGAACGATAGTCAACTGGTGTCAATTGTGTATATATATATATATATATACTTATTTAATGTAAAGAGTGTGCTCTTATAGCAGCATTTTAAGAAATTCTCAGGCTTGTATAACAGCAACAATTATAACAGAGTTTGTTGGTAAAGGGGAAAAAGGAGTGTGTGGTAACCACCGGGGAATATGCCTGCTAAGCGTAGTAGGGAATGTGTACAGTAGGCTAGTGATTGAGAAAGCGAGAGCGAAAACGGAGAAATAGATAGGTGGCGAGCAGGGCGGGGTTAGAATGTGTAGATCAGAGTTTTGCCCTGAAATGTGTTGTGGAAACATTTCTGGAGAAGGAACAAAAGATGTATGCTGCCTTTATGGACTTGGAGAAGGCCTATAACATAATTGATAGAGAAAGTATGTGGAAAGTACTGAGAATATTTAGAATATATGGCAGGTTGCTGAAAGCAGTGAAGAGTATGATTGTATGAGGATGCATAGGCGTCAGTATGTGTGGAGAATGAGCAGAGCGAGTTTTTTTGTCTGAATGTTGGGAAAAAGCAAGGTGTGTGATGTCCCTATAGTTGTTCAATATATACAGGGTGATTCAGTAACCCTTTTCGTAAATTTAATGGCAAATTCGGGAGACAAAAATAAGACTAATTTACTCTATGACCCTTAGGGTGAGTCTTTGATATGATGGAGATATTACACCTTTAAAGTTATCGATAGATTGAGAATGAAAATGTCGTTGCTAACTGGCAGGGTAGCGTAACCAAGACTTGGTATCAAAATGGCTGCATACGGTAGCTAGATGCAGTTGGTTTCCCAATTTACAAAGGTACATTACTATTTGTACTATCATCATCATCATTATTATACGTACATTTTCATAGTAGTAGTAGCAGTTCTTTTGAGCATTGAGACAACTGCTACCATATGCAACCATTTACATACCACGTGTAAGCAAAGAAACAATCTTTAGCTTCATGTACAGATTGATTCAAGATTCATTAAAACGAGCGAGCGGAGTATCAAAGCTCAAAGTCGGCAGGAAGATCCCTCCTCCTCCACTTACCCCTCTTCCACCACTTACTCCTTCTCTCTACAGAAGATAGAGATTTTTTAGCAGAGTATTCACTTCCCGGTTATGTAATGTTTGAGAAAAGCCGAATAAATCGAAATGGCGTTTTACTTTATATCAAAGAAAGTCTTAACCCTACCCTCTTGTCAAAATCTCAAATTGTGAACGTCGACACATCTTTTGTGCTAATAAAGAATAATAAAGGTACAAAAATAATACTTGCGTTAATATACAGACCTCCAGCTCAATCAGTGCAAACTGCCCGAGAAATTTACGAACAAATTGCAGATGTAAGTAACTCACAAGATACTGTAATTTTTGGCGACTTTAATTTACCTGTGACCAAGTGGGGTGATACTCTTACTTCACACTCCGGATATTACTTGTATACGAACTTGCAAGAGAGTTCGCTTTATCAATTTGTTCGAACGCCGACCCTTGGTAATAACGTTCTTGACATTGTACTTGCAACAAAAGAAGAATTGATAGAGAATTTGAATGTTGGTGATGAATTCAGTAACAGCGACCATCGTACGATAACTTTCACTTTAAAGTTTACTAGTAACGAACCAAATAGTAGCATCGAAAAAGTCCCTAATTTCAAGAAAGCAAACTTCCATCAACTTAGAGCTATGTTTAAAGAAACTGACTGGAGCTTTTTAATTAACAATAACGACATAAATACATCTTGGAAGTTTTTCGAAACCACTTACTTAAAAGCAGTGCAAGACTGCATACCATCGAAAATACGGCGTCCAGGCCATAATAATAAGCCCAAATGGTGGAATAAAGATATTTCAAACTGCCCGCTTGCTAAAAAAAATTTGCTAATGATAGATTAAAATCCTCACAAAATTACGAAGAACGGGTGAAATTTGTAGAGCTACGACGCAAAGCCAAAAAGTTAATTAATCCAAGTAAAAAGACCTTAGAGTTACATATTGCGAATCAAAGTAAAACAAACCCGAAAGAATTCTATAGTTATATCAGAAAGAAAAAAGTAGTTACATCAACTGTTGGACCGTTAGTCGATGAAAATGGAGAATACACCAAAGACGAAGTACAAATGAGTAATGCCCTCAATACCTTCTTTGCATCAGTTTTTACAACAGAAGACCTCAGTGATATCCCTACACCATCGCCGATTCAGATTGATAATTCAGATGTTATAAGCAATATCACCGTTACAGAGAGAGAAGTATTGAATTGTTAAGATAAACTCAAGGTAAATAAAACGCCTGGACCTGATACAATCTCACCTAGAGTTCTAAATGAAGCTAAGGATGAGCTCTCCAAACCACTGACATTACTATTCAATAAATCCTTGCAGTCTGGAACTATGCCTGATCAGTGGAAGCTGGCCAACGTAACACCGATATTAAAAAAAGGCAGCAAATCCCTGCCCAGTAACTATCGTCCAATTAGCTTAACCTCAGTTGTATGTAAAATGCTAGAAACGGTCATACGAGACAGACTCGTAAATCACTTAGAGGAAAATAACATACTTAAAGATACTCAACACCGTAAAAAACGTTCCTGTTTAACAAACCTCTTAGACTTCTTCCACGATATCCTCAACCTCTATGATGAGAGTAAAGCTGTAGATATTATATACCTTGATTTTCAAAAGGCCTTTGACAAAGTTCCCCACAAACGTTTACTGCTAAAACTAAAAGTGCATGGAGTACAAGACGGTGTGTTGAAATGGATAGAAAATTGGCTCAGCAACAGAAAGCAAAGAGTAGTCATAAACGGTAAGGCATCTAAATGGACCAATGTAAGTAGCGGGGTACCCCAGGGATCGGTACTAGGACCAATTCTCTTTCTAATTTACATCAACGACATAGATGAGGGTCTCGCCTGTACAATTTCAAAATTTGCTGACGATACAAAAATTGCAAATAGCGTACTCTCAAAAGTACAAGTTGACGATATGCAACACAATCTAGATAAATTGTCATGTTGGGCCCAAATTTGGCAAATGAGTTTCAATGCGGATAAATGTAAAGTACTACATATCGGATACCTAAATGAGAAAGCAAACTATTCGATGAATGGCACTCGGCTTAAGAATGTAAACAGAGAAACCGATCTGGGAGTAACAATATCGAGTAACCTAAAACCGAGTCAACAATGTTCAGAAGTTGTTAAGAAGGCAAACAAAATGATGACTTAATTCAAGTGTTCAAAATCATCAAAGGCATCGACAATATGAACTGTAGTAAGTACTTCACTATCGACCAATCTAATTACACGCGGGGAAACGGTTGCAAAATTAATGGTAAATCTTTTAACTCGCACGAATCTAAGAATTTCTTCTTCAATCGAGTTGTCAACTTGTGGAATGGGCTTCCCCGAAACGTTATAGACTGCATCACCGTTGATTCATTTAAACTTCGCCTAGACAAATATCTCGCATCAAACCCGCGACTGACTGCGTTTGTAAATGAATAACTTTATTTTATCCCCCCCTCAGTTACTAACCCATCTGTCCTCTACTAACTTCCTAATCCTGCCACGGACATTAGTTCCAGGGCAGTAATTCCCTTTCCAATGTTCCCTTACCCACTCTAAACCACTGTTTGGACACTTGATCCTCAGTGTTTTGGAGGACAAGCAACCTAGAAGGGTCACTAGATCTGTTGTTGCTTGATTTCCTTTGTACTACTCCTTGTACTCCTCATTCTCCTGGAGAATACACCAAAGACGAAGTACAAATGAGTAATGCCCTCAATACCTTCTTTGCATCAGTTTTTACAACAGAAGACCTCAGTGATATCCCTACACCATTGCCGATTCAGATTGATAATTCAGATGTTCTAAGCAATATCACCGTTACAGAGAGAGAAGTATTGAATTGTTTAGATAAACTCAAGGTAAATAAAACGCCAGGACCTGATACAATCTCGCCTAGAGTTCTAAAGGAAGCTAAGGATGAGCTCTCCAAACCACTGACATTACTATTCAATAAATCCTTGCAGTCTGGAACTATGCCTGATCAGTGGAAGCTAGCCAACGTAACACCGATATTCAAAAAAGGCAGCAAATCCCTACCCAGTAACTATCGTCCAATTAGTTTAACCTCAGTTGTATGTAAAATGCTAGAAACGGTCATACGAGACAGACTCGTAAATCACTTTGAGGAAAATAAAATACTTAAAGATACTCAACACGGCTTTCGTAAAAAACGTTCCTGTTTAACAAACCTCTTAGACTTCTTCCACGATATCCTCAACCTCTACGATGAGAGTAAAGCTGTAGATATATACCTTGATTTTCAAAAGGCCTTTGACAAAGTTCCCCACAAACGTTTACTGCTAAAACTAAAAGTGCATGGAGTACAAGACGGTGTGTTGAAATGGATAGAAAATTGGCTCAGCAACAGAAAGCAAAGGGTAGTCATAAACGGTAAGGCATCTAAATGGACCAATGTAAGTAGCAGGGTACCCCAGGGATCGGTACTAGGACCAATTCTCTTTCTAATTTACATCAACGACATAGATGAGGGTCTCACCTGTACAATCTCAAAATTTGCTGACGATACAAAAATTGCAAATAGCGTACTCTCAAAAGAACAAGTTGACGATATGCAACACAATCTAGATAAATTGTCATGTTGGGCCCAAATTTGGCAAATGAGTTTAATAATAATAATAATAATAGTTCTTAAAGCTAGCGCATGCTAAGCTAGCCAAGGATAGCTCAATAAGGCCGATTAGGCGTATTTCCATTGGGGTCCTGTACTACTACCCCATCCCTTTGCTCATGAGGGATGGTAACGACTCAGTGCTTGTGAAAAATCTTTAATGCGCCGAGCGTGGGCGCGAACCCGGGCCTTCTGTGTGGAAGTCCGAGACGCTAGTCACTACACCAAGTGAGCCGCGGATAAATGTAAAGTACTACATGTCGGATACCTAAATGAGAAAGCAAACTATTCGATGAATGGCACTCAGCTTAAGAATGTAAACAGAGAAACCGATCTGGGAGTAACAATATCGAGTAACCTAAAACCGAGTCAACAATGTTCAGAAGTTGTTAAGAAGGCAAACAAAATAATTGGCTTTATAGGCAGGTCATTTGAGCATAAATCCAAAGAAGTTATCCTAACCCTTTACAATTCCTTAGTCCGCCCTCTTCTGGAATACTGCGTTCAATCCTGGTGCCCTTATTACCAAAAAGATATAAACAAGCTAGAACGAGTTCAACGTAGAGTTACCAAAATGATACCTAGCCTAAAGAACAAACCATACGAAGAGCGTCTTAGAGAATTAAATCTATTTCCTTTAACCCAGCGCAGATTAAGAGGTGACTTAATTCAAGTGTTCAAAATCATCAAAGGCATCGACAATATGAACTGTAGTAAGTACTTCACTATCGACCAATCTAATTACACGCGGGGAAACGGTTGAAAAATTATTGGTAAATCTTTTAACTCACACGAATCTAAGAATTTCTTCTTCAATCGAGTTGTCAACTTGTGGAATGGGCTTCCCCGAAACGTTATAGACTGCATCACCGTTGATTCATTTAAACTCCGCCTAGACAAATATCTCTCATCAAACCCGCGACTGACTGCGTTTGTAAATGAATAACTTTATTTTATCCCCCCCTCAGTTACTAACCCATCTGTCCTCTACTAACTTCCTAATCCTGCCACGGACATTAGTTCCAGGGCAGTAATTCCCTTTCCAATATTCCCTTACCCACTCTAAACCACTGTTTGGACACTTGATCCTCAGTGTTTTGGAGAACAAGCAACCTAGAAGGGTCACTAGATCTGTTGTTGCTTGATTTCCTTTGTACTTTGTACTCCTTTGTACTTATCCTCCGCCGCCTGCTTCTCCCCTTGCTACTACTAATACAATGATTATTAATAATAATGATGATGATAATACAAATACAGTAGTAATGTACCTTTGTAAATTGCGAAACGAACTGCATCCAGCTACCGTATGCAGCCATTTTGATACCAAGTCTTGGTTACGCTACCCTGCCAGTTAACAACGACATTTTCATTCTCATTCCTTAGATTTTTTTTTCTTTTTTATCTATCGATAACTTTAAAGGTGTAATATCTCCATCATATCAAAGACTCTCCCTAAGGGTCATAGAGTAAATTAGTCTTATTTTTGTCTCCCGAATTTGCCATTAAATTTATGAAAAGGGTTACTGAATCACCCTGTATATGGATGGAGTCATGAAAGAAATACAAAGAAGAGCAGTGGATGTTGGTGTACCGCTGACAAAGGAGGAACACGAGTGGAAGTTGCCTATAGCCTACTGCTATTTGCCGGTGATACAGTTCTGATGAGCGATAGTGAATGGGAGTTGCAGGGTCTGGTAAATATGTATGGAATAGTGTGTGGTAAACGGAATCTGAAGGTAAATGCGGGGAAGAGCAAAGTTATGGTCTTTGTAAGGGGTGCAGCCACAGAGTGTGAGGTGACGTTGAACAGGAGTGTCAGCTCATTTAAGTATATGGGCAGTGTGTTGAGTAAAGATGGGAGTATGGATGAAGGAGTGCAGAAGAGGGTTGTAGGAACGCTGAAAGCAGTAACAAATAGAGTGGTCAGCATGGAAGTAAAGAAGTCCTTGCATGTGTTACGACCGGGGCTCGTATAAAACAAAGGCACACAGCCACAACGGTAACACTAGATCCAACCCTCGAACTTATAATGCCGGCGCACAAAAAACACCTATACCCTCCAGAGTTAAATCTGCGATAACGTGGTATCCTATAACTCGGTATAAGTGCACTACTACTACACGCTGATGATCTCTGATACAGCCTGATCACAACATACAATTACGTTAATAAGGTATACAAGGAAAAGATAGAGATCTTAATTAAATCACTGCAATGATTTAATGCAAAATAGAAGAAGGTATATTTAAAGTTACTCTAAACAATAATGAACTGTCACTCCTATACTAAAGAAAGTGAACGAAAGTCCCAAAGCATCGAGCAGGAAACTTCTGAAGAAAGTCTGATGCTGGGGTAAGATGTTTGTATCGGATTTTGAACGGTTATATAAAGCAGGGACAATATAGGACAAGTGTAGAGACAGACAGTGTTAACAGACACGGGACTAACGATAAATGCACACTAGTATTATCTCCAACAACAAAAGAATTCCTTCGTCAGGCAACTCAAAAAACCTGCTCAGGTTGTGCAACTCAACAACAACCAAGGCTTACAGTCAACGTGAATAAGAATGCTGCATACATAACATAAGAGTTTATAATTCTAAACAGGTGTCTTCTAGGCTAATAAAGTCTAGCTGGGATGTCGTAGGCTAGGAAACAATGGCTGAGCAAGCGGCTCGTAGCCTAGCGAGGTCCTTAAGACTGTGCGGCCAAATTACGTTAATTGACGGGGTGCTCTCTTGAGAGATCCAGATCGCTAGTATCTGGTTCTCTCCTGGCGACCCTCTCAAAGTCAAAACAAAACGAGTTAGCACAGTGCTGGGTGGCAGAGGCAAAAGCCCTCACTCGCAGCACAGTGCTAAACTCACAAGGTACACAGTCAGAAAGACCACCTAGGCTTCCCACATCTCCGTTGCAATTGTACAGGTTAAGCAAAACCTGTTACACATCGGAAATCACAACACAAGTAGCCTTACCCCAGTCTAGCATTAAATAGCCCAGCAGACAGCCAAGGAATAGGCAGGGAGACACCGTGAGTGTGTCTAACCTCTACAGACAAAATGGTAACCCCCTCCAAAATGCCTAACTAAACATATAATATCTGAGAGCTTCAGCATATAATACGATGGCCGATATATGAAATCGTGCAGAACCAAAGGAGAGTTATAATATTAAATAGAGAGGAAGAATGAGAGGTAAGAAGTTGAGAGAGAGAGAAAGTGCTCTATAGGTAGAAGTCGGTGACAGGTGGCAAGGGATATGTGAAGGGTATGCTGGTCAGGCAAGCTCTGAAGAGAATAGCTCCTCGGGACCCCTCCAGGATCACACACAAAGGCACGGTGGTCAGCCAATCACAGGCCGCTACGTCACCAGGCAGCAGGGCTGCAGAAGGTGCCAGGAACCCCCAGCCAACCAAGAAGCGTGGGAAGGCACGCGCGGGAGCCTACAGCGAGGGGTAGGCAGCACATGTATACGCACCCACACAGTACCACCCCACTGCCTATATTATTCTCTCTCCTTAACTATATACAATGCATCTTATGTTCTACTCATGATATAAAATGCTTCCCCTTGTCACAGACGAAAATAAAGACCACCACGGGACTGTCTGCAACAACATGAACACTATGAAAGAAAGAACAACATTGTAGATAGACTGTAGCCAAATACCTTGCCCCGGCGAGTGCTAGCGAGTGGCCAAGCGAGCGGCTGAGCCCACGTGGCGTTCTGCCAAGCTGCAGGCGTCACACATGACTGTGTGGTAATCCCAACATTGACTTACGGGAGAGAAGAGTGGACGTTGGTGAAGAGACTCAAGCCAAGAGTAAAAGAGGTGGAAATGAGTTACTTGAGAAGTGCGTGCAGAGTTATATGGAGGGATAGACAGACGAATGAGGAACTACGAGAGAGTTGTGGTGTAGATTTATATATGATGGAAAGTGTGAAAAGGAACACCTTGAGATGGTTCAGCCATGTGGAACTTATGGGAATCGAGAGAATTACTATGATAGTGTACGAGAGTGAGGTGGAAGGACAGAGAGGGAGAACTAGACCAAGTGAGAGGTGGAAGGGTGGAGTTCAGAAGTATATGAGCGAAGGCGGTGCTGGATTGGCAATAGATAGATAGATTGTTGGTACATTGTTCCGGCGAAACCTTTTTCTCCTATAGTACAGGCTCGGAAATATGCAATTTTTTTGTGAACTGCTATATCCCTGAATAGGCATTTCTTTACATTCTCTAAGCAAACTCACATCAAAGTCCAATGTTTGCTTATGCAACATTTTCAAACCCTAAATGTTCTGTCTTGTGAACATTTTATTTTCAACAGTTTTACTCAATAGAAACTCAAATATATAACCCAGGATCATCTTAATTGTTTTAGCAAATTATATAATCAGTTACAATATATACACATTTTTTATTAGAGTAATTTATATAAAACGTTGCTATGAATTAATAGTATTAGTGTATGGAACACTCGAACATGTTTTAAAGGAGCAAACTAGTACACAATTACACTAGTAATCTTAACAACATCACTACCATCACCACAAGTAGTTTCTATCTATACCACCACCACAACCATCAACACTCTACTCCAGCGCATTAACCCGCTGAGTACCAGCTAAATATTTATAAATGTACCACCCAGGACCGGCTGATTCTGATTTTTTTTTTTATTCCAGAAACAATAGCGAATGGGTTAGGAATGAAGGAAAAACCACGAAAAACCGATCAAAAAGCTCAAAACATGGTCCTATGGAGCCCCCGAAAACGGATTTTACAAGAGTAAAAAATTGAAGGCAATTTCCCCAAAAAAACATGTTTTTGCGCGCTCACGCGCACACGGTTGGACTTTGAGAGTTTTCAACCATCGGCATGGGTGCGTGGGATACTTACACAGTTCCCATACAAATCTGAGCCATGGGACCGGAGTGACACTAACGCAGACGTCTGCATCGCTGGGGTTTAGCGTTACATACATTGCCGACGCACTGTTTGCGTCGCTGGGGCTCAGTGGGTTAACCGACTCAGAATATATCACCCTTCACCTCATAGGCTCATTATTTACCAGCCCCTCTCCAATATTATCACACGACCCTGCTATTGAATTACTCTTACCAGCATTCAATAATCCATAATCTCTCTCTCTCTCTCTCGTTTAGCTTATCATTACTACCGCAAATCCTGCACACAGATCCCTGTGCACCACAAACCTGTCGTTTATAATTATATTAGTGTGCCAGACTGCAAAATGTCTTCCTAGATGGCTTAGTATAATTACTAGAAATTTAATAGCTACTACCATGAGCTACAATATGCCTACATCCATGTGAGGCTGTATCGAACACGAACGAGATAAGTGATATATAATTGCATATTACATATGATTCAGAGTCTGATTTTAATGGTTTAACCATCAAATGAGGAAATATGTATTATGACTGTTAGTGTAATTTCGGGTTGTCATATTGTAGGTTATCAAATTGGCATACAACAGAAGAATACATAAAACAAAATAAAAGAGATATTTTTAATACAATAATTGGTATACGGTACACACTATTGTACGAGCATAATAAAAACGACATTTTGATAGACTAGAAATGTTCATCGCAATGATGAATTGACGATATTATTGTATTGCTTATTTGCATTCACTTTTCTTTTTTTTTTAATTCTGGGAGTATTGCTAAGCACTGTAACAAGAAAATATCATTAGGAAATTGATATAATTAACTTGATCAACCAGCATTTCACTGTCAATGAATATTGATGTACATTCTTATAGGCACATTTTGGGCCGAGTTTAATAGCTACTGAATATAAACTTAGAGTACAGATTGGATAGAGAGGAAAGAAGACGCCACATATCTGTAAATAGGGATCCGTGCGTTCGAGAGATGGCAGCACAATCGCAACGGACAATGGGAGGGTCCCCACAAAGACATTATATTGACTATCCTTGGTCCCCATTAATGCGGAATAATCCCTATCTTGTACTAATAACGCTATTAATAATCAATTGAACGTTATCCAGAGACTGCAGACATGACATAGTTATATAGACATAAGTAGAGGCTACTGTAAAGGCCAGTCATCGTGAAATTGTCGTCATTATGAGGAGGTACACAAGCAAACCTCCAACACCCGCCATTGTTGATGTGAGATTCGGGAGTTGCCAACTTCAATGGTGGGACAAAATATCCCTAGATGTCATAATTATAAATGTCCAGTTCTAGTGCTACTTTACAAATTAACATGTACCTAATAATATATATTCAAAATTAAATTTTAATTTTTGTTGTGTTGCTTGAAGGTATACAGCTTGCATCATATATGAGTATGTTTTATAGTGTATATGTATACCTAATGTTTTCATCTTGCTTTTATAAATCTAATTTATATTAAATAATTTACAAGTGTTTTTACCAACATTAATTAACTCTTAAATATGTTCCCTCTTTAATCTATTGCTCCCTCGTTTTGCGGATTTTCACTTAACTTTGGTAACACTGCAGCAAGCCAGCTGGCAGGCGCACAGATATCAAGGAGTATCTATAATAAGGACAAGCCACTTAGTGGGGCAGATAACTGGAATAATCGTTCATTTCTGGAAACAAGCACCAAAATTGGCACACATACTCCTTGGGAATTTCTCTTTTCATAAAACCCGTTAGCCACCTTTAAATTCAAGATGGCGGCCATTTTTCAAGATGGCCACCATTGAATATACGGAAACATTGCATTTCGCAATAAAATCGCAAAGACTTGCCCTATTTGAATGATCTTGGTGTCAAATCATACATTTTTCACGATGTAGATATCCGAATTTGGAACCATGAACTTACTCACTAGCTTCCTTGTACCATAATATCAGTCCCGGAATCATAATTAGGGTAAAAAGTGCCCATATCATAGGCACCATCAGTCCGATATATTATTGGATGTACTGTACATGTAGGCAGTAGGCCTATACTTGTTTGTCACTTATTGTCTTGCTGCCTGGATGAGTATACTACAACGCTAAACCTCGCATCTGCAGCTGCACAGTGCCGTGCAGGTCAGACCAAAGCCGTAGCCTTTGCATCGACCGCAGCATTCCGACTTACATCCACACTTGGTCAGCTGCTGGCAACTCTGCAATGGGTGGGAGCTCTGTCCAAACAATCTGCCACAGATCTCCTTTCTTGGTCCAGCCCCAGTTGGCAGGAGTCTGCGTTTCTGGTTGACGTACTGTTGACTGACTCCAGATGCAGCCCGCCTGATAGGCAGCACGCTTCACATGCTGCTTCAGTGCTGCTCGGGTTGGAGGAATGGCTTCGTACGGCCTCTGCTTCCAAGCAAACATGTCCAACATCGCATCATCGACACCTTCAGCTGTGCTGGATCTGTCGTACATCATGACCACGAACTTCTCCAAGGTCTCCAGGTCTTCATCATCAACTACCGGTGGGTACTGGCTGAGTTTGCTGAAGACACCTGAAGCCTCATCACAAACATCCCAGGTTTGCCAAGCAGACTTCTTCCCTTTGCCACGGAATGCTGAAACGACATCGCAGCCAGTGAAGGCATAGAAGAAGACCATCCCTTTGCTCTTTTCTGAACTGCTGCAGACCTAGCTCCTGAAGTGCCTGCAGAACACTGACTGCAATGACGACAACATCTGTGTCGCTGGCTTTGACCATTGTGACGTCTACCAGCGTGGGCAGAATCGCCTCTCGTTAGCCACTAGCGCTCGCCAGGGACATCGAAATGGGCCACAGTTATCCGAGAATGTTGTTCTTTCTTTCCTTGTAATTGCATTGTCACAGACAGTCCAGTGGTGGTCTTTGTTTTCGTCTGTGACAACGGGTTATATTTTATATCAACAGTAGTGATGATAGTACCAGCGTGGGAAGGAGAAAGACTTTCAGAGCGAGAAGGTAGTAAGTGTCTGAGTCAAGTGTGCATTCCTGCCTCTCACTCGCCATTGGCCGGCGTGTCTGGCTGTGTCACGTGACACCTGCTGTCTTGTGACGTATCGGCCCGTGATTGGCCGACTATCGCGCCCTTGCGGGCTCCTGTGTAACTTGCCTCCTGCATGAGGGTCCACAGGAGCTGTCCTCGTCAGGACAGGCTTGGCGCGCATGCTTCTAACATCCCTTTGCATACTCTCCCCCCGATCACCACCTTTGTCACTGTTTCTCTCTCTGAACTTCTTCTTTTCCATTACTTCTCCCCTTGGGTTCTGCATACGGTTTCCATAGCCGGCCCATTGTATTGCATGCGCCGTCCTCAGAGATATTTACATGTACTTAGAATAGGTTTGAGGGTTCTTAGTTAGTATAGGTTAAGAACTTAGTGTGTCTCCATTATTGATTTAGTGTTTCTGCTCTTTTATTTAATGCTAGACTGGGATAAGGTAACTGTAGTCGTTGTCTCCGATGTGTGTACGGTTTGCCTGTACCTACACGACTTCGACCGGTCCTGTGGTAGCCTGGGTTGTCTTTTCGGTTGCGTCCTTTGCGAGTGCAGCATTGTGTTGACTGAGGGTTTTGGCCTGTGCCAGTTCCACACTTTGCTGCCTCTTTGCTTGTCTTTAGAGGGTCGCCAGGATAGAACCAGATACTTGTGATCTGGATCTATCGAGAGAGCACCCTAGTCAATTAACGTAACTTAAAGGATGCAGTCTTAAGGACATCGCTAGGCTACGAGCCTGTCTTGCTCAACACCAGTTCCTTACCTAGAGTATCCCAGCTAGACATTATTAATCGAGTAGACACTTGTTAGTATTTAATATAAGCTCTTTGATATGTACGCATTATTATTCACAGCATTTATTAGTCTAGGTTGTTGTTGAGCCACACAACCATAGCAGACTGTTTCGTTGATGAGGAAGTACTTCTTTTAGTGTCGAGCATTGCTAGCGTTGCGCATTTATAGTATTCTCGTGTCAGTTAACATTATATGTCCTATCTTTTGGTGTATTCGATTTACACGTGTGGTGTCCTGCCTCCTGCCTTTATATAGTTCAAGATTAGATACGAGCATCTTATGAGCATCAGACTTTCTTCAGAAGTTTCCAGGTCTATGCTGTAGGACTATACTTCACTTTCTTTCAGATAGGGGTGAAGAGTTTATTGTTGTTTAGAGTAACTGTATTAAAGCATCTTTTTATTGTATTAAATCTTGCAGTGATTTAATTGATTTTTCCATAGATTCCTTTTTATGCATTTTAACGTAACTTGCATCTTGTTTGTTATCAGGCTATACCAGTGTGGGTTAGCCTGAAGTAGAGTACATTTATGCCCAGTTAAGGATACCCCGCTATAGCAGATTAACTCTGGAGGGTATTTGTTCACCGGCATATAAGTTCGAGGGTTTGGATCTAGCGTACCGTTGTTGCATAGTGCCCTATTACTAGTCCAATCATTAAGTGCCCTTGTTTTATTCGTAGCCCCGGTCGTAACACCATGATGACTTTCCTGCCTGCTTCTGTTGCATGCCTGGCATGCACAAAGATCCGCGTGTCAGCTTCTCCATGACTGCACGGTGCCACCCCAGCCAGATTGATAGTGCGGTTGCTGACAGCATCTTCTTCCTTGGTCACAATGACCACATTTGGTGTGGCCACACGTGCAATCTTATCAGCCAGAAAGTTGAATAGCTCGGCTTTGTTGTCATTTTCTCTCAGGAATTTTCGCCAGTTTGAGGGAATTTTGCCCTTCCCTGTCACCCTGCGTCGCACCCCGCGTCCTCGCTTTGATCTAGTTTCAGCTTTCAGACTAGATAGCCAGTAGCCATCAAACACAATGTCTGTTCTCTTGTACTTGGTAGAGTATGCTTGTATTCTAGGAAGGACATCGAGCATTGCGTACTCTTCGAACGACTTTGAACTCCGTGGGGGCAGACTGTTCACCAACGCTGCACCATCAATGATGATGGTGTCGGTGTCTGGCTCTGCCTCAGGGGTTGTAACTTGGCTCTGAAGAATGGTACTCAGGTGGGATTTTTGACAGGTGTGGAGCTTTCCACCATCACTGAGGGCAGCAGGATGTGTCTGGTTCTCATGACGGAAGAACTCCTTCAAGTCACACTCTCTGCTCTGGCATGATATGAACAGCTTGGAGAACAGTTGACAGTCTTCCTTCAGCACTTTTTGCTTTGAAGAGTCAACAGAGGCTGGTACCTGTCGGAAAAAGTCAACCCTGTTCTTCTTGATTGGTTCATAGAAGGTGGATTCTTCTTCCCCTTCCAGTCCCTTCATAAACTCCTGGAAACAGACCTTGCCTTTCTCAAGGTGTGTGCCAATCAGCTCGGCGGCAGTGTGGTGAGCAATATCCTTTGTATCAAGCGAAACCAGGTCCCGACTCTCCTCCTGGAAAGGATTGCACATATCTGTCATGGCTTGTGAGAGCTTTTCTACTTTCTCAAGGAACTCTCTTTTGTGCTCGTTCTGTCTCCTCATGGTGGCGGGTGTGTTCAGTACCCTCTTTGGTCCCACATGCTGCCTCATACTGTGCAACCAAGTGGCTGACTTGAGGACCAGCTATCATCCATCTTCTCAGTGCTGATGGGTCTTCAGTCACGCCGATCACACCCCCGTCTGCCTTGATGACAGTGTTGGCCTGCTCGTGAGCTTGGTCAATAGCCATTGCTGAGAACTGTCGGCTCGATTTGTGTACAACAAAGTTTCCACTCTGGAACTCCTGAGCCAGCTGAGGATGCTTCTGTTCCAGGGTCACCATGTTTCTGTAGTGGATCGGAAGCCACCGTGCATAGTTTACATTGTTGGCAAAGAAGTACGGTATCAGGTCAGCCAGTGACTGACAGTACAGGAAGAAGTTGGCTTCCCTGAATGATCGGATCAACAAGAGGATCACCAGTTCCATTGACAGCACCATATACCAGAAATGAAACTGGGTACTTTGCAGTTTGCGATGCTCACACCAAGCTTCGAAGCTAGGCACCTCTTCGGGTTGTTCATCTGTCTCTTTCGAGTAGTCCGTGTGGGCTGCCTTCAGAAGCTTGTACAGACTGCATGCTGTTATCTGGTGCATCTGTCGTGTCCTAGTGATGCTCGAAGCTGTCAGAAATGAATCTGCTGTCCCAGGAGATGCTATCCCTGCCTCCAAGAGGGCTCCTGTCCAACCACTGTCCTGGAGTAGAGTTCCAATGGACTTCAGTGCCGCCATCTCAATATGCAAGCCTCCGAACATTATGACGAACTTGTCCTCACCGTAGCTTTCAGGCCAGTGCCACTGGACCTGCTTGGCTACTGCATATATTGGCTGCTCAGCAGCAATGACTGGCACCTGACCGGAGTTCAGAAATGCCACTATCTCCTTGATCTTGTCCATCACATGCTTGACTGTAGCAACCGAGTGGGCCTGATCTCGCAGCAGAGGCAAAAGTGATGTAATGCTGACCTCAAATGGCTTAAACTAATTATTTAGCTACACTAAACTAATTATTCAGCTGATACTGAACCCCATGCTGAGTTTCACAGCAGCGGTGCCACCAGTGTGCCCTGGCTGTGCGTTGACATCCGCTCTGTTGAGCTACTACTCTACACCTTCCGCTGCAAGTCTCTCAATGCCCCCCCCCCACCGCAACGTGTCTTGTCCAGTTTGGAAGCCTTGTACAGGATGATGCTACACATACTAAACCTCTGACACTAGTACGATATACACTACCATGCATTTTAGCCGAGTCAGACGTAACATGAACCTCTAATTTAGCAGAATATTAGGATTCCGGGACTGATATTATGGTACAAGGAAGCTAGTGAGTAAGTCCATGGTTCCAAATTCGGATTCTACATAGTGAAAAATGTATGATTTGACACCCAAGATCATTCAAATAGGACAAGTCTTTGCGATTTTATTGCGAAATGCAATATGTCTGTATATTCAATGGTGGCCATCTTGAAAAATGGCCACCATCTTGAATTTTTAGGTGGCTAACGGGTTTTTTCAAAAGAGCAATCCCCAAGGAGTATGTGTGCCAAATTTGGTGCTTCTTTCCGGAAATTAACGATTCTCCTGAAATTTGCAGTTATCTGCTCCACTAACTGAGGTGCTTTGGTTGTTGTACCGTACAACAGTGCTGCCACCAAATCCCTAGGACGCACGGCAAAATAACCGTTTGCCTCTCTATGCAATCTGTACTCTATGGTATATACTGTGTCATAGACTACAGTAGATCTGGACTGGACACGAAAATGGAACTTTGCAATAAGGGAACCAAATTCGGAGAACGAACCCCCAAGTTCGAACCTCGAAACTGTGAAAAAATCAAATTTTCGCGGTTTCGAGGTTCGAACATGAGCGTAATTACAACTCTTGAAGTAAATTGTGTTACTATTAGGTATCAAAATAATCACATAACCTTACAGTCGAAGACATTCATATTGTAAAATACATTTTATAACCAGAAGTAGTTATTAAATAAAGAGTGCATTACGTGCATGTATAATAGTCTTGGGAATTTACACATTTACTGGAATAAAATGTGTACAAGTAATAATGCGCATACATATTTGTGCTATAATAAGCAGCAGATTCAACATGGGGTTTATCTTGCTCTAACGCAAAATAGTATATAGAATCCTGGTCTAATTAATTTGCAATGCATATAAAACGAACAAAACTCGTTCAGGTCAGGACTACAACGCTGACTACATTGATTAGGAAACTTTGTTTTTTGGGCAAGTTGTTAACTCAAGGTTTGAAAGTTGAGAATTTGAGCTATAATTTTGCTGGAAATTCCATATTACCACTCTTGCTAAAATGGCTTCCCAGAAGCTGGGTGTGCTCAACTGCCTCAAGGGGTTCTACAGTATGTCTTACGGGACTTAAACATTATAACTTTAACTTTTATTTTACTGATTACACAAATCAGTAGATTATATTCAGGAACAACTTTTTTTGAAATAATTCAGAGATATTTAGTGCAGTGATAAAATGCTATATGGCGCTGTGCATTTACATTATCAAAATACAATACAAGGATGTGCTTAGCAATGACATGTCAATAATTACTATTACTACCTATACTGTGGTTTGCGCTCTATGATGGCAGCAATACGTTTTACTGACTATCAGTATCATCTCCGTTATTACGGCATCCCCCTTCAATTCTTCAGAGGACCGTGTATCGGACACCGGACCAGTTACATTTGCACCTTCCCATGCATGCCTTGAGGCAGTTATAGTGCAAGAGAATGTCACATGCCGCTGATGAGTCACTGAGAGTGGTCCATAAAGGTTGCCATGTACCGGTATCACCTTTGTGCCAGCCCCACTCACTGAAGTCAGGAATTTCCTGCTGGACTAAGATGGCCAGACTCCAGTAGAAACTCACCTGTAATTAGCGCTTACTTTAGCCTACATGAACAACACGGCTTTAGTAGGTGGGATGCTTTCCAGCGATCTGCTTCCAGGGGTGAAGAGGCGATGCCACATTGACACCAGCTGCACCCCACCCCTTGCTGTACATAAGTATGTTGAAGCATTCGATGAGAATGAACAGGTCACGGTTATGCTTGACAGCCACTAGTGTGTCGGTGAGGTCCGGTACGCTTGTCAAGAATGCTCATGCTGTCTTCTTGCCACATCCAAGAAACTGTGAAGTCGTGTCGCACCCTGTTAGGATGTGGAAGAGGGGTAGTGCCAAGGACTTTGACAGACAGAGATCACAGTGGATGATATGGACTGCTATGTCACAAAACTGTTTACCACTACCGAAACTGTTACGCTGGCCAGCTTGCCAGAATGCGCTCGTGACTCGCTAGCGCTCCCCAGGGCAGTGATATGGGCTACAATAATCATAGAACGATGTTCTTTCTTTCATAGAGTACATGTTGTCACAGACAGATCAGTGGTGATCTTTATTCTTGTCTGTGACACTTAGAAGTAGTTTGTATCATTGCTAGAATATAAGATGCATGGTGTGAAGTTAAGGAGAGAGAGAGCGGGGTAGGCAGCGTGGTGGTAGTTTGTGCGTGTGTATGTACGTTTGCCTCCCGCGCTCCGAGGAGTTTCCCACGCCCGTGATTGGCCGGCGGCCCTGTCGACGTCATAGAATGCTTGCTCTTCATGACGTAGTCGTCTGTGATTGGCGGCCGCGGTCCTGGTACGGTGGTGCGGGCTCCTATCCTTGTGTTTTCTGCAGAGCTAGGCTTGGTGTGCTAGGTCCTACATGTTCCTTGCAATTCTGTCTCCCATATAACCCTCTATACTACTATCTCTCTCTCTGAACTTCTTCGGTTTCATACTTCTCTCTTTATTCAATTACTTATCCCTTCTGGTTCTGCATACGACTTCCATAGTCGGCCAGTCGTATTACCAGCACCAGCTCTCCATATATGTTTGCACTAGTTTTAGGGATTATTAGAGTCATAGTCAAATGGTACCATAGTGTTGGGGTGCTTCTAATTATTGGGCTGTTCTCTCTTATTATTTAATGCTAGACAGTGGAAGGTATCTTTGGTCGTTGTCTGAGTTATGTATGTGGCAAGTCAGAGCCTGTACAACATCGACGAAGCTAGCTAGCCTGTAACCCTTGTGCATATTTTCCTTTGCGAGTGTAGCAGTATATAAGTGAAGGGCTCTTGCCTAATCTCACCTGCATACTTGCTACCTCATTTTGTTGACCTTTGTGGAGCGCCAGGGTAAGACCAGATACTTGAGATCTGGACTTACCAAGAGAGCCTCCAAGTCACTTAACGTAACATAAGGGAAATCTGTTCAAGGGGAGACAGTAGGCTACGAGCATGCTTGCGCTCTGCCTAGTTTCTATGTACCTTTTTATGCCACTGCTAGACTTTATTAGTAAGAAAGACAGCATTTTGTTTATTAACTTTAATTGTGTATGCTTTAGGAATTATTCACGCTTTATTTTAGCCTAGGTTGATGCATAGTGCACAACCCAGTTTGGCTGTTACGTTGGCTAAGGAAGTACTGTTTTGAGTGGCTATTATTAGTGCTGTCACAGAGTTGTTGCACTCCCTTGTTATATATAGATGTATCCTACTTATTGGTGTATTTAAGATACACGCTTTGGTGTCCTGCCCCTGCATTATTTCTGTTCTATATTAACGAGCATCTTAGAGCATCAGACGTTTTCAGAAGATTCTTTATCTGATTGCTGTAGGACTAGACTTCCAGTGTTTTCATAGAGCATTGTAGAGTTTAGTGTTGAGTACAGACTCCCACTAAAGTTAACGTAAGCATATACTCCTTTATTAAATCTTATCATAGTTTATTCAAGCATTGTTATTACTTAAGAGCATTTTTTTAATGTAAAGTACTCCTGTTGTGAGTAGGCTTTGCCGTCATCGGTAAGCCTTTGTAGAAGTGCACTAAAACCCAGTTAATTGATACCCCGTTATCCAGTAGATTAACTCTGGAGGGTTTTAAGTGTTTTGTTCACCGGCGTAATAGTTCGAGGGTTTGGAATTAGCGTACCGTTGTTGCAGATATAGCCTATCATCTAGTCCAATATTGAGTACCCTTGTTTATTTCGTAGTGCCGGTCGTAACAAATGGCGACCTTAGACCAGAATATAGTGAACTGAATATTGCAGGGTTTTTTTGGAGAAATCTTATTGCCATTTGGGGGTTGAATTTATTTCTCGCATTGTTGGCAGTAGACATTGTTTTGAGGATACATAGAACTTGTTGGAGTTATTGGTGACCTAGTATTGCACTCAAGAACATCTTCGAATATTTTTTGGTGAATAAAGCTACGGAAGAGTTTGTCTATTTTTGTCTGGACTGGAGATTTTTTGTTGTTGACTCCATCATGTCACTGGACGGGTCTGAGCATAGTGAGGGCACAGTGCGAGAGGAAGGCGAGGAGGTGGAGAAGGTGGAGTTGTTAAGCGGCGTTCGGGTGGTGAACAGTGAGGAGGATGCTCGGATTTTTGGGGGGAAGCCTATGTTGGCGGACCGGGTGGCGGGGCTAGACCGGTACGGACTGCAATGTGTGGCCACGGTCTTAGGGTTTTCCGGTACTAGCGGTATGTCGAGAAGTGAGCTGGCTGCCTGTGTCCTGGGTGGGGTACGGGGTTTCGGGTGGAGCGGAAGCTGGGGCACCTTCGGCCCAGCCCCCATTCCACTCGACTCCTATCATGGCGCCCCCTCAGGCTCCGGAGCCGGGTACGTCCCCGCAGGCCGATGCCCGCTGGCGGTTGGGTATGCCTCTAGGTGATTCACGGGGTGGGTCCCCAATAGTAGCACCCCCTCCTCAGGGTTTGTCTGCCGAGATGTTGTTTCAGCTCGAGCTCGCCAAACTTCAGCAGCAGAAGCTCGAGCTCGAGCAGCGGGAGCAAGAGTCTTGAGCGCAAGGAGCGAGAGTCTGAGCGCAAGTTTGAGTCTGAGAGGTATTGTGCCGATATTGACCTAGAGAAAACTTGTGTAGAGGTGACGAGGAACCGGGTCGCCCAGGGGGGTCGAGCCCATGATCAGTCCCTGTCGCATCTACTTAACCCGTACAGCCCCAGCAACGCGTCTGACGCGTCGGCGATGTATGTAACGCACGGCCCCAGAAACGCGTCTGACGCGTCACCCTAATTGCGCCGACCGTAACCTCAGGTGTAGCCACTCACGAAGGCTCAGATTTGTATGGGAACTGTGTACGTATCCCACGCAACCGTGCCGATGGTTGAAAACTCTCAAAGTCCACGTGCGTGCGCGTGAGAGCGCAATAACCTGTTTTTTGGGGTAATTGCCTTCAATTTTTTACTCTTGTAAAATACGTTTTCGGGGGCTCTGTAGGACCATTCTTTAAGCTTTTTGAGCGGTTTTTCGTGGTTTTTCCTTCATTCCTAACCCATTCGCTATTGTTTCTGGAATAAAACCATTTTTTGAAAACCGGCCGGGTTCTGGTGAACAAACATTACAAAACTAGCCGGGGCTCCACGGGTTAAGTTGGTTCCAGTGTTTGATGAGTTGGGAGTTACAGAATGTTTTTTCCGATTCGAAAAAAAGTGCCAGGAGCACCAATGGCCCGAGGAGAAGTGGGCAGCCCTCGTTTCTTCACGATTGACGGGGAAAGCACTCAAGGCGTACGATGCTTTGCCCCTAGATTCCTGTGTGAATTACGAGTTGTTGAAAGAGGCTGTCCTGAGGGCGTATGAGCTACAGCCAGAGACCTATAGGCTGAAGTTTAGGGCGGTTCCAAAAAAAAGGAGAGTACTTTCCAGGAACACGCTAGAGAGCTGTCAGATGCATTAGAAAATTGGTTAAGGTCGGAGAAGGCAACTACTTTTGATTCAGTAAAACAACTAATGTTGCTCGAACAAATTTTTAAATGCACTGGCAGTGACTTGACTCTTAACATTAAAGAAAAGCGACCGAAAACTCTACAAGAGGCGGCTGAGCTGGCTGACCTCAGGTTGTCATTGATTCGCGGGTGCAGGTCTGCACAGAGAGCTGAGGCAGGTAACAAGGGGCGTACCACTCCACCCCCCCGAATTAATGACACAACATATAATTATCCATGTAAGAGTACTGTTGCCAATTATGAACCCAAGTCGAAACCCTTCCCGTTTAAGAATGGCCAGGGCCCTTCCTCACCTCAGAGGAAGTCCAAGAGTGAGGTGGAATGTTTCAAGTGTCATGAGAAGGGGCATATTGTGCGCTCTTGTCCGAGCACACTGCCTACAGCAGTGGTGTCACTAGTGAGCAACATCGGTGTGTCTTTGAGGTCTTCCGCGTTTACCCGGGGTAATACGTCGGTTGCGGAGTCACAGTCGGTGCAGAAGCAGCAGGAGGGCTCGTCACCCGTCCGTGATGTTTTTTGTGGTCATAGGGGGCACGGCACTGTGAGGTGGGCTGGTGTCAAGCATAGGCTTGAGTTATTGCGTGATACAGGCGCTTCCCAGACACTTGTTAAGAATATCACTGGCAAGCCTGTTAACGTGGCTCGGGTTGTGGTGGTTCAAGGCATCAATGCTACGCGGTCTTACCCGCTGGTCAGAATGGAGCTTGAGGTGGACGGTGTGACACGGGAGTTGGATGTGGGTGTGGTGGAGAAGTTGCCAGTTGAGGGGGTCGACCTCCTTCTTGGTAATGACTTTGCGGTGCCCACTTCCGAGGTTCCACCCTTAGTCGTTGCCAAGAGGGCGGCCGACACGAGTAGGGAGGAGCAAGAGGGGCTTGAGAGATCTCAGTCCGTTCAGGTGTCACAGCCTAGTACCCAAGTTTATGACCAGCGGAGGAAGGGTCGGAAGGAGAAAGTCGAGGCTGGTGGTCGGGTTGAGAGTTTGGACCCAGTGACACTCCTTGGTGACTCGCTACTTGACCCAAAGGTGAGCTACGGAGTGGCCCCAGAACCTGTCCCCTCTAGGGACATGGTAGGGCGTGATGGCACTCCGCGACAGAGTAGTTCCCAGGTGGAGGAGAGTTGTGGGAACGGGGCTACTGAACTCGTGGACGGGGAAGCATGTCAGGTGAACCTGTTAGAGGAGTTTGTGAGGCAACCACCTGAGCAGCCTACTGTCCCTGCATTGGTCTGCAGCGGCCAAGGTGGAGAAGGAGAGGGGGGCAGTGGGGCACAGGTGGACGAGAGTCGGGATTGTCATGTCTCGGTGGAGCAGTGGGCGGGGGATACGAGTCAGGTGGCTGTGGAAGCGCTAGAGCACCTGCCTGAGCAGCAGTGTGCAGCGCTCCAGCACCTGATCGGTCCATACCCCACTGTTTGTGGCGAGCACCCAGGCCTCACAACTCATGCGGTGCACGAGGTTCCGCCGGCAGGTCACTTGAGTGTCAGTAAACCGTTGGCCTCGTTTCAGTGGTTCAAGGTGGGCGACGAGGCTTTGGCATGGTTGCCAGGTCAGGGTCGACCCATGGCTGCCAAGTATGGTGGTCAGAAGGAGGAGAATGAGCAGATTGGCGAGGTTGGCTGTGGAGTGGATGCGCCCGGCCATTCGCATAGCCTCCCAATGCTGCTCTAGTGAAATGCAACAGCCCTACCATAGACCGACTGTATCTGGCCATGTCGCTGAAGGCGGTGATGCTGCGCAGGCAGATGTAGTTGTAAGGAATGCGGGGGTGCACATGTACGGTATCGGTGGGGGAAGCCTTAGCAATAATGAACTATGGGAGTGACTGCACAGGTGGTACTGATGGTCCCTCTCATGACCTGGCTGTTCTAGGGACGAAGGTGGAGAAGGCGGGAGACTACAGGTTAGAAGCTGCGGTGTCGGCTGGGTTGTGGGAGGGCACTAGGCATGTTGTTCGTGGAGACAGTGCAAGGCAGTTGTTTACTAGGCTATGGCAGTACATTCGCATGTTTGTTCATTCTCCAGGCCTGATGTACGGAGTAGAATCCGACATGGAGGCTGGAGACAGTGCCAGGCAGTTGTTTACTAGGCTATGGCAGTACTTTCGCATGTTTGTTCATTCTCCAGGCCTGATGTATGGGGTAGAATACGACATGGAGGCTGGAGACAGTGCAAGGCTCAGTTTAATTCCCTACCGTATAAATCCTGCTCAACAGCCTGTGGTGCATGCAGAGCTGGATTATGTGTTGACGAAGGGTCTGAGGGATAAGGAATGTCGTGAGTGGTCGTTGCCTGTAACTTTGCAACCTGTGTTAAGTGGCAAGATCAGTGTATGTGTTGGTTGCAAGAGTGGGTGTGAATTATCCCTGACAGACGCCTATACCTTATCGAGAGTTGACGACACCATAGACCGCCTCGGGGCTGCATCGCCTATCATGAAGGTAGAACTAGTGAAAGCTTATTGGCAGGCCCCGTTGCCGGAAAGAGGGAAGAGAAGTGCCAGTCTTGCGATGAACTGGGCAGTTTATCAGTGTCAGGTGTTGTTGTGCTGCCGGAACACAAGTTGGATGTGTGGCATGGTAAGGGCACTGATAATGTTTTGGCTGATTGTTTGTCACGGGAGGGTTTGTTCGCAGGAGAACCCTCGCCGTTCAGTCAGTGTGTGTTGAGAGTGGAGAAAAACTAGGCTTGCCACTGTAGTGCAACGCCGCCAAAAACACTATTAAAATATATAAAAACCTCACACAAAAAAAAACTTTCTTTTTGATAGTATATAAGTGCAGTATATCACAGCAAGCATCTAAGACACTCTGAGTTGTTGTCTTAGTAGGCTAGGCTTGGTGAAGCTTGCTCGTTGAGCGTGATATGATTATTATGATGCTATTATTTTGGGGAAGTGTTGTGCAGATTTTGTTTTATAATGCAGTGTTTTATGTTTGTGATCGTGCCTTGTTTTCACAAACTGGGAGAGTGGCTAGGTGATGCGGGGTTGATGGGCATTCTGTCTGGTCAGATGTGGGGTTCGCCTGTGGCTGAAACGTCCCACATCTTGGGCGGGGTGTTACGCTGGCCAGCTTGCCAGAATGCGCTCGTGACTTGCTAGCGCTCGCCAGGGCAGTGATATGGGCTACAATAATTGTAGAACGCTGTTCTTTCTTTCATAGAGTACATGTTGTCACAGACATCAGTGGTGATCTTTATTCTTGTCTGTGACACTTAGAAGTATTTTGTATCATTGCTAGAATATAAGATGCATGGTGTGAAGTTAAGGAGAGAGAGAGAGCGGGGTAGTTTGTGCGTGTGTATGTACGTTTGCCTCCCGCGCTCCGAGGAGTTTCCCACGCCCGTGATTGGCCGGCGGCCCTGTCGACGTCATAGAATGCTTGCTCTTCATGACGTAGTCGTCTGTGATTGGCAGCCGCGGTCCTGGGACGGTGGTACAAAGTACAAAGGAAATCAAGCAACAACATATCTAGTGACCCTTCTAGGCTGCTTGTCCTCCAAAACACTGAGGATCAAGTGTGCAAACAGTGGTTTAGAGTGGGTAAGGGAACATTGGAAAGGGAACTAATGTCCGTGGCAGTACTAGGAAGTTAGTAGGGGACATATGGGTTAGTAACTGAGGGGAGGATAAAATAAAGTTATTCATTACAAACGCAGTCAGTCGCGGATTTGATGCAAGATATTTGTCTAGGCGGAGTTTAAATGAATCAACAGTTCTGCAGTCTATAACGTCTCGGGGAAGCCCATTCCACAAGTTGACAACTCGATTGAAGAAGAAATTCTTAGATTCGTGTGAGTTAAAAGATTTACCAATAATTTTGCAACCGTTTCCCCGCGTGTAATTAGATTGGTCGATAGTGAAGTACTTACTACAGTTCATATTGTCGATGCCTTTGATGATTTTGAACACTTGAATTAAGTCACCTCTTAATCTGCGCTGGGTTAAAGGAAATAGATTTAATTCTCTAAGACGCTCTTCGTATGGTTTGTTCTTTAGGCTAGGTATCATTTTGGTAACTCTACGTTGAACTCGTTCTAGCTTGTTTATGTCTTTTTGGTAATAAGGGAACCAGCATTGAATGCAGTATTCCAGAAGAGGGCGGACTAAGGAATTGTAAAGGGTTAGGATAACGTCTTTGGATTTATGCTCAAATGACCTGCCTATAAAGCCAATTATTTTGTTTGCCTTCTTAACAACTTCTGAACATTGTTGACTCGGTTTTAGGTTACTCGATATTGTTACTCCCAGATCGGTTTCTCTGTTTACATTCTTAAGCTGAGTGCCATTCATCGAATAGTTTGCTTTCTCATTTAGGTATCCGATATGTAGTACTTTACATTTATCCGCATTGAAACTCATTTGCCAAATTTGAGCCCAATGTGACAATTTATCTAGATTGTGTTGCATATCGTCAACTTGATCTTTTGAGAGTACGCTATTTGCAATTTTTGTATCGTCAGCAAATTTTGAGATTGTACAAGTGAGACCCTCATCTATGTCGTTGATGTAAATTAGAAAGAGAATTGGTCCTAGTACCGATCCCTGGGGTACCCCGCTACTTACATTGGTCCATTTAGATGCCTTACCGTTTATGACTACTCTTTGCTTTCTGTCGCTGAGCCAATTTTCTATCCATTTCAACACACCGTCTTGTATTCCATGCGCTTTTAGTTTTAGCAGTAAACGTTTGTGGGGAACTTTGTCAAAGGCCTTTTGAAAATCAAGGTATATAATATCTACAGCTTTACTCTCATCGTAGAGGTTGAGGATATCGTGGAAGAAGTCTAAGAGGTTTGTTAAACAGGAACGTTTTTTACGAAAGCCGTGTTGAGTATCTTTAAGTATGTTATTTTCCTCCAAGTGATTTACGAGTCTGTCTCTTATGACCGTTTCTAGCATTTTACATACAACTGAGGTTAAGCTAATTGGACGATAGTTACTGGGTAGGGATTTGCTGCCTTTTTTTAATATCGGTGTTACGTTGGCTATCTTCCACTGATCAGGCATAGTTCCAGACTGCAAGGATTTATTGAATAGTAATGTCAGTGGTTTGGAGAGCTCATCCTTAGCTTCCTTTAGAACTCTAGGCGAGATTGTATCAGGTCCAGGCGTTTTATTTACCTTGAGTTTATCTAAACAATTCAATACTTCTCTCTCTGTAACGGTGATATTGCTTAGAACATCTGAATAATCAATCTGAATCGGAGATGGTGTAGGGATATCACTGAGGTCTTCTGTTGTAAAAACCGATGCAAAGAAGGTATTGAGGGCATTACTCATTTGTACTTCGTCTTTGGTGTATTCTCCATTTTCATCACTAATGGTCCAACAGTTGAAGTAACTACTTTTTTTTCTTCTGATATAACTATAGAATTCTTTCGGGTTTGTTTTACTTTGATTCGCAATATGTAACTCTAGGGTCTTTTTACTTTGCTTAATTAACTTTTTGGCTTTGCGTCGTAGCTCTACAAATTTCACCCGTTCTTCGTCATTTTGTGAGGATTTTAATCTATCATTAGCAAATTTTTTAGCAAGCAGGCAGTTTGAAATATCTTTATTCCACCATTTGGGCTTATTATTATGGCCTGGACGCCGTATTTTCGATGGTATGCAGTCTTGCACTGCTTTTAGGTAAGTGGTTTCGAATACTTCCAAGATGTATTTATGTCGTTATTGTTAATTAAAAAGCTCCAGTCAGTTTCTTTAAACATAGCTCTAAGTTTATGAAAGTTTGCTTTCTTGAAATTAGGGACTTTTTCGATGCTACTATTTGGTTCGTTACTAGTAAAGTTTAAAGTGAATGTTATCGCACGATGGTCGCTGTTACTGAATTCATCACCAACATTCAAATTCTCTATTGGTGCGGGCTCCTATCCTTGTGTTTTCTGCAGAGCTAGGCTTGGTGTGCTAGGTCCTACATGTCCCTTGCAATTCTGTCTCCCATATAACCCTCTATACTACTATCTCTCTCTCTGAACTTCTTCGGTTTCATACTTCTCACTTTATTCAATTACTTATCCCTTCTGGTTCTGCATACGACTTCCATAGTCGGCCAGTGGTATTACCAGCACCAGCTCTCCATATATGTTTGCACTAGTTTTAGGGATTATTAGAGTCATAGTCAAATGGTACCATAGTGTTGGGGTGCTTCTAATTATTGGGCTGTTCTCTCTTATTATTTAATGCTAGACAGTGGAAGGTATCTTTGGTCGTTGTCTGAGTTATGTATGTGGCAAGTCAGAGCCTGTACAACATCGACGAAGCTAGCTAGCCTGTAACCCTTGTGCACATTTTCCTTTGCGAGTGTAGCAGTATATAAGTGAAGGGCTCTTGCCTAATCTCACCTGCATACTTGCTACCTCATTTTGTTGACCTTTGTGGAGCGCCAGGGTCAGACCAGATACTTGAGATCTGGACTTACCAAGAGAGCCTCCAAGTCACTTAAAGTAACATAAGGGAAATCTGTTCAAGGGGTGACAGTAGGCTACGAGCATGCTTGCGCTCTTCCTAGTTTCTTAGTACCTTTTTATGCCACTGCTAGACTTTATTAGTAAGAAAGACAGCATTGTGTTTATTAACTTTAATTGTGTATGCTTTAAGAATTATTCACGCCTTATTTTAGCCTAGGTTGATGCATAGTGCACAACCCAGTTTGGCTGTTACGTTGGCTAAGGAAGTACTGTTTTGAGTGGCGATTATTAGTGCTGTCACAGAGTTGTTGCACTCCCTTGTTATATATAGATGTATCCTACTTATTGGTGTATTTAAGATACACGCTTTGGTGTCCTGCCCCTGCATTATTTCTGTTCTATATTAACGAGCATCTTAGAGCATCAGACGTTTTCAAAAGATTCTTTATCTGATTGCTGTAGGACTAGACTTCCAGTGTTTTCATAGAGCATTGTAGAGTTTAGTGTTGAGTACAGACTCACACTAAAGTTAACGTAAGCATATACTTCTTTATTAAATCTTATCATAGTTTATTCAAGCATTGTTATTACTTAAGAGCATTTTATTAACGTAAAGTACTCCTGTTGTGAGTAGGCTTTGCCGTCATCGGTAAGCCTTTGTAGAAGTGCACTAAAACCCAGTTAATTGATACCCCGTTATCCAGTAGATTAACTCTGGAGGGTTTTAAGTGTTTTGTTCACCGGCGTAATAGTTCGAGGGTTTGGAATTAGCGTACCGTTGTTGCAGATATAGCCTATCATCTAGTCCAATATTGAGTACCCTTGTTTATTTCGTAGTGCCGGTCGTAACAAAACCTACCCAGAGCTCCCATAGGCCGAGAATCTCGAAAAAAACGGAGTGCCAAAACTACGACATTGCTGTCTACCGTGTGAACATGGCTGTTGTATGACCCTACTCTACCGCATGTGCCAGATGCAGGAGGATCCTGGTGTGTGCCTCATTTCCAACTCATTCAAAATACAGCTTAATATTGGAAAATCTTTATGTATGGGTAGAGTGGTAGACTATGGGATGACACACCAGAAACAACGGCTCTGACCACAAAATTACTTTTATGTAGTCTTTTATGGGTAAACTTCGACCTCAAATAATTGAAATAACATCATAATCAAATAACCCAACCACGAAAAACACTATAAACTGGGTTTTTTTTTTTTTGGGGGGGGGGGGGGGATATTGGCTTTTGCCAATTTGGCCGCTCCATACCGCACTCATCTTGGTGTAGATCAAACATTGATATGGTATGGTATGGGCAGCATCTGGGCCAATTTTTTTGCTTTTGGAAGAATGTGAACCAAACATACCATATATTGCCCTAACGCCCCTGACTATAATGGGGATTGATAAAGGGCTAGTACTATTAGACATCGCAATTGTTTTCCATGATTACAAGCATAAATTGATTTAATTTTGGTTTTAAATAGCTTATATAAACTATTAAATAGTAATGATATTACCAAAAGTGAGTGCTAATGCAGAATTACGAATACATTACAGTTATTAGGACTAGGTAAAATGTCCCCTAAACTAATAATGTTTTTAACTAGAACACATATAACAATAAATTATGAAGGCACGCAACTGTCTAAATAAAATGCCTTGTACAATGTTAAGCAAATAAACACTGGCGTTATACATACTTATAGCATTAGTAGTCAATAATTATGTGAAGAAATAGAAGATTAATCAAAGTTTAAGCTCAATATTATGTATATTTGATTAACTACCATGAATCGATTAAGTTAAGCTTGGTATGTGTGTTTTTAAGTTAAACGCATTACTCTTGATATGTTAGCATTTAATTGACCTTTATAAACTGAAAATATTTGCCTGATTGTGTATAGCAAGAAGGAACTATCAATTAATAATACATACGGGTAATAACATTGATTGAATTATTAACACACCCACACATACTCTAGCATGCTCACACAAACACATTATTAACATGCAGCCCTACTTAGGACTAATGTTTTTAAAACCCAGATTTGTTGTCCTCTCTGGTGCTAAAGAAGATTCGGTAATTTTCTTTTACGGGTAGCTTAAGTGGTGAAATGTGTAATTTTATCCCCCTCGGTAAAATGGAGAAATAATGGTGGGGCTGTGAAACTTTGTTTCTGGGATTTCATTTTGCTTATTTTGTGGACCAACTTTCACAGGGTTGGTTACAAAACACACAGGTAAGGCTAACACAATCCAATTTTATATTGCATGCAGTCATTCCTATATACGTAGCTATTCTACGTTGATCATTGTCAATACTTTAGTCTATATTTTCAATTTAGTGTTTGACTTTATTTTAATTACTTTAATGTCTAACAACTTTCCATTGTATGAGTTTGATAACAAAAACTATGGTAATTTGTGGTTAAAACTTATTGTCCAGTCACACGTAAAATTGTTAATTGTGATGTTATTATACAATGATAAGCCACAATCTAAATCACATCTTAGCATCAATCAACTTTTATTTTACTAGTTTTAGTCATTGGTGAGAGTATTATGCCACAACCATAATGAATGTAGTGGAAAGTTTTAAGTCTATGATCAATATAATGTAGTAGAAATATTTACAGTGGAACTGTTAAATATTTGTGAGCACAACTACTCGGTGCAACTCTCCAATTCAAAAGTGAAACGATATTTCCAATTTTTCTTCTATTCAACGGCTGAAATCTGGAACTCTTCCTGAATCCATCTTCCCTTCATTCTATGACTTAAATTGTTTCAACCTCCGTTAGTCCAGGCATTTTGGCTCGAACATTCCTGGATTTTGGCCCTGTCACTCTTTCAACTCAGGGGGGGGGGGGGGGGCACTCATCACAGGCAGTTATGTCTGTTGTCTCCTTCATCCACATACACAAAACAAGAAACGAAAACAAAACTACATATTTTTCACTTGTATTTTTTTCATTACTCTATTATTTTTCCCGTGCAATTATTCTAGTGAGTCAGATTGAGGTCAGAAGCAGTCTGTTTATTCTCTCTCTCTCTGGTCCACCTACTCCCATTGTAATTGCAGTGTGATTAATCGTGATTTATTTGCAAACCACCGTTCATGGTAAATTATTAGAGCTTAGAGATGTTCAAGCTGATGTATGTCGGTCAAACTCCCACGTCATATTATTTATCATAGGAACACGTTTAGTTACAACTAAGAATGAAAAGGATTTGGGTGGTTTAATTAACGATAACCTAAGATATAGTGCACGGGCGTACTAAAGAAACATTATAATTAATTTTGCTAAATTAAGCAACAGATTCTACATGCGGTTCTAACGAAAAATATTGTATACAATCATGATCCCATTCGTTTGCAATGTAAATAAATCATACAAACCTGGTCCAGGGCAGGTCTACAACACCAATTACATTTATTAGGAAAATTATGTTTATGGACAAGTTGATAACTCAAGTTTTGCAAGTTGAAAATTGGAGGTATATATTTATTGGGAATTTGTAGGATACTAAATACTAATATTAGTACTACACACAACCATGGCAAACATGCTGTGCTGAATAAAGTTGTAACTATTATAGATACAGTTGTCGGAATAAAACATTTTTTTTTTACCATCCCATCATTTTCATTTTGGAAATAAGACTTGTAAAAACACATTTCGAGTAGACTTTCCTTTGCATATAATTACAAACTGTTAAGTAAATCGTGTTTTAACTTATTTCTAAACTGTTCCCAGCAATATAAGATATTTGCATGATGAAAATCACAGAGTGGTGAATAACTAATTCCGACAACTGTACATAGGCCTATATGAATAAATCAAATATCTGTTCTACTTATACAAATTCTCCTGAGGTTGTAAATAGTTCTTCGATAATCCCATCTAAACTAGCAGGGCAGCACAGTGTAATGTACAATAATTTGTCAGTTTCATCCTGAAATATGCTTCCAAATTGTGTATATTATATATTGTCCTTGTATTTCACTCACTGTTCCAAGCTCTGCTCTTTCTAAATATACAGTAGTTTGCTTTGTATTATTAAATGGAATCTTCTTCAGCTGTGTGCTTAATTAAGTTTACCCGCACTGAGCCACCAGCCTCACAAATCTCTTTTATTCTGTAATTCAGTTGTTTTCATTTGCATAAAACTACTGTTTTATTCGTATATCCATTTCTTCCTTCAGTACGCCAAAGTAATATTATGCATATGTTTGCCTCCATCAGGAACCGACATGTGGCTTGTTACCGTTCTCTCAACTTCTTCCTTGTCTGCTTGTTGATCTGGATCAGCCGCCGAATTACTTGTCTCGGAGAGAGAGGAAGAGAGAGCAAACAAAGGAGGTAGGTCCTTTGATGCTTTCCAACACTTGTTACTTGATTCCCTAATTTTTTCCACCACATTACTGTCACCTTTTATCCTTAGGTCGAAGGTAGGGCAATACATGTTTTGTATTAATGTCTTCCTTTAAATAATAAAACAAAAATAACGTAAACATGTGGATGGTGGTTTGGTGAAAATACTAAGCCAAACTGTAAAAGGATAAAGCTATTTTTCATCTGTTCTGCAAAAAATTAGTATTATCTTCCATGTGTATGTTAACCAGTTATGTAATTTCCTCTAACCCACATAATTACTATACGTTTTCTTTATCTATATGTTCACTCATGGTTTTTACTCCACTCCTATCCTGTACCGCAGTATTCTTTATCTATACCTTTCCTCCTTTCTTCGCGATTTCGAGGAAGAACAAATCCAGTGAGTCTCATTCTTTTGTTTTGCTTCTGGTGTGAAGGCGCTCCAAGATTAATTAGCCCTCTCCCGACATTACTTTTTGTCCTTTTCTTGTTTGTTTTGCTTTAACATTTATTATATGATCTCTTTGCTGTAAGTGTGTATGCATTAGGTGTCTCAGAGAGAAGAGTCAGTAGGATAAGGGAGAACAATTTATACTGCTACATATTAAGGGGGTAGTGGTTATATTTTGGTTCATTTATTTATTTATAGATTTTATAGTTTCCTCTCTAGACCTTCATCAAGCTTTAAAAAACACCCCCTAGACATATTTGTACATTTTTCGGTAGAGAAATGTTCCGGCCGATGGCCGGTTCCTCCTAGAATTACAGAATCGCTATCACTCGTCAGGAACAATTCCACACCTAAATGGATCGAACAGTGTTTATATTGACAATGAAATGGGGCGAAAGTTCTTAAAATTGCCAAACTAATGGAACGGACGATTTAAAATCTCAAAGCTAATGGGACGGAGGGAGAAAAAACAACTCCCCCTTTAAATTATGTCTCGCGTCAAACACCCCAAACTACTAGCGGCCGCACATGTTCAACTTCCCCATTATCCATCTTACGGTGTCATAACACCTTACCTGTAGCCTTTTAAGGGGGGATGGTTTGTTTTTCTGCCCCCCCCCCCCCCCTCCCTTTCTTCCTCATATTTAATTCAATTTTGGGGGGTTTTAAGACGTTTGATTTAGAAACCCTTTGCCCCATTGCTTTGTGAATATTAAGATCTTTAGCGCCATAAGGTGATAGTCAAGAAAAATACATGCACTCACGATGTATTATATACTGTAAATATATAAACTCTTGTCCAAGTTATTCTTAAACTCCTAAACTGTTTTAATATTAACTGCCTCCGACAGACTTTCGCTCTGGCTGTGGAAGTTTTAATGGTTGACACAGTTATAAAACGGACTGCAGCTTAATATCTTCCAATTTCTGACTTGTTAATCTGTTCAGTATATTTTAGAATGTAGCCATCTTTCTGTAAATTCCCAATAGTTATGTTTATGTTATATATTTTATAAAATATAATTATAGGGATTGCAGTCAATGAGAAATGGGACTTGGGATCTTAGGTAATTGAAAATCCTTGGTTTCAGCTTGGATGCTTTCTTACCACTAGGTCTTTCGCGAATACAAGGTATTATTATTATTATTATTATTATTATTATTATTTGCCTATTACAATGTCACTATTCTAACAAACTGTTCACCCACTCTTCTCCTCCGTCGCCTGTCCTCTCGTACCTTTCACAGGTTAACGTAACTCCTTCAGTGAAAGCTTCGACTGCTGAACACGGGATGCTCAATATTCATGTAAACTGCAGTATGTGTCAGCAGTTTATAGCCTGTCCACAGACAGACACTACTGTCGGCATGTAGGACAGCAGATTATATTGCCACCTTCATGCTCTCTCTCTCTATCTCTCTCTCTCTCTCTCTCTCTCTCTCTCTCTCTCTCTCAACGAACCGGATCATGATTATGTCCGCCTGTATTAAATTATGTATTATGTTGATTTATACCATTGCCTATTTTTGTAATAATTGTATTCAGCTAACTATGATCTCAATAATCATTGATGTAATGAAAATATGAATAGTCTCCTCATACGATTGCACTAGTTCTGTAGTGCTATTATTTACAACCTGTCAATTAATAATTCAGTCACTACAAGCTTGCTTGCTTGCTTGCTTTTTTTTTTTTTTTTTTTTTTTTTTTTTTTTTTTTTTTTTTGAAATACGTATATACAGACCATGTGACAATTAAATGAGGAAACTATAATAACGCATCTGAATAATGCCAACCTGACTTATAAACACAAATATGAATGTAACCAGACGACGATGCTGTTGTTTCAGTGGAATAATGGCTCTTTGAGCAGTATGTATCGCCTTACTAGTGGTTGTCCCCTCACAAGATGGGGGGCGCTGCTCAATAAACTCGCCCCTCGGGGCAAAATCAAAATCAAATCTCTCTCTCTCTTACACACACAAACACAAACACACGTAAGCAAACCACCAAAGCTTGATATTTTTGTTGAATTATCAAAGCTTTAATTTATAATTAAAGTATCCATTTTACTAGTTGTGTTCATTGTTAATTCAAACCACAAACGCATACATATTTAAATAATCATTAAATATCCGTGTACATGATAACATTACTTTGCCATTCATGGGAAGGTGTGGTGAAATGGCCTTGATACTGATTAGGTATGGGAACATATTAATTGTTTGGCACAGCGTGGGGTTATGATTAAGTATTATATGTATAAATAAATAAATAATGTTATTGGTGAATGTTGATATTTACGCTGTGTCAACAAAACCATAATCTTCCCTTTAAGAACTACTCATGAGTTAGTAGTGACATTTAGATGAATTAAGTTCAACATGCTTCGTAGTCCTGGTATAAACGGTCATAGGGCTTATGTCTTTTTATATGAATATCAGTTAGCAACATGTTGGTCATACATATTGAACTGTGAAATTGTGGTCATCTGAATTTAAAAAAAAAAAAATGAAAGTTTACAACTTATACATACGATATTTGAGCAAAACTAGTCTTCATAACGGAATGTTATAGGAACTCCATTCAAACACATAATATCATATACAGTAAGCATTAACATTTAATTAACAGTACTCTGTAGTCAAATGGGTCATGCATATTCCTATAAATACCCACGCACACGTTTACACGCACTCATACATACACACAACCAGAACCTATAAAATGTGTGTGCGTGGTATTCCCCACTATCCTACTAAAAGATTTATGCATAGAGGGGCCTGGGAGATATATCGTGGTGGTTCACATGGAAAGGGAGAGGGAGTTTACTCACTATGGTCAGTCGAGGAGAATGAGAGAGAGACAATGTGTGTGTGTGAGTGTGTTTCAAGGCATTATAAACATCTTGCATATGCTGCCACTTCTAGGATAATTCTTTGAAATAATATATTTATTATATATATTGCATTTTACAACACATTCACTGCAGATACTATCTATCTAAATGCTGTTCTTCTAACGAACTATATCCAGCCTTATATATAGTTATTATCAAATACAAACATTTTGTGAAAATAAAATACCAAACCGTTTAATTATTTTCAGTTATTGTTTCTAGCCATAATTATATGATTTATTAATAATTTGTATTGATACATTCATCAATGAGTTTTTCCTGATTGTCTACAAGTTCGCAACACAAGGAAATACGAACTTTCTACTGGGCGACGTGGTCATGTCTCCTAATCAGTGAAATAAGTTTGTAAGACTTTAAAATATTTAGGCTTGCTCTATATTTGTCCTGAATACTAATTATAGCAATTCGATTGGACATTATATAAATGACCTTAAAGCAGCATTCAATAACTTAACTGCGAATCTATTGTGAAAATAGCCCTCTAATATTAGAATCACCTTCACTTCATTGAAATACTTAGAAATCTTCAAGTCACTAATAATACGTGTTCTCCGAGTCACTCTTTGCAAAATTCGTTAGTGTTGAATAAACATAATTTGGATTTGATTGACGGATATGCCTAATTATTTAGATTTAGTAGCATCTGCTATGTCAGACCAGTCAGCCTTGATATTGTTTTTGTTTTTCTGTCTATGAGTATGAAGGAGACAAAAAGCAAAGTTGCCCGTAACAAGTGTTACAGCCAAAAAAAAAAAAGTGAACCGAGTCAAAGACAGCCAGTAACTAGGTACACTACAGTCACATTGTCTGGACACACCTAGTTTGAAGTAGTTAAAGTCATAGGTTGAGCGAAAGACAAATTGAGGGAGGCAATTCCAGAGCTTACTTGTTGAATAGAAGAAAGACACTGACAATCGGCTTATTCTTGGGTTAGAGAGTTGGACAGAATAAGGGTGGGGATATGTTGAAAGGTGGGTGCCCATTATTCTCCATGGGTAGGAGATAATTATACACTGAGCAAGCCCTGAAGAACATTAATTAGTGTAAAAGAGTAGGGGAGATACAACACTGCGGCGTTTAGAGAGAGATTGTAGGGAATTGTTAAGAGGATGTGAATTAATGAGATAAAATGCTTTTGACTCTCCACCCATACCACACTTATCAAAGGGTAATCTCCCCACACATACGATCAATACTTGTGCTGAACCATTAAGTATATTACAATCTCTGTATTGATCTGTCAGTGGCAGTTTATGCCACGGCGACATTTAGCTGCACTCACTCTCAAACAGCAAAGCCACTCTACTTTATAAACAGGGTCAAGTTCAGGGAAACTAGCCCATAATACCAACTATACACCAAAAATTACACAAATAATTTTCAGAGAGTATACAGCTAACTGATATTTGGTCATACTAATGGTAGCCCAAAATCCTGTGAAGACATTTGGTACTAAAGGAGTTGATGCATCTCTTTAACTTAATGTTCTGCAACAAGAGAACAAGGCAGGGAGTACAGGTGCTTAGAAGATCCACAACATTGTTCTTCAGAGTCATCAACTTTACCATACACCAGGTTTAGGAGAGGAATAACATCATGGCCTGAACCACCATTGTTATGGAGGTATCCAACATGTTAAGCGAATAATCCTAGATTGTTTTTACTTTTTTTTTGGTCACATGCTGTGTATGAAACTAGACTAAATGTATTAATCCAACAAATCACTAAATGTGGCTTTAGTGTACCAAGAGACCTTTAATCCTAAGGTAGTCCGATTTGTCATGTAGAGCCTTATATGGGAGAATTGAGACACTAATAAAATGGAATATCTTTATTTAGTCCCACACATTAGCGACGTTATCCCTGACTATTGCCAAAGTGTGGCCTCGTGATTATTTCTTAGTTAGTTGTACTGTATATCTCATTATTTGAGGGTTTTGCTGAGAGTTTGTAATATATTTCAATGATTACATAATTATACTGTATCATACAATATTTATTGATCCATATAAATAAAGGGATACATATTTGACACCATCAGAGATTGGAGATTAAGAGTGTGCTGGAATGAAAATATAAATATGTAGACACCACCTAGCCCATAATTATTATATATACATCCCTACAGACCAGAAAACATAGAGACATTCATCTCAGGATTACCTAAGTAGTGCGAATAAAGGAGGCAGGAAATGGGAGGGATTGAAATAGAACGGATGATTTAGGACAGACGCCAGAAATTTTATCTGTGAACAATGTTTTTGTTTTTTTCTGTGAAATATATGCAGCGATCCCTTCCTCAATTTATCGCTCCCTTGCTTCTCGCTCTGTTTGCCCTCATACATTAACATGCTCGGGGCTTTCTACTTGCCTTCTTTGCCATGTTTGTGTTTGTTTTTCCTACTCTCTCTCTCTCTCTCTCTCTCTCTCTCTCTCTCTCTCTCTCTCTCTCTCTCTCTCTCTCTCTCTCTCTCTCTCTCTCTCTCTCTCTCTCTCTCTCTCTCTCTCTCTCTCTCTCTCTCTCTCTCTCTCTCTCTCTCTCTCTCTCTCTCTCTCTCTCTCTCTCTCTCTCTCTCTCTCTCTCTCTCTCTCTCTCTCTCTCTCTCTCTCTCTCTCTCTCTCTCTCTCTCTCTCTCTCCTCGTGTCCAGCCATTTTAGCTCGAACGTCCCTTGATTTCGGCCCTGTCACTCTTTGAAATCTGGGGAGGCACTCGCTGCAGGCAGTTATGCCTTTTGTCTCCCTCATTCACATAGAAAAAAATATATACAGTATATATGTGTTATCGAAATACCCTACTTGCTTATTATGATGCATACAAAATATAAATATTAATACATTGATGGTGGTATGTTTGGGTAATATGATGCGCTTGAGAATAACAATAGCAAATTATAATTATAATAATAATAATAATAATAATTACTATTATTATTAATATTATTATAATAGGCATACTAATTGTACACATTTAATAGTTACTTCGCATGAACATATCTATACACACACACACACACACACACTCATGCAGTTTCTGACAATGCATACTGATATATGTTTTAGTATATTGTATGTCATATATGCTTGCCATGCATGCATTTATCAGCAGTGCAACGGTTTAGTGTGTCAATTGTTTTAAACAAGTAAATGCAAACAATATAATGTATGTATTTATAATACGTAAGCCCACTTGGATTTATTACAAAATATATTATGTAAAATATACTCTAATATAACTATTTAGTTAATATTTTATATGCAGTACTTATGTCCCTCTAAATATGGACAAGTTCTAGAGCCGCAGCGGTCGAGTGGAGAGCACGCTCGCGTGTTAATCTGCTTGACTTGAGTTCGATCTCAGCCAAGGCGGATACTTAGTGGGTGTGATAGTACGTCCTAGCGTGTTTCACATGCTTGCACCCAGTCGGGGGACAACCTAATAACGAATAACACATACAGCAAAGCCACTCCAACAGCTTCCTCCCTCTCCAACACCCCTTCTCCCATCTCAATGTTCTTCATAAAATAGGAAAAGTAAAAAGTAGCTACGAGGTGCCGTTGTAAAGGTTTATCCCTCAATACCTTCTCTTGACCTGACCATAATGATATAATGGCTGTTATGACGGGTGGGTCTGTGTATCTGTTGACGTTTTTGAGGTAATGTATGTAAGTACCTTTATCAGAGTTGAGGTTGGGGAGGAACACAGGTAGAAGTACCAGATTTCTCCCTTTAACCTCCGTAGTAGTAATGGTGACAGACCTCCTGTCCTAGCCCTCGCTATTAAATTTGTCATCAAATAAATAACTTGTCATGCTTAGGGGAGCTGGATTTCGATTAAAAGACTGTCTGTCCCCCACTCAAGTTAAGGTTGTGGAGGAACACAGGTAGAAGTACCAGAGTTCTCCTTTTAACCTCCATAGTGGTAATGGTGACGGACCTCCTGCCTCTAAGGATTCGAATCCTAGCCCTAGCTATTATATTTGTCATCAAATATATATATATATATATATATATATATATATATATATATATATATATATATATATATATATATATATATATATATATATATATATATCGGCGGCAATTACCTATGTTGCGCTGTCGAGTGTAGGACAAAAACTCACGGACAAAAACTCACCGGACATAAACTCACCGAGTCAATGCAAAAGAGGACAAAAACTCACCAAGATAAAACAAAAGTTTGTTATTTGTAATTTATAAAAATAATTATAAAAGGGGTAAAAAACACTGAACTAAAACAAAATATCTTTATTTGAATAATATTTGACTGATAAAATAATAGGAGTACAAACTCTCTTCGTTCTAGATGCCATTAGGCTACATTTAAAAACGGATACATTGTCCTACAGCTCGAAGGAATTCCTCTATAGATGTTTTGCCGGCAACCAAATCTTCACATAGGTTCTTTAGACGCTTCTGAAGATTCACATACTGTCTTTTGACTCTTTTCTTTGGAGGTTGGCCTCTTTCATTTTGTAGCATAATTGTTTTGACTAGGGTTTCATCCTTCCTAATGTTATCAATAACTGTGTAGAATGATGGATGGGAATGACCAACTAGCTGCTTAAATGAGTTATTCTAAGTTTCACTCATGTTATTCGTTCGAGCCTCACCATTCAGTGTATTACTATGTACTGTACATTCCATGTGACAGGTGGAAAGGAAGGTGGAAGTCGCCTAATGTTGACTGGCATTGATTCTATGCTTCCATCATTTGGAGGAAGTCGGATATGACGAAATGTACCTGTAACATATGTCCTGTCGAAGTATGAAAGTAGGTCTACAAGTTCCTCAGGGGTGTTGTCCTGTAGAAATTGCATACCTTCCTGTACCTTTTCTAATGGGAGAAATGCTAACCCATCCATCATTCCACAAAACAATTTGCATGCATCATTCTCACGGTAGTGATTAACAAGACCTAATTCTTGTATCTTGCGCCAGGTACTTTGCGTCAAGTGATAGAAACATCCTTGAGTTGTTACATGAGGGCCTAGAATACTACTAACAGCTTCCATGGTAGCTTTTTCGAAATCTAATACAACTTGTGTGGGATCTGGTATGTATCCTAGCCTCTCACAACCATTTAAAATACTTTGAAGCAATTCTTCATATACATTTTGTGTCTTTCCTGGCAAGAATGCATACACACAGGTAACTGCAGTTTCTCCTAATGGGGCTCTGATAATGTATAGTTGCTGAAAAATGTGCGGTGCCATAGAAAAGTTCCCGTCCATAAACCATGTACGAGCCCGGCATAACAATCTCAAACACTCATCAGTGGCGTACACAACCACTCTGTTACCAGCATTAGGACCACTATCATGCAGCAAGAATCGTTGTGGATGTTCACCTGACTTAGATTTCCAGTCATCTGTAATAACTAGTTCACGACAGTTTGGAGGTTCTTTCGGTAACGCACCTCGCCTCTGCCGTCGAAGATCACGTCTGCATGTATCCAACTGACCTATGTTGGCGCGAACTTCATCACTTGCTGACTGCAATCCCTGGGCAAGCACCTGGTTTGGTCGACTCCTAGTTTCTCTTGCCTGCCTTTTTAGGGTTTTTAGGGTTGTTCTAAGTTTTGTAACAGCAACTACATCTTCATTGGTTCATGGTTGTGCTCGACAAACGAACTCGAACTCGGAATCTAGAACAACGAATAAAATTAATGGAACACATTCAGAATGACAGAATGCATTCGAATCAGGTGTCATATAATTTGTCCAAGTCGGTGGGTTTTTGTCCCCTTTGTATTTTAATCGGTGAGTTTTTGTCCGGCGAGTTTTTGTCCGGCGAGTTTTTGTCCGCTCCCCTGCGCTGGCATGAGGATTGTTTTCCATGAATTCATTCAAAGGAAATACTAACAACATGAACTTAAGCATGGTGGCCTACATCCCTGCCTCACACCACCACACTGGCTAATCTAACTCATCTATTGAAACATTACGGTGAGGCTTCCAGGAAATACAGTCATTTCCGACCTCTGACGATCATGTCGTGAACTAACCTGTACAATCAACAATGGGACATAATCTCATTGGGTCACGCAAGATGATTCGCGTGATTCTATTTACGATTATCATACAGTATATTATGACTAATTCAAATTTATGTATTACTATTCTTACTTGTGTCTCTGTTGCAACTGTTTTTGCATGTGCATTCTTAGTTTTTCGCTATGCCTGCATTCCATGAACTTAAAGCATACGCACTAGTGGGTATTTATTCCTAATTGTTAGTAATATCAATGTATGTAATGTTCTAAGTTTAACACTGAGGCAATAAGAATATTAGCATTCACATACAAATATTTTTAATTTGATATATAATTTGATGGGTGTGGGTGTCGAAAGTATTCATTCCTTTAGAATCCCCCTCAATATACAGCAATCGGCAACTCGAAAGTAGACAACAATTCTTCTGTTCTTTATTTTACTGTGTGTGTGTGTGTGTGTGTTGCTGCTAAACCAGTTAGGTGGGAAGACTCGTTAGTTCTGCCCGATAACCCGTTTAAATGAAAGAACATAATGTTTTCTCATGGTTTCCCAACCAGGAGGGTGAACCCGAGGGTGAGGGTTGAAGAAAGATCCTGCTGGTGAAGCTATTTATGCAACACAGTTTTGGTAACGAATGATAATGTGCAGTGCAAATACTTTACAGAATGGTAACATGATAATTATTGTTTTGTTCTAGTAATTATTTTCATTGAAGGAGATACTAGTAGTCACTGAAGCAGCTTAAAGCACATAGTTAATAGTGTGTTCTTCATCAATGACATACTGACAATATTCATATTTGACGCCCTTTGTTGCCATCAAACCCGTCATAGGGGCTCCAAGCTGGTCCATAAAAGGTCTACCAACTTCATAGGCTACACCGTTAAACTACCTAAGAACCGTCATTTGAATCGGATACCACTACGAAGAAGTAAAATATAAAATGCACTTCAAGATTGTTTAAGTGTTGCGTTTCCAATTCCTCAACTGTGGCGCTCAGCTCCTTCCCTCTCGAACGTCCTTCGGTCTTCCTGGGCCAGTGTTCAGTGCACCAACACGTCTCTCCTGAGCTCCGGTGTACTCTCTCATCTCTCTCCAGTTGCTCTCGCTTCCATTCCAGTGAGTCTTTGTTATGTTTAACCTCTGAAGTGCGCATGGGGGGTATTAGACACCTCTGCCTGTGCGCATGTATTTGAGCTGTTTCCATCACTAAAATATTCATTTTACCATAAATAGCATTAATACTTATCCATATGCGCCTATTATAGGTTGATTATAAAGGTAATAACCTGTTACAACAATAAAACAAGTGGAAACAGCGTTTGGATGGTCAAAATCGGCGATACAGGCCGGGAGTTACATAATGTATGGTTGAGGCAACCTCCTTTCCCGCCACTTTTCCCCAAGGCTGGAGAGACACTGTCGATCGATACTCTCTCTTTCTCTCTTGCACTCGCTTGCTAACAGTGATGACAATGCCCTGCTTGCAACTCGCTAATGTTAGCATGAAAATATACCACAGAATAAGGGAATAACAGGGAAAATAGGTGATAACTGAAGGAGGGGAGGAAAGTGGGGAAGGAGGGGAGGTAGAGGAGTGATATTTTGCATGGCCCAGGGGCAAAAAAAAAAAAAAAAATTGGGTGTTTAAAAAAAAAAAAAAAATCCCTGACTCTTAACCCGTACAGCCCCAGCGACGCGCCTGACGCGTCGGCGATGTATGTAACGCACAGCCCCAGAGACGCGCCTGGCGCGTCACCCTAATTGCGCCGACCGTAACCTCAGGTGTGGCCACTCAAGAGGGCTCAGATTTGTATGGGAACTGTGTACGTATCCCACGCAACCGTGCCGATGGTTGAAAACTCTCAAAGTCCACGTGCGTGCGCGCGAGCGCGCAGTAACCTGGTTTTTGGGGATAATTGCCTTCAATTTTTTACTCTTGTAAAATCCGTTTTCGGGGGCTCTGTAGGACCATTATTTAAGCTTTTTGAGCGGTTTTTCGTGGTTTTTCCTTCATTTCCTAACCCATTCGCTATTGTTTCTGGAATAAAACCATTTTCTGAAAACCGGCCGGGTTCTGGTTCGCAAACATTACAAAACTAGCCGGGGCTCCACGGGTTAAGAGTCTTCCCGCAGTCCGCCGGGGGAACTCTTAAGAGTCTTCCCGCAGTTCCCGGGTTAAGAGGTGTTAAAGCAACTAGAAAGTATTTCAGCTAGTTAGAGTGCATTAGGAGAATGTTATTGTACCGATCACTGTTTTTATTAGGATACGAGTGTCTGGCCCCAAATGTGACTACACTTTGGCTCATAAACTATTTAGATGGGCTTTATTGTTATAATAAGCAAGATTTGTCTTGTAGGAGGTTTGTGTTAGTTTACGCTTTTAGGTTCTTTCATGAGAGCTGCACAAGTGGGCCTGTGGGGTCGTGTGTGGGCTAGCAACACGAGTTGGGTTGAGTTTCGTGTTAACAGTCTCACTTGGTGAGGGATTTGCAGTCTTCGAAAGGTTTATCTTCGCTGGCGTTTGTTGACTGACTTACAGGTGTTTTTTCTGCGCTGCCAGGTGTAATGTTGGTCGTCAAGGTATGATATTTTTATTACTACTGACTTCGTCCATGCCCTGAGTTAGCCTAACTCTTAGTGCCTCTCCTCTAGGTTATTTTGTGTTAGAAGTTCAATTATTTATGCCTTCTCGCAATAAACCTTTATGTATATATATATATATATATATATATATATATATATATATATATATATATATTAATGATGCTATGTCCTAATTATGTGCCATATGTGACACTTAGTTTGTATGCAAACAATGGGTAATTCTCATTGGGAACAACTCCAATTGGTGGGCCCATTGGGTACAGCGGTCGGCGTTTATTGCATGGCAACCACCTTGTTATTGTATTTTGGAAGCTGGCCTTTATTCTCATGCAGTATTTCAATCTGGCCTGAAATCGCTTTTGATTCCCTTTTGCTTCTCCATAGACTTCCAATGGCAAAACATGGTTAACTTAGGTTGGAAGTCCAAATTGGAATTTCGAGGGAGTCAGTTGGGGCATTTTCTAGTATTTTGCCTCAATTGATGTAAATTTTGTAAAGGGATGGTACCTTCAGGTTACTAACCTAATAAACCTGGTCGTGCACATTACGCCACAAACTCTCCGACGTTTAAAGAGACGTGAAAAATGTCCGATAGCCTCATAAACCCATTTGTGGATCGCACATCATCAGATCTGAAGGGTACTGAAGGGCACGATCTTGGTCAGCCATCATAACTTGATAGGTGCATGCCGCGCTTCGGTTCCACTGATAGTCGTAATAGGCTAAGATAGGGTTCCCTATTAGGTAATATACCCTAAAGTTTAAGTGCTCAAAAGCCCTATAAACCCGACACATGCGATCATCGCTAGGGGCCATATTGAGTTGTCCTACAGCTCTTTTCACCTAGTGAGTGCATTGCGTGCCTGGGTATGCCGTTCGCAATTATATCACTTACACTATTCGCGTTTACTGCTTTGAGGTTGCCAGTCTTTACTTTTTTATACGATTGGTACCTCAACCCAGCTTAAACTGTCACAGGTTGCCTGCTTTCAGAAACAAGGCTCGGAGAGGTCTCAAGTGTTACAGTCTATCATGGAACAGATATAATTATATGCTAGCCTACAAGCTGCAAATATCCCTCCTTGCAACATATCTACCCAGTGATACCAATCTATGGGCAGATGCTCTGTCGAGAGGACAGTGCACTCTTGTGGAGTGGATTCTAAGGCAAGACGTTTTTCAAGAAATTATTGTTCATCAAGATGAGCAAGTTACCCCTCTACTTGACTCGTTGGGATCAAACTGTGGCAGGAGGCCAGGATGTGTTTTGCGTGGATTGGGACAGGTGGAGGTCCATCTATCTGTTTCCACCTCCAGACACATCACTAATGTGCCGCATGGTAGAAAACAAATACGGGGCAATCGGAGGAAGGTTTCTCTGATAGCACCAGTGTCGCTGGCTCTGACATGGTATTCATCCCTGAAAGCATGGTGCAGCAACCAGGTGTCATTCCCGTTTTCGAGTTTCCACTTCGAGACGATTGAGAATCTCAAGACCTCGCTAACTCTTGCCTTGTAGACGTTCAAAGTGCCAAATTTCTAGCCTTTAACGAAGGTAGTGTCACTGCTAAGTTAATGAAAGGTAATACAGAATGCACAAAGCGCCAATGCCAATCACATTGGAAATCTTTTACGACTTGTGTTTAAGCACCTAGATTTTTTGTTTGAAGACAAACAAGTGTCTGTAATCACACTAAAAAATTATCTTTTTGCTATTCATGTCCCCCTTTATGACCTCACAAAGGAATACAAAGGAAGGCAGGCAACAACAGAGCTAATGGTCCTTACTTAAAAAAATAAAAAAAATTGCCACAGCCATCAACTAAAGGGCTTCAGTTCAAGAAAGACTGTGGTCAGAAAACGAAATTATAGTACTACTGTATGTATGATACTGATTTGGTCACATTACTCAGGCACAAACGCAGTCAGTCGGGGATTTATGGCCAGATATTTGTCAATGCGATATTTGAATGTTTGGACAGTACGGCACTCTACAACACTTCTATACAATTTATTCCACAAGTTTACCACTCTGTTGAAAATTAAGTGTTTCTTTTCATGTGAATTAAACGCCTTTCCGATAATTGTGTAACCATTATTTCTTGTGTAATTTGAGATATCTAATGTGAAGTACTTACTTGCATCCATGTTGTCATGGCCTTTGATAATTGTATAAACTTGGATTAAGTCCCCTATTATTCTGTGGTTTGTCTAGGTAAATAGGTTTAACTGTTTTAGTCGGGGATCATTTTAGTTAATCTTCAATGTACTTTCTCTAGTTTTCAATGTCCTTTATATAATATGGCAACCCAAACTGGACACAATATTCTAAATGCAGACGAAGTAATGAAGTATATAAAGTGCAAATAACGTTTTCAGATATATATTCAAAAGATCTAATGAAGCAAATAATTGTATTTGTTTTTTATCTACTTCAGCAATTAGTTGGCCAGGTTTTAACCATGCCAGAGGCGGAGGAGAAAGGGATCATGAGGGCATGCTTCCGACTCCGATCACTACCACATCAACCTATGACAACTTGGTCCCTTAATAAGGTCCTATTGTAGACATTATCCTCTATATATTCGCGACGACCATCTACCTATGATTTAATTATAGAGGCACTATTTTTTATGGTGCTCGCGACGGGTGATCAGGTTTCGAGTTGGCGGTCATGTAATGATCGCCGCGATGTTTATCTTTTGATCCACGATCCTCAGTTCATAGCTTAGAATTAACATGCGCAACACATATTCACCGAGTTTTCAGTGCCAAATTCTCAAACGCGATGTCACCCAGCATGCTTCATACCCAGGGAGAGCTATGCATGATTACATGATTGTTGCTGACCCTGTCAATGACTTCCACTGATGGGTTTCACTGACTATATGGATAACATTGATAAAGAAACAGGTGGCAGCAATGGTCGTAGATGTTACCAGAGAAGCGAACCCATGGGTTCTTTGCCAAGCTCACATTCTACGTAAGTGGGCAGCTTCCAGCAACTTCCTCCATAATCACTTTTTAGATGACATCAATGGTCATTGGTTCATACCTTTCTTTCTCAATACTTGTCTGTTTATGACATTCCGACAACAAATAAACTGATTTATACTCCGGGGGGGGGGGGGGGGGGTTTCCCGGTAAAGGATACCGGCTCTCCTATCTCCGTATACATTCTAAAGGAAAAATTAAATTTTTGTGTATACTGAAGTGATTTGAGAGTTACAATATCCCTAAGGATATTTTGTTTTTGTACAGTATATGTTTTAACTGTTGGTTAACATGATATACACTGTAATTATAGCTAAGTAGCTACTCTCTCATTCGGACAGGCTATCGTCCTGTTTCTAACGTTTTTTGTTTTTTTTTTTATTAAAAAATTGTGTATAGGACGTGTTTATATTTCCTTGAGGAGCCTTTGGCTTCTCGACATAATAATGTCCCTCCTCCAAACTTGGTAATCCAGGCAGAATGTCATTGATGAATGAAACCCAAATATTTAGTAGCGTGCTTAGGAGTCAATGACGCAATGATCTATCCCGCCATCCCCTTCCTATTCCTATCTGATGTATCGTGCCATAGCATAGGAAGACCTAAGCACGTTCGAGAGGGAAGGAGTAGAGTGTCACAGTTGAGGAACGGGTGGCGTAATGCTTATATTTATATTTATTACTAGCATGGGTACCCGGCGTTGCCCGGGTAATCACCATAATCACCATCACTACTACCACCACTACTACTACCATAATCACCATCATCAATCACTACAACCACAATCATCACAATACTACTACTACCATAATCACCGGCCTCGACCTCCCTGTGCCTCATTAAACGGTAACCTCGATTTCGGCCGCTAAATGACCTCCGATTTTGGATCTGACCTCATCCGTACTCCCATTTTGGGGGGCTGCGAACAACTTTCGTTCCATACACCTTTTCGATCGGAGGCCTCCTTCTGCCCCAAACGGCCATTTTTGTTTTCATTTTTTTTTCAATTTCGGCCTCGAAACGACCTCCGATCGTGGCTTTGCCCCCTCTATGACCTGACCCAGGTCAATTGACACCCACATGCAAAGTTTCAGCTCCCCAGGTCCCAAACTGCGGCCGCCTATGAAGAACAGACACACACACACACAGACAATCGCAAATATTATATAGATTATGTGTTTTCATTGTTGTATCCGATTCAAATGACGTATTTTAACAGGGTTGCCTATGAAGTTTGTAGACCTGTTGTGGACCTGCAGGGTCTTGCTGGCAGCAATTGGCGCAAAATATGAATATTGGCAGTACATCATTGACTCCGGAGCCACTATTAAATATTATGTTTGCATTCATCCCTTCAGTACGCAAACCTATAATTTGTGTCTGCCCGTCTGTGATAAAGACTAGGAAAACGAATGAATAGTTACATGTTGTTTTTCTTGGGCATTATCAGAGATTATCAGTAGATAAGGCAATTGTATGTAAGTTGTATGATACTGAATGTAAAGAAACAAACACTATTTAATCAATGCGAAGGAGCATATAATAATAATCAATATACGTTTCATATTAATGTAGCTAAAATATCACATATTTTTCGAATATGCATAATACAGTATATACAGTATATACCGTACCTGTATAAAAACAATAAGTAATATTTTCAGTATGAACAAACCATCATAAATACAATATTGTTTGTAGCATGTTTTGGAAACTGAACGGAGCTTTATGTAATCAGGTATCGAGTTGGAGGTCGTGTCATGATCGCCGCGATGTTTATCTTTTGTTCCATGACTGGTCTCAGTTGAAGTAGCATCCGTTCAGTTTCCAAAACATGCCACAAACAATGTTGTAATTATGATGGTTTGTTCATACTGGAGAGATTACTTATTATTTGCATTGAAATGTTTTATGTAGAAAACTATAGTTGAGGCAAAATACTTCAAGTCATCGCCGACATAGGTTCCTATAGTAGGTTTATAATATACTTGTTTGATAAGTACACAACTAGTGATTTAAAAAATGTATACAAATAGAATACAATAAATGAATGAAGTAATGGTCGTACTGAGCAAATGAGAAGAAAATCACACATAAAACTGATGTAGTTTCTGTATTTCTTATCAAACTCTTATTACTTTGGAATATCTTGTGTAAGCATCGAATAAACACATACTGTAGGTATTTAATATAATGTTATTATTTCTAAAATACTATGAGGTTTATTTTTGTTCGTGTCAGTAAATGATTACTAGATGAATGTCTTGAAAATACAATATACACGTTATTAGATATATATATTTAATGTAACTCTATGACTATCTTTTGTTAAATGTATCTACCCATCTTCGTATCTTTATAACTAGCTACATTCTAATACAGCTTAATACTATGATTATATATGGGGGATATTCAAGCAATATCTAAAAGCATTCATCAAAAACACAATTTGTAATACTGATGTGAATTTTACAGGCTCCGACTTATTGAAAGCGGATGCAAGTGTGCTTTTAGCCTCTATTACACAATATTTTCACATGACGTTATATATTATATTATCCTTTTAACAAAACATAAATGGATTCGTTATTGCCTGCAGATGTTTCGTGTTTACTGTTATGTTATAGACTTATTGGAATGCTTGACAATTCCATTAAGTAAGTGTAGCCTTATACTACATAAAATATACTCGCCTATTACTACATAATAGCTTTGGCAACACATCATGGAATTGAATCTATTCCGAAAGGCATTCTAGATGACACAAATATTTTAATTTACAAGAAAACACACTAGTACGAGTATTTCCATAATTTATCATTAGCCTGCCAACATGCAGGAATAAATGTCGATGTGCCCATGTGAATTGTGGTTTATTCACGTCATTAAGACACACATACTAAAGGGGTTAACTTGCTCATATTGGGAGGGGGTAACTGGTTATGTTGTAGCCTCATGGGGGTAGCTGGCCCATGTTGTGGTATGGCAGGTTGTGGCAGAACAGGGGCAACTGGCCCATGTTGTGGCATAACACCACCCCCAACTTTCACGAAGTCACAACCTCGTTGCTGGATCCTGAACTACTTCTCGGTGCCGGCGACGGAGGTGGGTTGCAGGTGTTGGAGTGTATAGTACCACCTCTTGGTATGTTCTTCGGCCGTGCCCTCGCGTCGGACGACTGTCAGGGTTATGTGCTGTGACGCCTTCTTCAGTTCTCTGAGTAACTGGGCCGCTTGCTTAAAACTATAGTTCCTCCCCTCTACTGAGGTTCACAGGACAAATTGAATATACATCCTTGGAGCTGAGTGAGTGGCCTGAGGTGTACATGGTGCGGCTGCTGGAAGGTGAGTGGTGACCTTTGACACACAGATAAAACAAAAAGTCCATGTGCATAAAGGCATCCTCCATTCATAAAATGTTTGTAACAACTGGATTTAAACATTTGTAGATTGTAAGTTTGTGGAAAGCAATTCGAGGGAAGTGAATTCCAAAGAGTAGTAGTTCTAGGGATAAATGAATTTTGATAAGCAGAAGTTCTGCATTGTGGAGGAGAAAGTGTAAATTCATGGGCGCTCTCAGCTGCCCTAGTTCTACGGGGAAAGATGTGGAGAGGCGGCACAATTGAAGCAAGTTCCTCGGAACAATTGCTGTGAAAATATCTGTAGAATAATGCAAGGGATGCAACGTTTCTTCGTATGGATAATGTAGGAAGGTCCTGTGTGATTGCAGGGTTATTGATTAATCTAATAGCTTTATTTTGAATTTTGTCCAACTGCCTCAATGCAACCACTCCACTTCCACTCCACAGAGGTGAACAGTAATCCATCTGAGAACGCACATGACTTTTATATATTACGGCCAACTGCTCGTCAGTGAAGAATTCTCGAACTCTGTACAGGAGTCCCAGTTTTTTAGAGGCATTCTTAGCAATGCTTCTAACATAATGTGTCCAGCTCAAGTTAGTAGTTAATGTTACACGAGAATGTCAATACTATGGGAAGTGGGAATATTTACATCATTAAAAAATATATGGGAGTCAGTGAGATTCTGTCGGTTAGAAAATTGAATGTACTTGGTTTTCTGTGCATTAAAGGAAACTAGATTATTTTGTCCCCATTCTTCAATTCTAGAAAGGTCCTGGTTCAGAGAAATTGCAGTGCTTATTTTTGAATTTATAAGATCGGGTTGGGTGAAAGAATTGGTAAATGTGAAGGAACTGTGGAGTGTTGAGTCATCTGCGTAGGAATGTATTGGATTATGAGTGGTAGATATGAGATCATTGATATGAATGAGGAACAGAATTGGGGCCAAAACTGATCCCTGGGGAACACCAGCATTTATTGAGTGAAATTGAGAATAAAGGCCATCTACCATTACACGTATTTTTCTGTTATGAAGATAAGAAGAAATTAGTGGAACTAATGATGCAAGGCCGTAGTGTGACATCTTCGACAATAAGGATTGATGCCAGACTCTATCAAATGCCTTTGATATATCCAGTGCTATTGTATGTGTTTCACCATGTTGGTCTGTAGCTTGGTTGATTTGATGCGTAAGAAGGCAAAGAATGTCTGCAGTTGATCGACATCGTCTAAAACCATATTGCCTATCACTGATTAATTTATTATTCTCAAGATGCTTAATTATGTGATTATTTAATATAATTTCAAAGACTTTACCAAGAGTGGAAGTTATAGCTATTGGTCTGTAGTTTGATGGATCTGAAGAGGCACCTTTTTTAGGAACTGGATGGATGTTTGCTTCTTTCCAGGGTACTGGGAAGCATGAGGTATGAGTACATAGACGGACAAAATTTGCCAATACAGGAGCGAGCACCAAGGAACAATTCTTAAGTACTATTGGAGTAATTTCATCTGGACCAGGAGCCTTATCTACTGAGAGATTCTGCAAAATAGTTTTGACGTCTGGTGTGGATCTTAAGTGAGGGAATCTCAGGCGAATTAAAATTAAGTACAGAGACATCTTGATTTATTTCATCTAAGGTTGAGTTGGTGGAGAAAATAACCGCAAGAAGGTTAGCTTTACCTCGTGGGTCACTTACAAGATTGCCAGTCGGAGATTTTAATGGTGGAATGGATGAAGCAGTTGTGAAGTTGGATTTGAATGAGTTAAGAGTAGACCAAAATATTTTTTTATCATTTGGATTATTTAGAAGTTTATTTGCCTGCTTGTGGAGAAAGTTTGATTTAGTTAGGTTTAATACAGTTTTGGCATGATTTCTGATGTTTCTAAAGTAATTAAAGGCTTCATGTGTTTTTGATCTTGTGTATGCATTGTAGGCTATTGCTTTTTGTTCAGTTACTCTAGCACAATTATGGTCAAACCATTTAGGTGAATTAGATCTTTTACTGTACTTTTGATGAGGAATAAAAGTTTCCATTCCAATTTTTACAAAATCTTGTATGTGGCTCAAGGTGGTGTGTGCATCATTAGAAAAGAAAGAGGTCCAGGGAATATCAATAAAGAAACCTTGAAGGCCCTCCCAATCTGCCCTATCGTAATGCCATTTAGTCACCAAAACAGGTTCAGAGTGGGAAGGTGTGGTAGGTGATAGACAGGTGGCCTGTATCAGACAGTGATCAGAAGATCCAAGCGGGGACCTCACTGTAACATCATAATTTTCTGAATTGGTTGTTAAAAATAAGTCCAGTAGGTGGGAATTATGATTAGGATTATCTGGTACACGGGTGGGTTGGTTGACTAGTTGAGTGAGATTAAATGAGTCTGCAAATAGCTCACATTCAAGACCAGCATCATCAGTCCTGGCTGAATGAGTGAGCCATTCAACATTATGGACATTAAAATCACCCAACACAGTGATATCAGAAGAAGCATTTAAGTTGAGGACACTGAGTTGTGAGGACAGAGAATCAAAAAGACTTTGCTCTGGAGGAGTATTTGGGGAACGTTAGATGCAACATATGTATTTAAATTTACCAGCAGAAATTAATTTGTATATAGAATAATCAAAATAGGGACAATTGAAACTAGTAACCTCCTCCAGGGCAATTTCAGATTTTGCGAAGCAACATACACCTCCTTTAGGTCTGAAATTTTGGAGCAGTTGATAACCTGGAAAATTAAATCTAGACGTGTCAGATGTGGATGTTACCTGCGTCTCTGTCAAAAAAAGGAGAGTAGGGGATTCTGCTTGAAGAAATTGATGTACGGAATTGATGTTAGAGTGAAGTCCCCTTATATTGCTAAAGAAAAAGCTGCACCGACGAGCAGCTTTGGGACGTTGCAATGCTCTTGACACAGTCGCATGATGACTGTGCCCCTTCTTATGACACTTGAAACATTCCACTTCACTCTTGGACTTCCCCTGAGGTGGCTGGGTAAAGGCCCTGGCCTTTCTTTAACAGGAAGGGTTTCTACTTGGGATCAAAATTGGCACCAGTACTTTTAAATGGGTAATTAGTTGTGTCCTTAATTCGGGGGGGTGGAGTGGTACGCACCTGGTTACCTGCCTCAGCTCTCTGTGCAGACCCGCACCCACGAATCAATGACAACCTGAGGTCAGCCATCTGAGCCGCCTCCTGCAGAGTTTTCGGTTGCTTTTCTTTCAGGTAAAGAGTCAAGTCACTGCCAGTACATTTAAAAAATTGCTCCAACAACACTAATTGCTTCACTGCATCAAAAGTAGTTGCCTTCTCCGATCTTAGCCAATTCTCAAATGCATCTGACAGCTCTCTAGCGTGTTCCTGGAAAGTACTCTCCTTTCTCTTGGGAACAGCCCTAAATTTCAGCCTATAGGTCTCTGGCTGCAACTCATACGCCCTCAGGACAGCCTCTTTCAACGCCTCATAATTCACGCAGAATCTAGGGGCAAAGCATCATACGTCTTGAGTGCTTTCCCCGTCAATCGTGACGAAACAAGGGCTGCCCACTTCTCGGGACATTGGTGCTCCTGGCACTTTTTCTCGAACCGGAGAAAGAATTCGGTAACTCCTAACTCATCAAACACTGGAACCAACTTTAGTAGATGCGACAGGGACTGGTCATAGGGTCGACCCCCCTGGACGACCCGGTTCCTCGTCACCTCTACACGAGTTTTCTCTAGATCAATATCGGCACAATACCTTGCAGACTCGGCCTGATACCTATACTTGCGCTCAGACTCTCGCTCCTGCTGCTCGAGCTCAGCCTCTCGCTGCCGCTGTTGCTGTTCGAGCTCAGCCTCATGCTTTCGCTGCTCGAGCTCAGCCTGTCGCTCTTGCTGCTTAAACTCCGACTGCTGCTTAAGTTTGGCGAGCTCGAGCTGAAACAACTTCTCGGAAGACAAACCCTGAGGAGGGGGTGCTACTATTGGGGACCCACCCCGTGAATCACCTAGAGGCATACCCAACCGCCAGCAGCCATCGGCCTGCGGGAATGTACCCGGCTCCAGAACCCGAGGGGGCGCCATGATAGGAGTCGAGTGGAATGGGAGCTGGGCCGAAGGTGCCCCAGCTCCCGCTCCACCCGAAGCCCCATGCACCCCACCGAGCACACAGGTAACCAGCTCACCTTTCGACAAACCGCTAGTACCGGACAACCCCAAGACCGTGGCTACACACTGCAGTCCGTACCGGTCCAGCCCCGACACCCGGTCCGCCGACACAGGTTCTTCCCAAAAAATCCGAGCATCCTCCTCATTGTTCACCACCCGAACGCCGTTTAACAACTCCACCTCCTCGCCTGTCTCTCGCACTGTGCCCTCACTATGTTCAGACCCGTCCAGTGACATGATGGAGTCAACAACAAAAAATCTCAAGTCAAGACAAAAGTAGCCAAACTCTCGCGTAGCTTTATTCACAAAAAATATTCGAAGATGTTTTTGAGTGCAATACTAGGTCACCAATAAACTCCAACAAGTTCTATATATCCTCAAAACAATGTCCACTGCCAACACTGCGATAAATAAATTCAACCCCAAATGGCAACAAGATTTCTCCAAAAAAAAACTGCAATATTCAGTTCACTATATACTGGTCTAAGGTCGCCATTTGTTAACTGGCCAAGGTCGCCATTTGTTATGACCAGCACTACGAAATAAACAAGGGCACTTAATAATGGACTAGATGATAGGCTATATCTGCAACAACGGTGGTACGCAAATTCCAAACCCTCGAACTATTACGCCGGTGAACAAAACACTTAAACCCTCCAGAGTTAATCTACTGGATAACGGGGTATCAATTAACTGGGTTTTAGTGCACTTCTACAAAGGCTTTCCGATGACGGCAAAGCCTACTCACAACAGGAGTACTTTACGTTAATAAAATGCTCTCAAGTAATAACAATGCTTAAATAAACTATAACAAGATTTAATAAAGGAGTATAGGCTTACGTTAACTTTAGTGTGAGTCTGTACTCAACACTAAACTCTTCAATGCTCCATGAAAACACTGGAAGTCTAGTCCTACAGCAATCAGATATGGAATCTTCTGTAAACGTCTGATGCTCTAAGATGATCGTTAAATATAGAACAGAAATAATGCAGGGGCAGGACACCAAAGCGTGTATCTTAAATACACCAATAAGTAGGATACATATATATAAAACAAGGGAGTGCAACAACTCTGTGACAGCACTAATAATAGCCACTCAAAACAGTACTTCCTTAGCCAAAGTAACAGCCATACTGGGTTGTGCACCATGCATCAACCTAGGCTAAAATAATATGTGAATAATTCCTAAAGCATACACAGTTAAAGTTAATAAACCCAATGCTGTCTTTATTACTAATAAAGTCTAGCAGCGGCATAAAAGGTACCAGGAGACTAGGCAGAGCGCAAGCATGCTCGTAGCCTACTGTCTCCCCTTGAACAGATTTCCCTTATGTTACGTTAAGTGACTAGGAGGCTCTCTTGGTAAGTCCAGATCTCAAGTATCTGGTCTTACCCTGGCGCTCCACAAAGGTCAACAAAATGAGGTAGCAAGCATACAAGTAAGTGTAGGCAAAAGCCCTTCGCTTGTATACTGCTACACTCGCAAAGGAAAAATATGCACAAGGGTTACAGGCACCTAGCTCCGTCGAAGTCGTACAGGCTCTGACTTGCCATGTACATAACTCAGACAACGACTAAAGATACCCTCCACTGTCTAGCATTAAATAGTAACAAAGAACAACTCAATAATTAGAAGCACCCAATGATAATATGACTCATGTGACTATGACTAATAATCCCTAAAGCTAGTGCAAAACATATATGTGAGAACTGGTGCTGGTAATACGACTGACCGACTATGGAAGTCGTATGCAGAACCTGAAGGGATAAGTAATTGAATAAAGATAAGAAGTATTGGAAAAGAAGAAGTTCAGAGAGAGAAACAGTAGTACAGGGGGTTAGATTGGAGACAGATTGCAAGGGACGTCTAGGACCAAGCACACCATGCCAAGCTCTAAGGAGACACGCGAGTAGGAGCCCCCCAGCACCAACACTAGGACAGCGGCACCCAATCACAGACCACTACGTCATGAAGAGCAAGCGTCATAGGACGCGCCAGGCCTGCCGGCCAATCAAGAGCGTGGGAACCGCCGCCCGAGCGAGGAAGGCACACGTACATACACACGCACATAATCCCACCACGCTGCCTCCTTCGTTCTCTCTCTCCTTAACTTCACACTACATATCTTATACTCTATCACTGATATAAAATACTTCCAAGTGTCACAGACAAGAATAAAGACCACCACTGATCTGGCTGTGACAACATGAATACTAAGAAAGAAAGAACATCGTTCTACGATTATTATAGCCCATTTTACTGCCCTGGCGAGCGCTAGCGAGCACGAGCACATTCTGGAAAGCTGACTAGCGTAACACCCCGCCCAAGATGTGGGACGTTTTAACCTCAGGTAAATGCCACATCTGACCAGATAGAATGCTCATAAACCCCGCCCCACCCAGCTACTCTCCCAAGTTGTGAAAACAAGGCACAATCACAACATAAAACACTTCATTATATAAAAAAAATCTACACAACACTTCCCCAAAAGAATAGTATCACTTAAAATATTACGCTCAACGAGCAAGCTTCAACAAGCCTAACCTACTAAGACAGAAACTCAGAATGTCTTAGATTCTTGCTGTAACATACTGCACTTATATACTATCAAAAGAAAGTTTTTATGTGAGGTTTTTGTATTAGTTTTAATAGTGTTTTTGGCGGCTTTGCACCACAGGGGCAAGCCTAATTTTTCTCCACTCTCAAACAAACACTGACTGAACGGCGAGGGTGCTCCTTAAGACATACCCTCCCGTGACAAACAATCAGCCAGAACATTATCAGTGCCCTTAACATGCCACACATCCAACTTGTGTTCCGGCAGCAAAACAACACCTGACACTGATAAACTGCCCAGTCCATCACAAGACTGGCACTTCTCTTCGCTCTCTCCGGCAACGGGACCTGCCAATAACCTTTCACTAGTTCTACCTTAGTGATAAACGAGGCAGCCCCGATGCGGTCTATGGGGTCGTCAACTCTGGATAAGGTATAGGCGTCTGTCAATAATGAGTGAAGGTCGATGGCTGACCAACTGGATTTACACAGGTCACCAGTTCAATTTGTGGGTTGGTTCAGCCATTAAGGGGAGGCAGACCGTTTTTCTGGACCCCTTCTCCCTAAAGTTTAGCCCCACTAGTTTTGAGATTATAAGACGTTCGGCCCATTAGCTTGGCGATTTTAACACCTTCGCCCCATTTCGTTGTCAATTTTAAGACTTTTCGTGCCATTTAGGTGTCAATTATTTCCTGGCGAGCGATAGCGAGCCTTAAATTTTAAAAGGAACCGGCCTTCGGCCGGGAAATTTTTCTACCGAAAAATGTACACATTTATCTTGAAAGGGGGTCTAGGGGGTGTTTTTCTAAGCTTGATGGAGGTCTAGGGAGGAAACTAAACAATTATATGAATACATTAATTAATAGACCAACCAAACGGTCTGCCTCCCCTTAAATTAAAGACCCTCCCGTCTACCTTAAGGGGAGTTTTTTTATTTTACTGGAACCATTTCTCCCTCATGTTTAGCATCAATATTTTTTATATTATTAAGACGTTTGTTCCATTACTTTGGCGACTATAAGACCTTGGGAGAGAGTTCAAGTCCTCCACCCTCATAATTATAAGTTTATAAGAACATCAACAAGGTGTGTGTGTGTGTGTAACGTGTGTAAGTAATCAGTAAGTAGGCCAGTAATCAAACTAATTATGACAAAGCAAATGTTTGAGGCGGATCAGAGTGTGTAACTATGCATATGATAAATATAACAACTACTAGAGTTCTATGTAGTACCGAGCAAACTCCTCAATGTTGCCATTAAGTCTTAGTGCGAAACTGAAGCATATGCTAAAATGTATATCAGGTAAAGTTGATGTATTTCAATTAAACTGAGAAATATATAATGTTTTCTCATGATAAAATCGGGCAATAGGGCAAACCCTACATTCAAATCTTAGATTTATATATAGATATAAATCCACTGAGAAGAGAGCCAATAATGACCTACATATCGGGGTGGGGTGGGACTACCAGCAAATTAGAAGAGAGCCAATAATGACCTACATATCGGGGTGGGGTGGGACTACCAGCAAATTAGAAGAGAGCCAATAATGACCTACATATCGGGGTGGGGTGGGACTACCAGCAAATTAGAAGAGAGCCAATAATGACCTACATATCGGGGTGGGGTGGGACTACCAGCAAATTAGAAGAGAGCCAATAATGACCTACATATCGGGGTGGGGTGGACTACCAGCAAATTAGAAGAGAGCCAATAATGACCTACATATCGGGGTTGGGGTGGGACTACCAGCAAATTAGAAGAGAGCCAATAATGACCTACATATCGGGGTGGGGTGGGACTACCAGCAAATTAGAAGAGAGCCAATAATGACCTACATATCGGGGTGGGGTGGGACTACCAGCAAATTAGAAGAGAGCCAATAATGACCTACATATCGGGGTGGGGTGGGACTACCAGCAAATTAAGGACCGAGGGTTAAGGGGGTAGTGTTTTGTTTGTTTGTTTATGTATTTATAGTTTTCTCTCTTGACTTCCACCAAGCTTAAATAACATTCCTTAGTCCCCACTTCAAGATAAACTTCAAGATAAACTTGTACATTTTACGGTAGAAAAATGTCCCGGCGGAAGAACGGTTCCTCCTAGAACTTCAGGCTCGCTTTCGCTCGCCAGTAAAAACGACACCTAAATGGCACGAAAGGTCTATATATTGACACAGAAATGGGGTGAGAGGTCTTAGAATATCCAAACTAATGGAATGAACATCTTACAATCTCAAAGGTATTGGGTCTGAACATGAGGGAGAAAAAAAAAAACTACCTCCCCCTTAATGATATTAACTGGGAGCAATATTTGTTTTTTCCTTTCGTTTTATTCAGAGAAATATCTGCAACGAACCCTTCCTCAATGTATCGCCCCCCTGCCTCTCGCTCTGTTTGCCCTCATACATTAACATACTCGGGGCTTTCTGCTTGCCTTCTTCACCATGTCTGTGTTTGGTTCTCTCTCTCACTCAGTTCCACCTTTAATTTTCCTTCTCTATTCGTTTGTGTCTGTTTATTGTTCTCCAGTTGTGCTCATATGTCATTGATACCCTTTCTTCATTGTTTTTCTTTTTTTCGTTTTGATTTATATTATTACCTTAGTCGCTATGCCATACTTATGTCATAAATATTATGAACTCTCTTCTGTTTTCAATAAGTTGTTTTCTCTGTCTCATAATTACCCCTACACGTACAACTAGCTACTCAATCCCATAATTAGAGCAATGACAATTATACTAACCATTTATATAAAGTTATTAGCATTTTTGAGGCATCCAATGTAGTTTTAACACGTATTTGGCGCGCTGTCTGAATTTTGTCGTTTACTCATTTGTGTTTCAATTATATAATTGATATATGTGTCATATCTTTCTCAATTACAATCATCAGTTTAACAAAACATACCGGTATGTCTGTAAATTTCGTACTTTATGTCTATTTAGAAAAAAAACATGTTTCTTTTCAAATATTTCTCTCTACCTCTACTTCTTCTATTTTATCAACTCTGCGAGGCAGAGTGGTATCGCGCACACAGATCCAGCCCGTATACTGTGCACCAACAGTATACCAACAGTCGTCGTCGTCCGTCGTAGTCGTCGTCGTATATCGTCTGTCTTTCTGTCCGGAAACTCCTAGACCGTTCGATGGATTTTGTTACGACCGGCACTACGAAATAAACAAGGGCACTTAATAATGGACTAGATGATAGGCTATATCTGCAACAACGGTACGCTAATTCCAAACCCTCGAACTATTACGCCGGTGAACAAAACACTTAAACCCTCCAGAGTTAATCTACTGGATAACGGGGTATCAATTAACTGGGTTTTAGTGCACTTCTACAAAGGCTTTCCGGTGACGGCAAAGCCTACTCACAACAGGAGCACTTTACGTTAATAAAATGCTCTTAAGTAATAACAATGCTTGAATAAACTATAACAAGATTTAATAAAGGAGTATATGCTTACGTTAACTTTAGTGTGAGTCTGTACTCAACACTAAACTCTTCAATGCTCTATGAAAACACTGAAAGTCTAGTCCTACAGCAAACAGATATGGAATCTTCTGAAACGTCTGATGCTCTAAGATGCTCGTTAATATAGAACAGAAATAATGCAGGGGCAGGACACCAAAGCGTGTATATTAAATACACCAATAAGTAGGATACATATATATAACAAGGGAGTGCAACAACTCTGTGACAGCACTAATAATAGCCACTCAAAACAGTACTTCCTTAGCCAAAGTAACAGCCATACTGGGTGCACCAAGCATCAACCTAGGCTAAAATAATACGTGAATAATTCCTAAAACATACACAGTTAAAGTTAATAAACCCAATGCTGTCTTTATTACTAATAAAGTCTAGCAGCGGTATAATAGGTACCAGGAGGCTAGGCAGAGCGCAAGCATGCTCGTAGCCTACTGTCTCCCCTTGAACAGATTTTCCTTATGTTACGTTAAGTGACTAGGAGGCTCTCTTGTTAAGTCCAGATCTCTAGTATCTGGTCTTACCCTGGTGCTCCACAAAGGTCAACAAAATGAGGTAGCAAGCATACAAGTAAGTGTAGGCAAAAGCCCTTCGCTTGTATACTGCTACACTCGCAAAGGAAAAATATGCACAAGGGTTACAGGCACCTAGCTCCGTCGAAGTCGTACAGGCTGTGACTTGCCATGTACATAACTCGGACAACGACTAAAGATACCCTCCACTGTCTAGCATTAAATAGTAACAAAGAACAACTCAATAATTAGAAGCACCCAATGATAATATGACTCATGTGACTATGACTAATAATCCCTAAAACTAGTGCAAAACATATATGTGAGAACTGGTGCTGGTAATACGACTGGCCGACTATGGAAGTCGTATGCAGAACCAGAAGGGATAAGTAATTGAATAAAGATGAGAAGTATTGGAAAAGAAGAAGTTCAGAGAGAGAAACAGTAGTACAGATTGGGAACAGATTGCAAGGGACATCTAGGACCAAGCACACCATGCCAACTCTGAAAGAGACACGCGGGCAGGAGCCCGCACCACCTTATTAGGACAGTGGCCTCCAATCACAGACGACTACATCATGAAGAACAGGCGTCATATGACGCGTCAGGCCAGCCGACCAATCACGAGCGTGGGAACCTCCGCCCGAGCGAGGGAGTCACACGTACAAACACACGCACAGATTACCACCTTGTTGCACGCTCTCTTTCTCCTTACAATTCACACTACATATCTTATACTCTATCAATGATATAAAATACTTCCAAGTGTCACAGACAAGAATAAAACCACCACTGATCTGTCTGTGACATCATAAATACTAAGAAAGAAAGAACATCGTTCTACGATTATTATAGCCCATTTCACTGCCCTGGCGAGCGCTATCGAGTAAGAGCACATTCTGGCAAGCTGGCCAGCGTAACAATTTTCACCAATTTTCAAAGGTATATCTATTTGATCAATGGTTAAGTGAGATAGTTCGAAACCTGTTAATTGCTGGAGGCAATTTTTAAACTGAATACAATTGTCTAATAGCAGCCTGACATAGGTTAAAAAGACGTCGCCGGTAGATAAGGGGTTAACTATATTTCTCCTTCTCTAGTCTGCCCGTCTCACCTCCTCCCATGCCAAACCTCAACATGCATTATGCTCTCCTGAGACTCAGACACTTCTTGTTGCTGTCCCTCTCACTCCAGGGTGTTTTCTTTGAGTCTCTCTCCCTCTCACTCTCACTCACTCACTCTCTCTTTTGGAAGTGACTGACTTGGAAAAGGATTTGGGTGTTTCCAAGCAGTGCACGGAAGTAGAGATGAAAGCTCAGAAATGTGTGGGCTACATTAACAGGCAATTTAAGTATACAAATGTGGAAATAGTCCTCACATTTTAAAATGCTCTGATGCGGCCTCTCTTGGAGTATGCTGTTCAATTCTGGTCTCCAGTACTCAGGAAAAATATAGAACGCCTTGAAAAAGTACAAGCTAGGGGTACAAAACTTATTCTATCGATTAGAAGATTGAGCTATGAGGAGCAGTTGAGAGCTCTTGATCTCTTTCTGTGGGTAACACGCAGACAACGAGGTCAGCTCAGTTTTTAAAACACTTAATGGGTTTGAGAATGTGGATAATAGGAAAATGTTTAGCCTTGATATGAATACAACCCGCAACCATGGCTGGAAGTTAGAATTGATAAGGTTCAGCAATAGTATTTGTGGAAACAACAAAACTTAGATCATTCCCGGTGCCATGGTAGGAGCCTGGGCTGGGTAGACTAACGAAGGGAGGGAGGGGAGAGAAGGTGATAAATAAGAGTGAGGATAAGGAGAGGTAAAGGGTTGAGGGGCTCGCATGATGTTAATTTAAAGAAGTTGTGGTTGTGCAAACATTTTGAATGCCATGTCATGATGCAGACATTGAATACACATTATGTTTTTGCATTCTTAATTAAGTTTTGGCATCGCCTTCATCATTCTTGTAAAAACATCCATGCATCACGTCAAATTTATCTCATTTCCAATCAGAATATAGTTTACATGGACATTTTACGTAACTAAATATACGATCAATAATATTATGACAACACCCTTGGTCTGATAATAGGAATAACTAGCCAACAGATGTAATTTCATTGTCTCACAAATGCAAACTTCAATAAAACATTGTGTTAAAATATCTATACAGTTTTCTTTTTCTTGCGTCACAGTCATGCGGTAATAAATTGCAATAGCATTATGCACTGGTGCTATAATTTTACTGCATTATAATTGAAAGGGGAGGGGGGAGTTTTCGGACAAGATAATTATCCGACTTAATTGATGACAAATTCATCTGAACATAATAGTTTACTTTATATCAATGTATATTTATCTGCCCGCATCATATTATTTGTGTTATTATCTCTGTCCTTGTTATATTATGAGAATATAACAAGGTATTCGTGTAGACACTTGAATACAAGTCAATAAATACATTTATTTTTTCCGATAAACATCCGGCTATTTGTCTGTGTCAAATAAATATCCTTGGTAATGTATTTATTACTTCAGGTTGGCAGCACACTTAATAACCACTCTCTCTCTCTCTCTCTCTCCCTTTCTCTCTCTCTCTCTCCCTTTCTCTCTCTTTCTCTCTCTCTCTCTCTCTCTCTCACTCTCAGTTGACGTTAAATTACCATGTGTTTATCTTGATAAAGGATTAAATTTACCACTGTCAGCTGAGAACGATCCCAGTTTAGATTACTAATTGATAAATCCATGATATTCAACGTGCACATTACCTATGACAAGGATATAAACACACTTATAATAGTACATTTCAAAGGGATCACGTAAGAGCCCTGCCTCCAGCTCGGTAGCAAAGCAAGAGATGTTCACTGTTATAGGCATTATATATGCGGCGAGTGCGAGGCACCCGCCTTTCAATGCATTCCCTCTCCTATTTTGACCAGCTCTCCAAGCCAAGGATTAGCAAATATTCTGTCTTTATTCTACTCAACAAGTGAACTCAGGAAATCTCTCCCCCAATCGATATTTCCTTCATCCTATGATTTAGACTGCTTCACACTTCGTGTGTCCAGCTATTTTGACCCCAACGTCCCTTGAATTTGGCTCTCTGTCACTCTTTTGGCTTTGTGGGAGACATTTATTACAGGCAACCTGCCTTTTGTCTCCTTCATACACATATAAACACATTAAGTATTATTCAAACCAATCAAAATTTTATTCCTAAGCAATTTCCGTGTGATATGCTTAAACACAAGATAGGGACATGGTAGTTTCTGAGTGAGTGTACACCAAGGTGGTGTACACTTCCCTACACAGCGATATACCCCTTTACTTCGCTCACGAACGCTCACACGCCACTTTTGGCTCAAGAAAGTAATCGGCCTTTCTGAAAACTTACAAAATGAAAGCGAAGAAAAATAGTTTGCTGGCTATTACGTTTAGGGAGGAGGAGGAGGAGAGAGAGAGGGGGGGCGGGGGGGAGGGTGCAAGGAAACGGAAGAGAAGATACAATATTTGAGGACAAAATATATACAAGCGAATTTGTAAGCTAAAGCAGGATATTTAATATAATGAAAAGTATCCGGGGTAAATGCATACTCTGCGTGCTACTAAAACTAAAAAAAAAAAAATCCGAGCTGTAAGGTAAGTTGCCATAAACACTCTTCATTTCCCAGTTATTATTACGATTTTGTAGCTTAATATGATAGTAATAATGAACGTTTGGGATTATTATTTCTCCATTACATATCGAGAAAACTGATGCTAAGGTATTGAATATAACCTCAGCTGAAAACTAACAGGCTATAACTATCTAACTTGACCCATTGTGTACCAGCGACGCCTTATCTATTATATTCTAGCTATATTTGGATGATGTTTTGCAGCTTAAGAAGGATCCGTGATAGTAGAAAGGGTTAATTGAGATAGTTCCAACCCTGTTCATTGTTGGAGGCCCTTCTTAAACTGAATATAATCGTATAATACTAGCCACCATCAAATATAAAGGACGTCACTAGTACTGAAGGGGTTAATATAGCTCATACTGTCTGTATGCGTCCAGTTTTAGTATTGTGGAAATTGGAAATTATATAATTACAATAAAAACGTAAACTTACATTATAGTAAGTTACAACAGATGTGTATATTCATATACACGATATATTCAGCAAATATCGTGCTGTCCTATGAAAGGTTTGGAGATATTGCCATATATAATGGTATACTCATCTTCAACATTTACGGTTGAAATCAGACAACACTGTATTAATAATTACCATAGGTGTTATCAATATCAATACAAAAGGTTGTTATGATTGTTTTATGAGATAACTAAGGTGAAGGGAGTGAAAACTACACCCTATTCCAACTAGGTAGGCCAGAGTTCGTGAACCCTAACCTCTGTAACTCAAAAAGAGCTGGAGCAAACGGACTGTAAATGTCCACACCTATTCCGTGGCTGACCCTTTCCAAATGGTAGAAATATTAGATCGATTATGCTAGTCGTTTGCGAGTTATAAAGGTAAAAGTTCACGAGTATTGGCCTATTTATTTGGAGTAGGGTATAGGACATCATCCAATGATAATACAACATTGGGTACCTGTATATTAAAAGACCAAGTTTCATTAGAAGTAATTATTCTGAGATATTTTACGGCTAAACACACACAAGCATACAATCACATTCAGTCTTTTACAGGAATAATGTATCCGTAACATTAACGATAATGTAGAAGTCCGTGAATTAACACGATCAAAAACATTATTAACCCCTTTTGTACCGGTGACGTCTTTTTAGTTGTTTCCTAGCTATATTTAGACGATTGTGTGCAGTTTAAGAAGTATTTGTGGTAGTAAATATGGATAAATGAGATAGTTCGAAGCCGGTTAATTGCTGGAAGCCCTTGTTAAACTGAATTAAATCGCGCAGTAGTAGCTAGAATAAAGTTAAAAGAACGGCACTGGTACTGAATGGGTTTACCTGTGTTTAACTTGAGAAATACGTTAATTAGACTGTAAGACACTACTGTTACTCAGTGATGCTAACCGTACGATAATTATCGTATTTGTACGATATTTTCGGTCTGTGTACGATGTACGATACAAAGTTATGTATCGTACGCTAAAATACGATAATTTTGTCTCCAGTGATTTTTTCCCCTTAAATTTGTATAATAGGAGAGAGAGAGAGAGAGAGAGAGAGAGAGACGGTGACGGTGACGGTTATGTACTGCCGGGCCATGAGTGAGGCCGTAGCCCACCAAACTTTGCCTTCAAGTGGTGGCCTGGCTATCAATACGCATGCGCCGCCTCCTTCAGTAGGATTTAAAAAAACTATTCATATTTGAACGCAGCAAGCAGGCCCAGTCTCGACACACCTTGCACTGAACACTGAATCTGTACTCACTGGAACGTAGAAGAGAACGTTACCTAATAATATACACATGGAAAATCGCAGAGGGTTTAGTACCAAACCTACATACTCAGATAGTCATGAAATTCAGTGATAGGAGAGGCTGGGAATGCGAAATCCCCCGGATGAATAACAGGGGTGCTATGGGCTCTCTGCGAGAGGGCTGGTTATCACACAGAGGCCCACGTCTCTTCAACAAACTCCCACGGCGAGTAAGAGACATGAGGGACATCTCGTTAGACAACTTCAAGAGAGCCCTAGATGTCGAACTGCAAAAAGTGCCAGACGAGCCCATCCTCGCAAGGGAGCGAGCTGTCGCTTCAAACAGTCTACTGCACCAAATCACCACCCATAACGAGGGGCATCGCGCTCCTTGGTGCCGCTAGAGGAGCGGCGAACACATCCTAAGGTATCCAAAGGTAATAGGCCTACTATCCCACAGGCCCCACACATCCAGGAGTTCCGGTGAGTGAAAAGGGAGATCAGTAGGCTATAATAATTTATCATAATTGATAAATATTATGTTTAATGTTTAAATACATTCATATATTTGTGTTATACTATTGGAACCTAATAAATGCAAATGGGCATCATTCTATTTTTATTTTTACCCGATCTTAGAAAATACGGTAATTTACTGGGAAATACGATAATTTTAGTAGTCTGGTACGATAGCCCGAATGTCAAAAGTTAACATCCCTGTATAATACTGACGGTCTGATAGTTGTGTGATCTTTACTATTATGGTCTTAAAGCGATGTCACACCAGCGCTTTTACCGTCACATTTCTAAGAGCAAGTCTTTTTTCCTCGCAGTAGTTTGGGGCTTTTTGACACTGGTATCGGGATCTAAATTGAAATTAGAAAATGTTTCGTGGCTCAAGACAAATAAAAGTTTAATTATAAATATACTAGACGAGAATTACTTCAAAATATTGCCGGAGAAAGTGCCTGTGTGACTCCGGCTTTAGGTTGTCAATATTGCTGCCAGTTCTGGGACCGTACACACGACGGCATATTTTTAGCATTATAGGCAACCCATCTTACATAACATATCATAAAATGTTGTTCATGATAAACAGAACACATTAGTTACTAAACATACACATGTATACTTAATTGTGGTCACAGCATTATTATCGTGAAGGTAAAACTTCCTGGTGATGAACCATGTTGAAATTACATTTTGCTATCTCTCTCTCTCTCTCTTTATCTCTCTCTTTATCTCTCTCTCCTCTCTCTCTCTCTCTCTCTCTCTCTCTCTCTCTCTCTCTCTCTCTCTCTCTCTCTCTCTCTCTCTCTCTCTCTCTCTCTCGCCGTGCCCTCCTTGGTTAAGTGGTGAGGTGTAAGAAAAAACGAAAAAGAGAAAACAGAAAGTCGGGATACCTGTGAGAGAGTGCAGGGGCAGAAATTGGAGTAATGGCTTTGAAAACATACAGAGGCTTTTAAAGAAACAATGTAAAATCTGGTGGAAAAAAACAGTCTAGGCAGCAACAGTAGTGGGTTAACACACAGTGACAGAGTAAGAACCCAAGTTAAGGAAATATTTTTTGTTTTTTCTCCCTTACGTTTAATCCCATTATCTTGGAGATATAAAGACGCGCGTTTCATTAGTTTGGCGATTGTATAACCTTTCGCTCCATTTGTTGTCAATATGTAGACCTTTTGTGCCATTTAGGTGTCGATTTTTTCCTAGCGAGCGATAGCAAGCATGTAATTCTAGGAGGAACCGGATTTCCGGCGGGACATGATCCTAATGGATGTTTTTGTTTAAGTTTGATGGAGGTCTAGGGAGGAAACTAGAAAAAAAAATACAAATATCCAAAAATGAGCAAATAAATAAGCCCATCCCCCCGTTAAGTGGAATTACTCTGTATATTGTGATATCATTTGGTAGTTGATTTACATTATTACCTGGTTGTTTGCTATGCAGTATTGTTTGTTCACGTTAATATTTGAACATTTAATTACCAAATTATTATATCTATTCTCTACAATAGCATATCAATAAAATATGGTTAATATTGCATTTTCATTCGCCATGCTTTTTGTGAGTTATGGCAGTCAAATATTGAACTATTTATTGTTGATTCGTGAATGACTTAATTAAATAATATACCCACACCAAGAAAATACTAATTACAAAAATAAGAAATAAATATAAAAATTACAAAAATAAGATATAAAAATACTAGAACATAAGTCATTCCTGGAATATATGAAAATACCAACTTAAAATCCACAGTTCTTTTCACCTTTAAGGGGACATGGGTACAAATTAATGTACAAATTAATTTGTACATTTTTCGGTAGAAACATGTCCCGGCCAAAGGCCGGTTCTTCCAAAATAACAGGCTCACTATCGTTCGCTGGGAAAAAATTGACACCTAAATAGCAAATAGCACGTAAGGTATTAATATTGACAAAGAAATGAGGCGAAAGGTTTTACAATCGCCAAATTAATAGGCCGAATATCTTAACATTTGACAACTAATGGGGCTAAATATAAGGAAGAAAGGGGACCAGAAAAACGGCCCATCTCCCCTTAAGTTGTGCTCATAGGGATGAGGCATGGCTTCCCATATGACCAGCTGAAACACACTTGTTTGTAAGTTATTTAAGTTATCTATGAATACTGTATATTATGACAATACAATCATACAGCCCAAAATAATTGTAAACATATAAGTGTTCCTTTTGATAGTATAATTGTATCGCTAACATATTTCAACTCTGGAAAGCCGCTGTCACACGAGCGCTTTTGCCGTCAATTTTCCATGAGCAAGTTTTTTCTCGTATTATTTAGGGACATTTTCGCACTGGTATCGGTAACTAGACTGAAGGTAGATTATGTTAGGCGGCTGAATTCTGATAAAGTGTCATCTTTGAAGCTTCCAGACCATAATTACCCGTAAAAAATGCTCGAAAAAGAGCTCGTGTGACTCCGTTTTACTCAACAATTATGGCACCAGTTTGCAAATTTTTGTATACAGTTTATTAATCCCGCAACATTTACACGAATTATTGTTATAGGTAATATAGGCGAATGCAAACTCTCAGCTCAAAATCTCTACAATTACGGCAATAAGCGAAGATAACACTATTATCCATTTTCGCAAGGCTAGGTATGCCGTGTGATGTTCAGCAATATAAAACTATACACCGGGAACACCTTGTGGGCTTCACCTAGTTGATTTAAAGATAACAATACATTATCTCAACAAATACGGACACACATTAAAATCGTTTATAGGGGGTATGGCTTATTTTTTAGTCTATTTTGTATTTACATATTTACTGTTCTCAGTTTCCTTGCTAGGCCTCCATAAACTTAAAAATCACCCCCAAGACCCCCCTTCAAGATAAATTTGTACATTTTTCTACCGAAAAATGTCCCGGCCGAAGGCCGTTTCCTCTTAAAATGTCATGCTCGCTATAGTCGCCAAGTAAACGTTGACACCTAAATAAATACTACTACTACACATTTAACTCTCTCTCTCTCACACACCCACACACACACACGAATACAAACACACACACACACATACACACACACATACACACACACACACACACGATTGAAAACATGGATTACACGAGAGACCACCAATGGTTTGGAAGTAGAATGCATATTAATATTATACTGAAACATAATCATGAATGCAAACAAAATTCCTCTTTGGACGGAGCAAGTAGTAATTTATCTGGCGCTCAAAGAAGAAGTAAAGTATCGAAAATGATGACGAGGGTACCAATAATTATGTAAGATAACTATATACGTTATTACATTAATTTTGGAAAATGAAACTAATAATTTTGTTAGAGGGGAGTGATGGAGACATGATGGTGCATATTACGTTAGTAGCCATAGTATAATAAGAGCAATACACTAGCGACAGAGTCAATATATGTAACATAATACAATTTGTGTGATGGAATATGAAGAAAGGAGAGAGAGAGAGAGAGCGAGAGCGAGCGAGAGAGAGAGTGAGATAAAGAGACATAATGTAGAGTGCGTGTGTTGTGTGTACGTATTTCAGGCCCTGTCCCTGTTGTCTCTCTCTCTCAGTGACATAATAGTGTACAAACATTTACTCTGCCTGACTTACTCTCTAACTGTAACTGTAGTCTCTCACTCGCATAACAACTGTTTGTATTTACTGTTTCGCCCACCAGAATATGAATAATCTATAAATATGAACTACCTAAAGCATTTGCCTGTACTGTATATATACTCGTTATGATGTACTCATAATTTGATAAGTCAACAGGGAATTTCGAGTTTTTCCATCTTCTTCGACTTTATTTTTATTTATACTGTATTTGTTTTCCATGTTTATTGTATTTATTTATAAATATATTTGTTTGCCAATCAGAGTGAAATACTCAAACCCGTTACGGAACCTTAGAGCCAATCATTTCATCCATAGACACATTTGGCTGAATCAAACATATTAAATTGCATTAATTAGTTCCACTAGATGATGAGAATAATAATATTCATAAATAACACTAAGTATAGACGTATTGCTAACCCTATAATATTACATTATAACACACCTACAATATACTGTATGTTAACTGTAATATATACATATACTTGTACTATGTGTATATTTACTAATACAACATTAACACAAATATATATTATTACACAGTCTTAAATAGACACAGACTTTGGAATTCACAAGTACAAAGCTTGGTGAAGATCATAATGCTTTGTCTGGTTCCTGTGTTCGGCTTTGTATTATGTCTAGACAATTCTTCTTGTGCTGTTTTATATTATAAAATAATAATATAACTAATGTTTTCGTGCTAAGTTTCTTCTTTGTGAGAATCCACAGGAGGTAAATTAAATTAAAGTTGCTTAAGAGTTGTTGTTTTACTTCTACATACTTAATGTTTGAATTAACCTCTGGCCTGTGCAACTCTCCAACCCAAGAGTGAAACGTTATTATCAGTCTTTCTTCTATTCAACAGCTGAACTTTGGAACTCTCTCCCAGAATCAGTCTTTCCTTCTTCCTATGACTTAAATTGCTTCAAACTCCGTGTGTCCAGGCATTTTGGCTCGAACGTCCCTTGATTTTGCCCCTGTCGCTCTTTCAACTCTGGGGGAGGCACTCGCTACAGACAGTTCTGCCTTTGGTCTCCCTCACTCACATAGAAAAAAAAACAAAAAACGTCGAAATATGATAATGACCACTCTCTCTTACTGAAGGAACTCTACTTTGTCGTTGCCTAATCTTCCTTTAATACACCAGCTGTCTCCTACTTGCCTATTGGGAAAATGTAATGGAATTTGATCATGTCATATTTCAATATTTACGAAGGAGAGAGGTTTACACAGAAACACACATACCATACGATTTCAGTGAAGCGGGCGTTATGCAAGTCAAGGACATAATATATTAAAAGGAATTACGCTACAAATATATCAATCTATTAATGTACTGTACAAGGTGGCGCAGAATTCGGTTACCCACCGTGTGTGTGTGTGTGTGCATGTGTTTGTGTATTTAACCTCTTCTGTAATATATATATATATATATATATATATATATATATATATATATATATATATATATATATATATATATATATATATATATATGTTGTGTGTGTGTGTGTGTTAAAAGTTACATTACATTCTCTTATTTTCTGTTATCTTCTCACGTCCCTTGCCCTACTTTCTCTCACTTGTTCCTCCTTCCCTTCTGTTTGTTGGTTCTCTCACCCCAGGCTCTACCTTAACGGTGTTGATAACCCTGTAACCGAGAGAGAGAGAGAGAGAGAGCGAGAGAGAGAGAGAGAGAGAGAGAGAGAGAGAGAGAGAGAGAGAGAGCAAATGTCTTATTCATTGAGCGAGAAAACACAAAGTACTGTATATCTGTAGCCTTCACTTATAATACAGGTAGCCCGTGACCGTGTAGGGTAGAACGGCTATAAGATGACTACAACGTTTCAGTTCTTGTTCAAAACTAACTAACTAATTACACTTACTGTTCAAGAGTATGGGAGGTTATGAATGAATTACATGAGGAAGTATGAGAGCGATGTGGTGCAGATGTGAAGATGCTGACAAGTGTAAAGAAGAAACACCTTGAGGTGGAGCGGTCATGTGGAACACATCCAGAGAGCTTGAGAGCATGGCTAAATGAGGGAAATAGAGTGATGTAGAAATGGAAAGGCTGACAAATAATGAGATGAAAAATAAGAGTTCAGACGCAGATGAATGAAAGTAGTATTGGGTGTGATTAAGGATGCCGCGTGATGGATGACCATGTATCATGGAGGCAATTCATTCGTGGCCACCCCCTCAGGGATCAAAGTATCTACCAATAGATACATATATCTATCTTCTAGTTGAAATGGTCTTCTGGTTGAGTTGTCCGGTCACCTTCACCAACATTCCACCACTCACCTAACATAATTCGACACTAATACTTCACCCACTCACATGCAAACATTCTTCTCCTAATAAAACAAACTTTGTGAAGAATACCTGAGCGAACTATCTATTTCATACTACTTGCTTATCTATCACCAACACAACCATTTCACTACACCAAGAACAGTTCACCCATTGTAAAATAACCTATCTACTTCCTCCCAACAACAAACTTACGTTTCAAGTGCATGTAAAACCACTTACTTTCTCAGGCGCCCACTTCATCAATTTTCCAATTGGAAAGTGTCACCTTCCACCACCTCACTTAATTCCATACCAAAATACAACACAACATGACGACGGCGGTTGTATTTAATTACTTAATTGGACCAGTTAAGGTAGGGAAGGAAAAAGGCTGGCAAGAACGTAACCAACATCTTAACGGATTCGGTATATTGGCTCTTGTGTTTCCCCGATAAAGAGGCGATGGTTGAGTGCATTGGGCTCTTGCTGACCGTCCTTTCCTTTCTTCATTTTAGCCTCCACTCTTTAGTGTACTGTTGCTCTTCCCTGCCCAAGTAAGCTTTTACTTTCATCTTGGTGTATTGCTTTAAAACAATGTCTTTATATAATAATCCTCTTTCTATTATAGTGTTTCAAGATTCACCGAAGACAAATATATTGACAGTGTGACAGTGACAGTGACAGTGCTCACACAAAACTGGAAAATGGTTACTCACCTTGCACAAAGAAAGACAGCAACGTTGCTTTTCTACAAGGCAAGCAGTAACCTTATACACCTATTCTGCATCTAATGGGCCATTGTACAAATCAATGTATAATTTATAATGGTTAGGAAAATATTGTTTGCTAAAACAAATTATCCATCCGTCAGTTTTACACAGCTTTCCTCTTTGCTACGCAGAGGTATAAAAGGCAGAGTTACCAATTTATGCCAGGTGGGTAACCGAATTCTGCGCCACCTTGTACAGTACATTAATAGATTGATATATTTGTAGCGTAATTCCTTTTAATATATTATGTCCTTGACTTACATAACGCCCGCTTCACTGAGATCGTATGGTATGTGTGTATCTGTGTAAACCTCTCTCCTTCGTAAATATTGAAATATGACATGATCAAATTCCATTACATTTTCCCAATAGCCAAGTAGGAGACAGCTGGTGTATTAAAGGAAGATTAGGCAACGACGAAGTAGAGATCCTTCAGTAAGAGAGAGTGGTCATTATCATATTTCGACGTTTTTTGTTTGTTTTCTATGTGAGTGAGGGAGACCAAAGGCAGAACTGTCTGTAGCGAGTGCCTCCCCCAGAGTTGAAAGAGTGACAGGGGCAAAATCAAGGGACGTTCGAGCCAAAATGCCTGGACACACGGAGTTTGAAGCAATTTAAGTCATAGGAAGAAGGAAAGACTGATTCTGGGAGAGAGTTCCAAAGTTCAGCTGTTAAATAGAAGAAAGACTGATAATAACGTTTCACTCATGGGTTGGAGAGTTGCACAGGCCAGAGGTTAATTCAAACATTAAGTATGTAGAAGTAAAACAACAACTCTTAAGCAACTTTAATTTAATTTACCTCCTGTGGATTCTCACAAAGAAGAAACTTAGCACGAAAACATTAGTTATATTATTATTTTATAATAATAAAAATACACAAGAAGAATTGTCTAGACATAATACAAAGCCGAACACAGGAACCAGACAAAACATTATGATCTTCACCAAGCTTTTTACTTGTGAATTCCAAAGTCTGTGTCCATGTAAGACTGTAATAATATATGTTTGTGTTAATGCTTTATTAGTAAACATACACAGTACAAGTATATGTATATATTACAGTTAACATACAGTATATTGTAGGTGTGTTATAATGTAATGTTATAGGGTTAGCAATACGTCTATACTTAGTGTTATTTATGAATAATATTCTTCTCATCATCTAGTGGAACTAATTAATGCAATTTAATATGTTTGATTCAGCCATCTTGTCTATGGATGAAATGATTGGCTCTAAGGTTCCGTGACGGGTTTGAGTATTTCACTCTGATTGGCAAACAAATATATGTATAAATAAATACATAAACTTAGAAAACAAATATATGTATATAGAAAACAAATATATGTATATAGAAAACAAATATATGTATAAATAAATACATAAACATAGAAAACAAATATATGTATATAGAAAACAAATATATGTATAAATAAATACATAAACATAGAAAACAAATATATGTATGAATAAATACATAAACATAGAAAACAAAAACAGTATAAATAAAAATATAGTCGAAGGATATGGAAAAACTCGAAATTCCCTGTTGACTTATACAATTATGAGTACATCATAACGAGTATAAGTACAGGCAAATGCTTCAGGTAGTTCATATTTATAGATTATTCATATTCTGGTGGGCGAAACAGTAAATACAAACAGTTGTTATGTGAGTGAGAGACCAAGTGTCGGCTACAGTTAGAGAGTAAGTCAGGCAGAGTAAATGTTTGTACACTATTATGTCACTGAGAGAGAGAGACAACAGGGCCTGAAATACGTACACACAACACACGCACTCTACATTATGTCTCTTTCTCTCACTCTCTCTCTCGCTCGCTCTCGCTCTCTCTCTCTCTCTCCTTTCTTCTTATTCCAACACACAAATTGTATTATGTTACATATATTGACTCTGTCGCTAGTGTATTGCTCTTATTATACTATGGCTACTAACGTAATATGCACCATCATGTCTCCATCACTCCCCTCTAACAAAATTATTAGTTTCATTTTCCAAAATTAATGTAATAACGTATATAGTTATCTTACATAATTATTGGTACCCTCGTCATCATTTTCGATACCTTACTTCTTCTTTGAGCGCCAGATAAATTACTACTTGCTCCGTCCAAAGAGGATTTTTTTTTGCATTCATGATTATGTTTCAGTATAATATTAATATGCATTCTACTTCCAAACCATTGGTGGTCTCTCGTGTAATCCATGTTTTCAATCGTGTGTGTGTGTGTGTGTGTGTGTGTATGTGTGTGTGTGTGTTTGTATTCGTGTGTGTGTGTGGGTGTGTGAGAGAGAGAGAGTTAAATGTGTAGTAGTAGTATTTATTTAGGTGTCAATGTTTACTTGGCGACTATAGCGAGCATGACATTTTAAGAGGAAACGGCCTTCGGCCGGGACATTTTTCGGTAGAAAAATGTACAAATTTATCTTGAAGGGGGGTCTTGGGGGTGATTTTTAAGTTTATGGAGGCCTAGCAAGGAAACTGAGAACAGTAAATATGTAAATCAAAAATAGACTAAAAAATAAGCCATACCCCCTATAAACGATTTTAATGTGTGTCCGTATTTGTTGAGATAATGTATTGTTATCTTTAAATCAACTAGGTGAAGCCCACAAGGTGTTCCCGGTGTATAGTTTTATATTGCTGAACATCACACGGCATACCTAGCCTTGCGAAAATGGATAATAGTGTTATCTTCGCTTATTGCCGTAATTGTAGAGATTTTGAGCTGAGAGTTTGCATTCGCCTATAATTACCTATAACAATAATTCGTGTAAATGTTGCGGGATTAATAAACTGTATACAAAAATTTGCAAACTGGTGCCATAATTGTTGAGTAAAACGGAGTCACACGAGCTCTTTTTCGAGCAATTTTTACGGGCAATTATGGTCTGGAAGCTTCAAAGATGACACTTTATCAGAATTCAGCCGCCTAACATAATCTACCTTCAGTCTAGTTACCGATACCAGTGCGAAAATGTCCCTAAATAATACGAGAAAAAACTTGCTCATGGAAAATTGACGGAAAAAGCGCTCGTGTGACAACGGCTTTCCAGAGTTGAAATATGTTAGCGATACAATTATACTATCAAAAGGAACACTTATATGTTTACAATTATTTTGGGCTGTATGATTGTATTGTCATAATATACAGTATTCATAGATAACTTAAATAACTTACAAACAAGTGCGTTTCAGCTGGTCATATGGGAAGCCATGCCTCATCCCTATGAGCACAACTTAAGGGGAGATGGGTCGTTTTTCTCGTCCCCTTTCTTCCTTATATTTAGCCCCATTAGTTGTCAAAAGGTGTATGTTGCCTTTATGGACTTAGAGAAGGCCTATGACAGAGTGGATAGAGAAGGTTTGTGGAAAGTACTTAGAATATACGGAGTAGAGGGCAAGTTGCTGAAAGCAGTGAAGAGCATGTATGAGGGTGCAAAGGCGGCAGTACGTGTGGAGAGTGAGCAGAGCGAGTTCTTTGACCTGAATGTTGGTTTGAAACAGGGGTGTGTGATGTCCCCGTGGTTGTTTACTGTATATATGGATGGAGTTATGAAAGAAATACTATCAAGAGCAGTGGATGTTGGTGTATCGCTGAAAAGGGAGGGAATTGAGTGGAAGCTACCTATACTGCTGTTTGTGGATGATACAGTTCTGATGAGTGATAATGAATGGGAGTTGCAGGGTCTGGTAAATGAGTTTGGAACAGTGTGCGAAAAACGGAATTTGAAGGTAAATATGGGGAAGAGCAAGGTTATGGTCTTCGAAAGGGGTGAAGTCACAGAGTGTGAGGTGAAGCTGAACGGTCAGGCTATGGAGATCGTCAACTCTTTTAAGTATCTGGGCAGTGTGTTTTAGTAAAGATGGGACTATGGATGAAGAGGTGCGGGAGAGGGTACAACAGGGGAAGAGGGTTGTAGGAACGCTAAAAGCAGTAACAAGAAATAGGGTGGTCAGTATGGAAGTGAAGAAGTCCTTGCATGACAGTGTGGTAATCCCGACACTGACTTACGGAAGCGAAGCATGGACGTTGGTTGAGAGACTCAGACCAAGAGTGAGAGCAGTGGAAATGAATTACTTAAGGAGTGCGTGCGGAGTTACATGGAGGGATAGACAGACTAATGAGGAAGTAAGAAGGAGGTGTGGTGTGGAGGTAGATGTGCTGGAAAGTGTGAAAAGGAAAAACCTCAGATGGTTCGGCCATATGGAAACGTATGGAAAGCGAGAGAATGACTAAGAGGGTGTACGAGAGCGAGGTGGAGGGACAGAGGGGGAGAGGTAGACCGAATATGAGGTGGAAGGATGGAGTGAGGAACTACATGAACGAAGGCGGTGCTGGTTGGGGGGAGGGGCGTCGACTGACTGGGGACAGAGGTGCATGGGGGCGGTTCGTTCGTGGCCACCCCTTCGGGGATCACGGCGTCAGGCAATAGATAGATAGATAGTTGTCAAATGTTAAGATATTCGGCCTATTAGTTTGGCGATTGTAAAACCTTTCACCTCATTTCTTTGTCAATATTAATACCTTACGTGCTATTTGCTATTTAGGTGTCGATTTTTTCCCAGCGAACGATAGTGAGCCTGTTATTTTGGAAGAACCGGCCTTTGGCCGGGACATGTTTCTACCGAAAAATGTACAAATTAATTTGTACATTAATTTGTACCCATGTCCCCTTAAAGGTGAAAAGAACTGTGGATTTTAAGTTGGTATTTTCATATATTCCAGGAATGACTTATGTTCTAGTATTTTTATATCTTATTTTTGTAATTTTTATATTTATTTCTTATTTTTGTAATTAGTATTTTCTTGGTGTGGGTATATTATTTAATTAAGTCATTCACGAATCAACAATAAATAGTTCAATATTTGACTGCCATAACTCACAAAAAGCATGGCGAATGAAAATGCAATATTAACCATATTTTATTGATATGCTATTGTAGAGAATAGATATAATAATTTGGTAATTAAATGTTCAAATATTAACGTGAACAAACAATACTGCATAGCAAACAACCAGGTAATAATGTAAATCAACTACCAAATGATATCACAATATACAGAGTAATTCCACTTAACGGGCTTATTTATTTGCTCATTTTTGGATATTTGTATTTTTTTTCTAGTTTCCTCCCTAGACCTCCATCAAACTTAAACATGCTTGCTATCGCTCGCTAGGAAAAAATAGACACCTAAATGGCACAAAAGGTCTACATATTGACAACAAATGGAGCGAAAGGTTATACAATCGCCAAACTAATGAAACGCACGTCTTTATATCTCCAAGATAATGGTATTAAACGTAACGGAGAAAAACAAAAAAATATTTCCTAAACTTGGGTTCTTACTCTGTCACTGTGTGTTAACCCACTACTGTTGCTGCCTAGACTGGGTTTTTTTCACCGAATTTTACATTGTTTCTTTAAAAGCCTCTGTATGTTTTCAAAGCCATTACTCCAATTTCTGCCCCTGCACTCTCTCACAGGTATCCCGACTTTCTGTTTTCTCTTTTTCGTTTTTTCTTACACCTCACCACTTAACCAAGGAGGGCACGGCGAGAGAGAGAGAGAGAGAGAGAGAGAGAGAGAGAGAGAGAGAGAGAGAGAGAGAGAGAGAGAGAGAGAGAGAGAGAGAGAGAGAGAGAGAGAGAGAGAGAGAGAGAGAGAGAGAGAGAGAGAGAGAGAGAGAGAGAGAGAGAGAGAGAGAGAGAGAGAGAGAGAGAGCAAAATGTAATTTCAACATGGTTCATCACCAGGAAGTTTTACCTTCACGATAATAATGCTGTGCCCATTATTATATTTAGCTCATGTTTTGATAACTAAGCCAGCTGTAAAGTAGAGTACTGTCTTGGGAAATATATCTAGCATTTTTTACAACAATACAGATTGATTAATGTTCACAATATTTATAGCACAATTAAGTAAACATGTGTATGTTTAGTAACTAATGTGGTCTGTTTATCATGAACAACATTTTATGATATGTTATGTAAGATGGGTTGTCTATAATGCTAAAAATATGCCGTCGTGTGAACGGTCCCAGAACTGGCAGCAATATTGACAACCTAAAGCCGGAGTCACACAGGCACATTCTCCGGCAATATTTTGAAGTAATTCTCGTCTAGTATATTTATAATTAAACTTTTATTTGTCTTGAGCCACGAAACATTTTCTAATTTCAATTTAGATCCCGATACCAGTGTCAAAAAGCCCCAAACTACTGCGAGGAAAAAAGACTTGCTCTTAGAAATGTGACGGTAAAAGCGCTGGTGTGACATCGCTTTAAGACCATAATAGTAAAGATCACACAACTATCAGACCGTCAGTATTATACAGGGATGTTAACTTTTGACATTCGGGCTATCGTACCAGACTACTAAAATTATCGTATTTCCCAGTAAATTACCGTATTTTCTAAGATCGGGTAAAAATAAAAATAGAATGATGCCCATTGCTTTGCATTTATTAGGTTCCAATAGTATAACACAAATATTTGAATGTATTTAAACATTAAACATAATATTTATCAATTATGATAAATTATTATAGCCTACTGATCTCCCTTTTCACTCACCGGAACTCCTGGATGTGTGGGCCTGTGGGATAGTAGGCCTATTACCTTTGGATACCTTTGGATGTGTTCGCCGCTCCTCTAGCGGCACCAAGGAGCGCGACGCCCCTCGTTATGGGTGGTGATTTGGTGCAGTAGACTGTTTGAAGCGACAGCTCGCTCCCTTGCGAGGATGGGCTCGTCTGGCACTTTTTGCAGTTCGACATCTAGGGCTCTCTTGAAGTTGTCTAACGAGATGTCCCTCATGTCTCTTACTCGCCGTGGGAGTTTGTTGAAGAGACGTGGGCCTCTGTGTGATAACCAGCCCTCTCGCAGAGAGCCCATAGCACCCCTGTTATTCATCCGGGGGATTTCGCATTCCCAGCCTCTCCTATCACTGAATTTCATGACTATCTGAGTATGTAGGTTTGGTACTAAACCCTCTGCGATTTTCCATGTGTATATTATTAGGTAACGTTCTCTTCTACGTTCCAGTGAGTACAGAGATTCAGTGTTCAGTGCAAGGTGTGTCGAGACTGGGCCTGCTTGCTGCGTTCAAATATGAATAGTTTTTTAAAATCCTACTGAAGGAGGCGGCGCATGCGTATTGATAGCCAGGCCACCACTTGAAGGCAAAGTTTGGTGGGCTACGGCCTCACTCATGGCCCGGCAGTACATAACCGTCACCGTCTCTCTCTCTCTCTTATGTTCAGCATATTAAGTGTTGGTTGACGACCGTTTGACTTCAATGTTCTCTCCGAGTGGTAGTCCCTGGAAACGAGTGCATTATTTGAAGCTTCATTCGGTGTTTAATCAATTCTTGACAATAATTGTATTCAGCTAACTATGATCTCAATAACCATTGATGTAATGAAAATATGAATAGTTTCCTCATACGATTGCACTAGTTCTGTAGTGCTATTATTTACAACCTGTCAATTAATAATTCAGTCACTACAAGCTTGCTTGCTTTTTTTTTTTTTTTTTTTTTTTTTTTTTTTTTTTGAGATACGTATATACAGACCATGTGACAATTAAATGAGGAAACTATAATAACACATCTGAATAATGCCAACCTGATTTATAAACACAAATATGAATGTAACCAGACGACGATGCTGTTGTTTCAGTGGAATAATGGCTCTTTGAGCAGTATGTATCGCCTTACTAGTGGTTGTCCCCTCACAGGATGGGGGGCGCTGCTCAATAAACTCGCCCCTCGGGCAAAATCAAAATCAATCTCTCTCTCTCCTATTATACAAATTTAAGGGGAAAAAATCACTGGAGACAAAATTATCGTATTTTAGAGTACGATACATAACTTTGTATCGTACATCGTACACAGACCGAAAATATCGTACAAATACGATAATTATCGTACGGTTAGCATCACTGAGTAACAGTAGTGTCTTACAGTCTAATTAACGTATTTCTCAAGTTAAACACAGGTAAACCCATTCAGTACCAGTGCCGTTCTTTTGACTTTATTCTAGCTACTACTGCGCGATTTAATTCAGTTTAACAAGGGCTTCCAGCAATTAACCGGCTTCGAACTATCCCACTTAACCCCTTTTGCTACCACATATACTTCTTAAACTGCACACAATCGTCTAAATTTAGCTAGGAAACAACTAAAAAGACGTCACCGGTACAAAAGGGTTAATAATGTTTTTGATCGTGTTAATTCACGGACTTCTACATTATCGTTAATGTTACGGATACATTATTCCTGTAAAAGACTGAATGTGATTGTATGCTTGTGTGTGTTTAGCCGTAAAATATCTCAGAATAATTACTTCTAATGAAACTTGGTCTTTTAATATACAGGTACCCAATGTTGTATTATCATTGGATGATGTCCTATACCCTACTCCAAATAAATAGGCCAATACTCTTGAACTTTTACCTTTATAACTCGCAAACGACTAGCATAATCGATCTAATATTTCTACCATTTGGAAAGGGTCAGCCACGGAATAGGTGTGGACATTTACAGTCCGTTTGCTCCAGCTCTTTTTGAGTTACAGAGGTTAGGGTTCACGAACTTTGGCCTACCTAGTTGGAATAGGGTGTACTTTTCACTCCCTTCACCTTAGTTATCTCATAAAACAATCATAACAACCTTTTGTATTGATATTGATAACACCTATGGTAATTATTAATACAGTGTTGTCTGATTTCAACCGTAAATTTTGAAGACGAGTATACCATTATATATGACAATATCTCCAAACCTTTCATAGGACAGCACGATATTTGCTGAATATATCGTGTATATGAATATACACATCTGTTGTAACTTACTATAATGTAAGTTTACGTGTTTATTGTAATTATATAATTTCCAATTTCCACAATACTAAAACTGGACGCATACAGACAGTATGAGCTATATTAACCCCTTCAGTACTAGTGACGTCCTTTATATTTGATGGTGGCTAGTATTATACGATTATATTCAGTTTAAGAAGGGCCTCCAACAATGAACAGGATTGGAACTATCTCAATTAACCCTTTCTACTATCACAGATCCTTCTTAAGCTGCAAAAAATCATCCAAATATAGCTAGAATATAATAGATAAGGCGTCGCTGGTACAGAATGGGTCAAGTTAGATAGTTATAGCCTGTTAGTTTTCAGCTGAGGGTTATATTCAATACCTTAGCATCAGTTTTCTCGATATGTAATGGAGAAATAGTAATCCCAAACGTTCATTATTACTATCATATTAAGCTACAAAATCGTAATAATAACTGGGAAATGAAGAGTGTTTATGGCAACTTACCTTACAGCTCGGAATATCCCGATGGTGATGGGCTGGTCTATCAGAGTGAGACCTGAGTGATCTCTGCCATACCCATAGCTTACTCTGACTGTTCCTTTTACTTATATATTTTCTAGATCTCAAGTGACGGCGTCTCGTCCGTGGATTGACCTCCCAATCTACCAAGATTGGAAGCCAAAGCGTCACATTTTTCCTTTGCCCCTCAACTTTCTCTTCATAATTGCTGAGGGGCACAGGGCCCGGGGTGGGGCTTCGGTTACCCGGGCGTTTCCGCACCCTCCTCAGCTCCCCGCCATGGAGTGGCTTCGGTCACCCAGGCTTTATTATGGTCGGCAGGGAGGGTTCTATGGGGGTGCTCGGTTATGGCCTTGGCCTTGCTCGGGGCCTTGAGGCTGTTCGGCCAGGCAGCTTGGGGAACAACAACAACAACAGCTCGGGAAAAAATATATAGTTTTAGTAGCACGCAGAGTATGCATTTACCCCGGATACCTTTCATTATATTAAATATCCTGCTTTAGCTTACAAATTCGCTTGTATATATTTTGTCCTCAAATATTTTATCTTCTCTTCCGTTTCCTTGCACCCCCCCCCCCCCCTCTCTCTCCTCCTACTCCCTAAACGTAATATCCAGCAAAGGATTTTTTTCTTCGCTTTCATTTTGTAAGTTTTCAGAAAGGCCGATTACTTTCTTGAGCCAAAAGTGCCGTGTGAGCGTTCGTGAGAGAAATAAAGGGTATATCGCTGTGTAGGTAAAGGTAAGTGTACACCACCTTGATGTGTAGGGAAGTGTACACCACCTTGATGTACACTCACTCAGAAACTACCATGTCACTATCTTGCGTTTAAGCATATCACACGGAAATTGCTTAGGAATTACATTTTGATTGGTTTGAATAATAATTAATGTGTTTATATGTGTATGAAGGAGACAGGTTGCCTGTAATAAATGTCTCTCCCAAAGCCAAAAGAGTGAAAGAGAGTCTAATTCAAGGAACGTTGGGGTTAAAATAGCTGGACACACGAAGTGTGAAGCAGTCTAATCATAGGATGAAGGAAATATCGATTGAGAGAGAGAGAGAGAGAGAGAGAGAGAAAGGGAGAGAGAGAGAGAGAGAGGTGGTTATTAGGTGTGCTGCCAACCTGAAGTAATAAATACATTACCAAGGATATTTATTAGACACAGACAAATAGCCGGATGTTTATCGGAAAAAGTAAATGTATTTATTGACTTGTATTCAAGTGTCTACACGAATACCTTGTTATATTCTCATAATATAACAAGGACAGAGATAATAACACAAATAATATGATGCGGGCAGATAAATATACATTGATATAAAGTAAACTATTATGTTCAGATGAATTTGTCATCAATTAAGTCGGATAATTATCTTGTCCGAAAACTCCCCCCCTCCCCTTTCAATTATAATGCAGTAAAATTATAGGACCAGTGCATAATGCTATTGCAATTTATTACCGCATGACCCTGACGCAAGAAAAAGAAAACTGTATAGATATTTTAACACAATCGTTTTATTGAAGTTTGCATTTGTGGGACAGTGAAATTACATCTGTTGGCTAGTTATTCCTATTATCAGACCAAGGGTGTTGTCATAATATTATTGATCGTATATTTAGTTACGTAAAATGTCCATGTAAACTATATTCTGATTGGAAATGAGATAAATTTGACGTGATGCATGGATATTTTTACAAGAATGATGAAGGCGATGCCAAAACTTAATTAAGAATGCAAAAACATAATGTGTATTCAATGTCTGCATCATGACATGGCATTCAAAATGTTTGCACAACCACAACTTCTTTAAATTAACATCATGCGAGCCCCTCACCCTTTACCTCCCCTTATCCTCACTCTTATTTATCACCTTCTCTCCCTCCCTCCCTTCGTTAGTCTACCCAGCCCAGGCTCCTACAATGGCACCGGAATTATCTAAGTTATGTTGTTTCCACAAATACTATTGCTGAACCTTATCAATTCTAACTTCCAGCCATGGTTGCGGGTTGTATTCATATCAAGGCTAAACATTTTCCTATTATCCACATTCTCAAACCCATTAAGTATTTTAAAAACTGAGCTGACCTCGTTGTCTGCGTGTTACCCACAGAAAGAGATCAAGAGCTCTCAACTGCTCCTCATAGCTCAATCTTCTAATCGATAGAATAAGTTTTGTACCCCTAGCTTGTACTTTTTCAAGGCGTTCTATATTTTTCCTGAGTACTGGAGACCAGAATTGAACAGCATACTCCAAGAGAGGCCGCATCAGAGCATTTCAAAATGTGAGGACTATTTCCACATTTGTATACTTAATTGCCTGTTAATGTAGCCACACACATTTCTGAGCTTTCATCTCTACTTCCGTGCACTGCTTGGAAACACCCAAATCCTTTTCCAAGTCAGTCACTTCCAAAAGAGAGAGAGAAAGAGAGAGTGAGTGAGTGAGAGTGAGAGGGAGAGAGACTCAAAGAAAACACCATGGAGTGAGAGGGACAGCAACAAGAAGTGTCTGAGTCTCGGGAGAGCATAATGCATGTTGAGGTTTGGCATCGGAGGAGGTGAGACGGGCAGACTAGAGAAGGAGAAATATAGTTAACCCCTTATCTACCGGCGACGTCTTTTTAACCTATGTCGGGCTGCTATTAGACAATTGTATTCAGTTTAAAAATTGCCTCCAGCAATTAACAGGCTTCGAACTATCTCACTTAACCATTGATCAAATAGATATACCTTTGAAAATTGGTGAAAAATGTTACGCTGGCCAGCTTGCCAGAATGTGCTCGTACTCGCTAGCGCTCGCCAGGGCAGTGAAATGGGCTATAATAATCGTAGAATGATGTTCTTTCTTTCTTAGTATTCATGATGTCACAGACAGATCAGTGGTGGTCTTTATTCTTGTCTGTGACACTTGGAAGTATTTTATATCATTGATAGAGTATAAGATATGTAGTGTGAATTGTAAGGAGAAAGAGAGCGTGCAGCAGCAAGGTGGTAATATGTGCGTGTATATGTACGTGTGACTCCCTCGCTCGGGCGGAGGTTCCCACGCTCGTGATTGGTCGGCTGGCCTGACGCGTCATATGACGCCTGTTCTTCATGACGTAGTCGTCTGTGATTGGAGGCCACTGTCCTAGTAAGGTGGTGCAGGCTCCAGCCCGCGTGTCTCTTTCAGAGCTTGGCATGGTGTGCTTGGTCCTAGATGTCCCTTGCAATCTGTCCCCAATCTGTACTACTGTTTCTCTCTCTGAACTTCTTCTTTTCCAATACTTCTCATCTTTATTCAATTACTTATCCCTTCTGGTTCTGCATACGACTTCCATAGTCGGCCAGTCGTATTACCAGCACCAGTTCTCCATATATGTTTTGCACTAGTTTTAGGGATTATTAGTCATAGTCACATGAGTCATATTATCATTGGGTGCTTCTAATTATTGAGTTGTTCTTTGTTACTATTTAATGCTAGACAGTGGAGGGTATCTTTAGTCGTTGTCCGAGTTATGTACATGGCAAGTCAGAGCCTGTACGACTTCGACGGAGCTAGGTGCCTGTAACCCTTGTGCATATTTTTCCTTTGCGAGTGTAGCAGTATACAAGCGAAGGGCTTTTGCCTACACTTACTTGTATGCTTGCTACCTCATTTTGTTGACCTTTGTGGAGCGCCAGGGTAAGACCAGATACTAGAGATCTGGACTTAACAAGAGAGCCTCCTAGTCACTTAACGTAACATAAGGGAAACCTGTTCAAGGGGAGACAGTAGGCTACGAGCATGCTTGCGCTCTGCCTAGCCTCCTGGTACCTTTTATACCGCTGCTAGACCTTTATTAGTAATAAAGACAGCATTGTGTTTATTAACTTTAACTGTGTATGATTTAGGAATTATTCACGCCTTATTTTAGCCTAGGTTGATGCATGGTGCACAACCCAGAATGGCTGTTACTTTGGCTAAGGAAGTACTATTTTGAGTGGCTATTATTAGTGCTGTCACAGAGTTGTTGCACTCCCTTGTTATATATATGTATCCTACTTATTGGTGTATTTAAGATACACGCTTTGGTGTCCTGCCCCTGCATTAGTTCTGTTCTATATTAACGAGCATCTTAGAGCATCAGACGTTTCCGAAGATTCCATATCTGTTTGCTGTAGGACTAGACTTTCAGTGTTTTCATAGAGCAGTGAAGAGTTTAGTGTTGAGTACAGACTCTCACTAAAGTTAACGTAAGCATATACTCCTTTATTAAATCTTGTTATAGTTTATTCAAGCATTGTTATTACTTAAGAGCATTTTATTAACGTAAAGTGCTCCTGTTGTGAGTAGGCTTTGCCGTCACCGGAAAGCCTTTGTAGAAGTGCACTAAAACCCAGTTAATTAATACCCCGTTATCCAGTAGATTAACTCTGGAGGGTTTAAGTGTTTTTTTCACCGGCGTAATAGTTCGAGGGTTTGGAATTAGCGTACCGTTGTTGCAGATATAGCCTATCATCTAGTCCATTATTAAGTCTATCTATCTATCTATTGCCTGACGCCGTGATCCCCGAAGGGGTGGCCACGAACGAACCGCCCCCATGCACCTCTGTCCCCAGTCAGTCGACGCCCCTCCCACCAACCAGCACCGCCTTCGTTCATGTAGTTCCTCACTCCATCCTTCCACCTCATATTCGGTCTACCTCTCCCCCTGTCCCTCCACCTCGCTCTCGTACACCCTCTTAGTCATTCTCTCGCTTTCCATACGTTCCATATGGGCCGAACCATCTCAAGTTGTTCCTTTCACACTTTCCAGCACATCTACCTCCACACCACACTTCTTACTTCCTCATTAGTCTGTCTATCCCTCATGTAACTCCGCACGCACTCCTTAAGTAATTCATTTCCACTGCTCTCACTCTTGGTCTGAGTCTCTCAACCAACGTCCATGCTTCGCTTCCGTAAGTCAGGGTCGGGATTACCACACTGTCATGCAAGGACTTCTTCACTTCCATACTGACCACCCTATTTCTTGTTACTGCTTTTAGCGTTCCTACAACCCTCTTCCCCTGTTGTACCCTCTCCCGCACCTCTTCATCCATAGTCCCATCTTTACTCAACACACTGCCCAGATACTTAAAAGAGTTGACGATCTCCATAGCCTGACCGTTCAGCTTCACCTCACACTCTGTGACTTCACCCCTTTCGAAGACCATAACCTTGCTCTTCCCCGTATTTACCTTCAAATTCCGTTTTTCGCACACTGTTCCAAACTCATTTACCAGACCCTGCAACTCCCATTCATTATCACTCATCAGAACTGTATCATCCGCAAACAGCAGTATAGGTATTATTAAGTGCCCTTGTTTATTTCATAGTGCCGGTCGTAACAAAATCCATCGAACGGTCTAGGAGGAGTTTCCGGACAGAAAGATAGACGACTTACGACGACGACTACGACGGACGACGACGACTGTTGGTATACTGTTGGTGCACAGTATACGGGCTGGATCTGTGTGCGCGATACCACTCTGCCTCGCAGAGTTGATAAAATAGAAGAAGTAGAGGTAGAGAGAAATATTTGAAAAGAAACATGTTTTTTTTCTAAATAGACATAAAATACGAAATTTACAGACATACCGGTATGTTTTGTTAAACTGATGATTGTAATTGAGAAAAATATGACACATATATAAATTATATAATTGAAACACAAATGAGTAAACGACAATATTCAGACCACGCGCCAAATACGTGTTAAAACTACATTGGATGCCTCAAAAATGCTAATAACTTTATATAAATGGTTAGTATAATTGTTGTTGCTCTAATTATGGGATTGAGTAGCTAGTTGTACGTGTAGGGGTAATTATGAGACAGAGAAAACAACTTATTGAAAACAGAAGAGTTCATAATTTTTTTTTTTTTTTTTTTTTTTTTTTTTCTATGTGATTGAGGGAGGCAAAAGGCATAACTGCCTATAGCGAGTGCCTCCCCCATAGTTGAAAGAGTGACAGGGCCAAAATCAAGGGACGTTCGAGCCAAAATGCCTGGACACACGGAGTTTGAAGCAATTTAAGTCATAGGAAGAGGGAAAGACTGATTCTGGGAGAGAGTTCCAGAGCTCAGATGTTGAGTAGAAGAAAGTTTGAGAGTAACGTTTCACTCTTGGGTTGGAGAGTTGCACAGAGTAGGGGTGGGATTGAGTTGCAAGACGGGTACCACGTGCCCTACGTAAAGGAGGTGGTATGCACTGGGATAGCTCTGAGGAACACTGATTAGTAGCGATAGAATAGCGAGAGAGATGCAACATTGCGGCGGAGAGAGAGATTGCAGAGAGTTGGTGAGTGGACGGGAGTTAATGATACGAAAGGCCTCCTTTCAACTTTGTCTAGGAGAGCGGTGTGAGAGGAACCTCCCCACACATGTGAACAATACTCAATACAAGGGCGCACTATGCCCCTGTACAGAGCAAGAAGCTGTGCAGGGGAAAAGAACCCCCTAAGGCGGTTGAGCACACCCAGCTTCTGGGAGGCTGCCTTAGCAAGACTGGTAATATGGTCCTTCCAAATGAGAGCAGAAGAAAAAGAGACACCAAGAATATTGAGAGAAGATGAAGGGTTGATTTTTGTATTGTTGAAGAATAAGGGATAGTCCGCTGGGAGATCCTGACGGGTAGATAGATGGAGAAATTGGGTTTTGGAAGCATTAAAGTTAACAAGGTTTTCTCTGCCCCAATTGGAAATAGTATTTAGATCAGAATTTAAGAGTTCTATGGCTTCATTACGTTTGTCGTTGAGGGATTGCTGGCTGGGGCGTTCTGAAAAACTAATGGAGTAGTGTAAGGTTGAGTCGTCTGCGTATGAATGGATGGGAATTAAGGTACAGTTAAGGAGATCATTTATAAAAATTAGAAAGAGAATAGGAGATAGGACAGAGCCCTGAGGAACACGGGGGTTTATAGGGTGAGGAAGTGAACAAGGGCCGTCCACAACCGCAGCTATGGAACGGCCGGAAAGGAAATTAGAGACAAAGGCACAGATGGAGGGATAGAAACCGAAGGAGGGTAGTTTAGAAATTAAAGATTTATGCCAGACTCTATCGAAGGCTTTCGATATGTCTAGTGCAATAGAAAAAGTCTCACCGAAGTCCCGAAAGGAGGATGACCAAGAGTTAGTAAGATATGAAAGAATATCACCAGTAGAGCGACCCTTAAGGAAGCCATACTGGCGATCTGAGAGCAGATTATGAGAAGAGAAATGCTTAAGAAATTTGGAAGCAAGAATAGTTTCAAAAACTTTAGAAAGACAAGAGATAAGAGCAATTGGACGATAGTTGGAGGGTTGAGAGCGGTCACCCTTCTTGGGGACAGGTTGAATGTGAGCAAACTTCCAGCATGAAGGGAAGACGTTAGAGGATAGACAGAGACGAAAGAGTTTGCCTAGGCAGGGAGTCAGCACGGAAGCACAGTTTTTGAGAACAACAGGAGGAACACCGTCCGGACCGTACGCCTTATTAGTGTTAAGTCCAGAGAGGGTAGAAAGTACATCTTTAGAAGAGATTAGGATATTAGGCATAAGTAAGAGAGAGGAGGGCGGAGAGGGAGGAATAGCACCGGAATCATCCAAGGTGGAGGTTTATCATTTATGACATATTTTATGACATCATTTATGACATAAGTATGACATAGCAACTAAGGTAATAATATAAATCAAAACGAAAAAAAGAAAAACAATGAAGAAAGGGTATCAATGACATATGAGCACAACTGGAGAACAATAAACAGACACAAACGAATAGAGAAGGAAAATTAAAGGTGGAACTGAGTGAGCGAGAGAACCAAACACAGACGTGGTGAAGAAGGCAAGCAGAAAGCCGCGAGTATGTTAATGTATGAGGGCAAACAGAGCGAGAGGCAGGGGGGCGATACATTGAGGAAGGGTTCGTTGCAGATATTTCTCTGAATAAAACGAAAGGAAAAAACAAATATTGCTCCCAGTTAATATCATTAAGGGGGAGGTATTTTTTTTTTCTCCCTCATGTTCAGACCCATTACCTTTGAGATTGTAAGATGTTCATTCCATTAGTTTGGATATTCTAAGACCTCTCACCCCATTTCTGTGTCAATATATAGACCTTTCGTGCCATTTAGGTGTCGTTTTTACTGGCGAGCGAAAGCGAGCCTGAAGTTCTAGGAGGAACCGTTCATCCGCCGGGACATTTTTCTACCGTAAAATGTACAAGTTTATCTTGAAGTTTATCTTGAAGTGGGTACTAAGGAATGTTATTTAAGCTTGGTGGAAGTCAAGCGAGAAAACTATAAATACATAAATAAAAAAATAAAAACAAAAAAAACCCACTACCCCCTTAACCCTCGGTCCTTAATTCGCTGGTAGTCCCACCCCACCCCGATATGTAGGTCATTATTGGCTCTCTTCTCAGTGGATTTATATCTATATATAAATATAAGATTTGAATGTAGGGTTTGCCCTATTGCCCGATTTTATCATGAGAAAACATTATATATTTCTCAGTTTAATTGAAATACATCAACTTTACCTGATATACATTTTAGCATATGCTTCAGTTTCGCACTAAGACTTCATGGCAACATTGAGGAGTTTGCTCGGTACTACATAGAACTCTAGTAGTTGTTATATTTATCATATGCATAGTTACACACTCTGATCCGCCTCAAACATTTGCTTTGTCATAATTAGTTTGATTACTGGCCTACTTACTGATTACTTACACACGTTACACACACACACACACCTTGTTGATGTTCTTATAAACTTATAATTATGAGGGTGGAGGACTTGAACTCTCTCCCAAGGTCTTATAGTCGCCAAAGTAATGGAACAAACGTCTTAATAATATAAAAAATATTGATGCTAAACATGAGGGAGAAATGGTTCCAGTAAAATAAAAAACCTCCCCTTAAGGTAGACGGGAGGTGGGCGGGTCTTTAATTTAAGGGGAGGCAGACCGTTTGGTTGGTCTATTAATTAATGTATTCATATAATTGTTTAGTTTCCTCCCTAGACCTCCATCAAGCTTAGAAAAACACCCCCTAGACCCCCTTTCAAGATAAATGTGTACATTTTTCGGTAGAAAAATTTCCCGGCCGAAGGCCGGTTCCTTTTAAAAATAAAGGCTCGCTTTCGCTCGCCAGGAAATAATCGACACCTAAATGGCACGAAAGGTCTTAAAATTGACAACGAAATGGGGCGAAGGTGTTAAAATCGCCAAGCTAATGGGCCGAACGTCTTATAATCTCAAAACTAGTGGGCTAAACTTTAGGGAGAAGGGGTCCAGAAAAACGGTCTGCCTCCCCTTAATGGCTGGACCAACCCACAAATTGAACTGGTGACCCGTGTAAATCCAGTTGGTCAGCCATCGACCTTCACTCATTATTGACCCTGTCCGCTGTGTTGGTAAATGTGGGATAAAGCCAGTTTTCTATGATAGATGTAATATTCTTTATATCAATGAAACCCTTATAATCGACACATGCATGCATTATTAAAATTAGTCTCGTACTTTTGTAGGGGGGAGGGGGGGGGGGGGGGGGGACCAGAAATGCCCCCATCAGTCTGTCCCCTGGTAACGACTCGCCAAAATGCTCTGGACCACCACCTTCTACTGTTACTAGTGTAAGGGGTGAGAGGTCTAAAACATTAAAACTAATAGGATGAACATCTTAAAATCTCAAAGGTAATGGGACAGAACATGAGGGAGAAAAAACAACTCCCTCAGTGAAATATCTGCGGTGGTTCCTTCCTCAATGTTATTCAGTGAAATATCTGCGGTGATTCCTTCCTCAATGTTATTCAGTGAAATATCTGCGGTGAATCCTTCCTCAATTTATCGGCCCCCTGCCTCTCGCTCTGTTTGCCCTCATACATTAACATGCTCGGGGCTTTCTGCTTGCCTTCTTCACCACGTCTGTGTTTGGTTCTCTCTCTCACTCAGTTCCACCTTTAACTTTTATTCTTTATTCGTTCGTGTCTGTATATTATTCTCCAGTTGTGCTCATATTTCATTGATAGCCTTTCTAAATATTCCATTTTGTTTTCGTTTTGACTTTTATTATTACGTACCCTAGTAATGTTGACATTGTTTTTGTGTACTATGCCATCCTTCCATAATAATTATAATGTATTAAAATTAACTCTCTTCTGTGTTCAATAAGTTGTTTTCGCTGCCTCAAAATTACCTCTACACGTACAACTATCTACACAACCCCTTAAATATAGCAATAACAAATATACTAACGAGTTATATAAAGTTATTAGCTTTTTTGAGGCATCCAATGTAGTTTTAACACGTATTTGGCGCGTGGTCTGAATTTTGTCTTTAATCATTTG
>CM064533.1:47687995-47928276 GCA_032716605.1 Paralithodes platypus | reverse complement strand
GTGGGCTAGAAACTAGAGGGTTTATGGGGATATTCTAGGAGTGTTTAAAAAAATTATATCTTTTGTTCATAGAAGTCACAAACTTTTATGAATATGACGACATGAGTAGCCTATGTTGTATGATAGTATATATATATATGTTTTTATTTATATAGTGTTGTATTATGGAAAAGGAGGTTAGTGTTTCAAGTTTGAAAATCATCGCTTCAGGAAGGCTTATCAGCCATCGCCCTAGAAACACTTCCGGTGGGCGTTATCACAGCGCTTCAGGTTAAAGGAAAAGGATAGCAGATCAAGGTGACTGCTAATGGATAAAGGTGGTTTCAAAATAAAGTGGAGAAACAGATAACGAAATCTGTTTAGTGCTTACTCAAAATTCACGACACAAATAGCCGAGTTGGGGCCTATTGAATAGAAAAGGTAATTGACCAAGCATCATTCAATATTTTACAGGGGCAAAGCAAAAATAAAAAAAATAAATAAAAATACGGTAAACAAAAAATCGCACACGATATTAATGATAGACTGGTCTTAACCCAAATGACACATTCAATATTTTCCATTCGATATATCTTGTCTAGTGCGTAGGTACTGCTCGGTATCAATACAAACAAATTATAATTGTGAATGACTACTAATCATTAAACAGACCAGGTGAAGGTATTGATGGAAAAGCCTTTACAACGGCACCGCGGTGACGAGTAATGGTATAAACAGTGTTGTGTTGGTATCGACGGCTGGTTTGAGGCAGAAACATCTGGAAAAGGACGGTGCCTCGAGTGGTCCGGCCTGACACGTTAAGAAACGAAACAAAGCTACTCCCACTCATTTATGACGTAATTTTTACCTCTGGTTGTCGTATCTCAAAAGCCAATTTCGTAACTCTCGCTTAAACTCTACGCTACTTGGACAGTTTTGGTTATACATCTTGATAAACTTGTACAGGAGTGACAAGTTAGAGGGTCGTGAGTAATTGAGTAATTAATACACTGTTAGGCCATTGGTTTATTGTATACTTTAGCTCCGTTCTACATTGTGACCCACTGGGGGCATCCTGGCCCTGATCACCATGAAGGCCTTACAAGAACCTTTCAAGAATTGTACAGCGTCTTGTAAGATGACTTCAAAAATTCCTTGGGTCCTTTGTTTACGTCGATGGGATATTTACGGACAGTCCTTCACCACCCAAGCTCAGTTTGAGTCTGTGTCTTTGGTCTCTCTTCACTCATTCATTGTGTTTGGATTTTTCGTGTTATTACTATGTGGCGGAACCCTGTTGGTGCCAACTAAAAATATAGCAGATGTTATCCTTGTAATATGCACGACTGTTTCTAATACAGCATTCTACCTTACACCATTAATTTTGATGGTCAGCCACTCATCCCTAAAAGGCTACTAACTATTGTAACCGACATGCAAGTGAACGACTATCTAATCAACGAAAAAAGGCGTATTGAAATGGGAACAATAATTTTGGCAACATTCTTTTGCATAGCTTCTGTTTTTATAATTACAAATATTTTTGGCATGACAGCTCCGGGTGTCATAACAATATTTAGCTCTAATGCCACTCTCATTACCTGGACCGAGACTTCATTAGTTTTCTTTCTGTATATGGAATTGTTGCGAACTCTGGGTAATATTCTGTTGCGAACTGTTGACTGGGCGGTGAATGGGCCAATGGAGAGTCAGGTAGAATCAGACTGTGTTCCCATCACAAGTGTTAACCACACAACACCGATTGTCAGGTCAAAGCTGTTGCACGTCGAGAAACAACTGATTCAGGTGAGCTAATATGATACCCAATTTTCCGATAACCTATTACAGTAGGCAGCGCTATAGTTAATAATTCTTCCCGAGGTATTTGCTATTCGATGGAGTTTTATGTGTAGATTTTTTTAATGCAGAAGGAATACGTAGGAACTCAGGGAAGCTATTTATGCTTCGACATTAATGGTAATCATCAACAACAATAACTTTATCATACTTTTGGGCAGTACAGATGAACTTTTGAAACAGGATAATGTTAATTTAGGAGAGCTGATGGTAATATGTTGCTTCCTTGATGGTTTTCTCTTGTAATCCCTTCATTACGAGGGAAATTTCCAGAACATAATACATTTGTTTTGTGTGAGCCAAAACCTATGAAAATCTCGGCATCACTGTACTAAAGTAGGTCCTCGAGGTAGTTATGTAGGGCGAGCTTATAACACGGTTTTCCAAATAATTAAATCATAATATAGTCGTAGCAAAACAATATAATAGGTATCGTGGAACGGAAGGAGTATTATATAGTGACTCATGTATTCTTGCACCATAATTTAGCCATGTTTGTAGAATAAGACCATTTTCTAGTCCAGTGATAATAATACATGATACAAAGGAAGGCAAGCAACAAGAGACCTAATGGTCCTTACTAGGCTGTTTGTAGAAAAACCAAACCAAACAAAACATAAATGAATAAATAATACATTGCCACAGCCATCAACTGAAGGGCTTCAGCTCCAGAAAGACTGCGGTCAGAATTGTGTATATAGTAGTGTGCTATGTACGATACTGAAATCGTCACATTACTTGGGCACAAACGCAGTCAGTCGGGAGTTCATGGCAAGATATTTGTCAACGCAATATTTGAGTGTTTGGACTGTATGGCACTCTAAACATTTCTAGGCAATTTGTTCCATAAGTTGACCACTCTGTTGAAAAAGAAGTTCTTCGCTTCATGTGAATGAAATGCCTTTCCAACAATTTTGTAACCATTATTTCATGTGTAATTTGAGTTAGGTTTTATTCCCCTAGGCTATCGAGTCCCATCCACCCGTAAACACCCCTGCCAGATACCAGAGACACCCCTATCACAGGGGAACCGCTTAACACCAGAGACACCCCTATTAAATTATAGGGGAAGACTGGAGGAGGGGATGTACCCGAACTCTTCAGGGGAGCCCAGGGACCCTGACTCATACATCAAAGGGAAGAGGGTCAAGGTTGTGCCATTCTGGGCTGGGAACTGGGTAGTGTAGGAAGAGGACATCCCCCACACTATAAAGGGGACCATAGTGCGCAAGAGGGCCATGAAGGACGAGTTCAAGCAACCAGACTCATTTGAGTACCCCAGGACCCCCATCACACACCATAGTCAAGTCCCTCACCTTCACCAATACCAAACCCCACACCACCTACCCCTTCCCACTCACTTGCCCTGCAATACTAACTCTTCTGTTTGTGTGTGTGGTATTGGTAATAATTCGTGGAGTTTATATATTTTATATATTTACTCTTCCTCTTGCAAGCTTGCAAGTTTCTATTTGAGAATGTTTCCCAAATTTATTCTATATCTGTTTGCAGGTTTATGAAATTCCAATTGGTAGAATTGAGGATGTTTTTCAGCTTGTGAAATTCAGCTTTTCTGAAATTTAGTACTTGCTCCAAGTTTTTCATTTGGTTTGACGTTATTGATGATATGTTGAAGGTTATTGAGCGGTGATCACTTGAACCAAATTAATTGCCTACCACGACTTAGTTTTATAAATCATATCTCGTTGTGATGATGAGATCAAGCATTAATCCGAAGGTTACCTTGGCGTGAGATTTATTATTTAAATAAATACAAATTGCATCAATATTGTTTACTATCTGAGTGGAGGTAAGTACAGGATTATTACTTTCTTTGACGTATAGCAAAACACCACCTCCATGTCTGTCTTTTCTACTACATTCAAACATATTATAGCCTGCCGGTGAATATTCTTCTAAAAAATATATATTCTCGATGTTGATAAACAATGTCCTACCTGATAGAGTAAGGAAGTTACTTTATATACAACCCGCCATTCTAGGTTAACAAAGTGCTCATCAGTCAGAATAATGAAAGCAACCACTATGCTCTCAATATATCTTTGTTAGTAAACTGGGCCAGTCCAATTGTTGGTAACAGACTTGCGCCAAACAAGCGACATTAGGTATTTATACTGGCATTTGAAAGAACTTACGAAGTACCAGTTTAAAAGTATATTGTCGATCAAATTTATTGTGGTTATCCACTTGCTATTGGCTCTTAAGCATCACTTAGAAATTATAATATAAGATATGTCACATCCTTGCTGACTGTAGATGCATTTCTTGGACTTAACTGTATAGCGGTTATTAAAAAAATCATCATAATTATAAGTATGTCGAAAAATGCATTTTTGTATTAATTCCTTCCCATTATATCACAAACAATACATTTTTGTTGTGATAAGCATACACCGAGAAAGCCCTTTAAACAAATCCATTAACCCTCCTGGCCTGGGCAGGCCCTCCAAAGGACACCACGAAATAAGGGCAGGTGCCCGGGTGTCCTTTCAGGAGATAGTAAGCTTGAAAGCCTATTCAGCTTGGTCTGGACGCCGTGCGTCCGACGCATGTAAACAAAGCCGATCGTTGCGTCACTGCACCTCCGAAAACAATACGGAGAGGTCGGATCAATGTTATTGTTGTGACGTCAGACGAAATTAGCGTGTGAAAAGCTCCCATATTGTCAACATTGCGGCAAAATTAGCTCCACTGAAATCGTCATCACAACTGAACCAGTTGACTTAGAGAGCTCTACTCAATGCCAGTCTACAGATTGGAAACCGCACTATGTTTATAGATGCGTGGGAAATTTCTAGCAGTTAAATTAACAAAAATACGGTAGCCTAGGCCTAGGACGTTTTTCGGGCCAGATCGCCCAGGTAGCCAACACTGTCCTTTGGAGGACCTGCCCGGGCCAGGAGGGTTAAGCTTAATGAATCTCTACCAACAGTTATAGAGACTAGTACCTGATCCGAAAATGTTGGCTTGTGAAAATTAGAGAACGTAAATTTTTCATTATAATATGTGATTACAAGTTCAAGAAAGCTAATTTTCTGCTCTCTTCATTCTATCTTACGCTCCATATATTGTGCAAGCATGTGTGTGTGTTTTTTTTTTTTTTTTTTTATATAGTTTTCCGAAACCCTACTTGCCTACCAATCAACGTGGATGAGATGTTTTGACATTAACCCCCATACTCCGAGGAAGATTTTCAAACATACATGAACATGTCCCTGTCTTTTTCCAACCAGAACAAATGCCAGTCACTCTTTCGGCGGAGATTTCCCAGGCATAATATACAGTAGTTAGCTTGAGGTTATCAAGATAGCAGTACAACTGTCATAATTTTCCCAGTGAGGACATTCATTCATTCCTTGGTCCATGGCTTCGATTCCACCAAATAATAATAGGATATTATGAATGCATTGACTTTGTAATGTAACTAATGTGTATGAAGGAGACAAAGGGAATACTGTTATAGAATCAATTGAAAATCGGATAGTCATTCTTAAAATTCTACCAAATCCAATTAGGCCAACTTATGGATTCTTGTTTAGAGGGTTCAGGCAAACGTTGCCAGAACTTCAATGTTTAGGAAATGTGTTAATGCAATCCTTTTCGCCAGTCACTTGCAGCTGAACCAAATTTGTTTTGACTTGGAAATTTCCTTCAATGATTATTTTGTATCTACTAGTAATGAAAACAAATCTATTTACTGTTAATAACAAGTTATATACTCTCTGGATCTCTCATTAACTGGGTTCCTGAAAATGCAGTTCATTACTTGATATCTCTTATACAAATTACTATTAAAATAGGTGCAATCAAAGGGTTAAATAATTATAGTCGTTCATGTTATGTGTTGATTAAGGAATGATTATACGACAAGGAACCGGTTGATCGGTTTCTGGAGCTACATCCCACCACAGGTATGGGATATGGTTCCCAGGAAGCTGACAAATCATCTGGGTGTAGGAGTTGGTGATACGAGGGGCGACACTGTTCTGGATGACGATGGTGATGTAATGGACCTTATAGTGGTATGATTCGGCTATGGTTTAGAATGTGCAGAGCTCAAATAGCCTTTCCGTGTCGTAGTTGATTAATACGGTAACATCATAGCTGGAGTACAAAGAGGTTCTGGTATGACACATAGAACGTTGCACGCAGTCTGTGGTAGAGAATCCAGTTAGCAAAGCAATGGGACTGGTAAGACAAGTTGTGTTGTAGTTTTGAAAAGCAGCAGTGACTCTACAAACTGTTATGTCTACAAGGGCTTCTCCGGTCTGAGATGTGGGAGTGCTAGTGAGGCACGCAGCTTCCAGGGTTCAACTTGCTTGCTATTCTTGTTAGGGTTCATTAACTCAGATGTCACTGGTGTCATAGAACATATGACATAATAAAAATACACCACTGGTGCCACCACCATAGCTTTTACAACGCTTCGAACCTATTATCCCCTTAACCCATTCAGTATTAGTGACATCCTTTTCATTATACTCTGGCAACAATTATACAATTTTATTCAGCTTCGGAAGAACGTCTATCAATTAAAAGGCTACAGACTATCTTAATGAATCCGTTTAGCTATCATATATCCATCCTAAGCTTCATAAACGTGTCTAAATGTAGCTGGTACAGTAACCGGTACAGCAGGATTAAGTACGGTACGTTCCTAATGACTCTATCACCAGCAGTGGGTTGTTTATAACTATTTATGGTGGCTGCACTTTCATAAAGGAAAGTGGTGTCGCCAACAAAATACACGCTGTAAAAACGCAATTAAAAACTGTAAAATTATAAAAACCTTTACAAACACTGTAAAAAACACTATTTACCACATTCTTCAGCAATTTTTAAACGCAGCTCTCGTTCCAAGATAATGTTGTGGTGTTTTCGTGAGGGAAAGACTCGGCCCTACATTTTTTATTTTATTTTTTTTCTATGTGAGTGAGAGACAAAAGGCAGAACTGCCTGTATCGAGTGCCTCTCCCAGAGTTGAAAGAGTGACAAGGCCAAAATCAAGAGACGTTCGAGCCGAAATGCCTGGACACACGGAGTTTGAAGCAATTTAAGTCATAGGAAGAGGGAAAGACTGATTCTGGGAGAGAGTTCCAGAGCTCAGCAGTTGAATAGAAGAAAGTTTGAGAGTAACGTTTCACTCTTGGGTTGGAGAGTTGCACAGAGTACGGGTGAGATTGTGTTGCAAGACGGCTACTACGTACCCTATGTAGAGGAGGTGGTATACACTGGGAAAGCTCGGAGGAACATTGATTATTATAGTAGCGATAGAATAGTGAGAGAGATGCAACATTGCGGCGAATAGAGAGAGATTGCTGATAGTTGCTGAGTGGGCGGTAGTTAATGATACGAAAGGCTTTCCTTTCTACTTTGTCTAGGAGTGCGGTGTGAGAGGATCCTCCCCACACATGTGAACAATACTCAATACAAGGACGCACAGTGCCCCTGTACAGAGCGAGAAGCTGTGCAGGGGCAAAGAACCCCTTGAGGCGGTTGAGCACACCCAGCTTCTGGGAGGTTGCCTTGGCAAGACTGGTAATATGGTCTTTCCAAGTGAGAGCAGAAGAAAAGGAGACACTGAGAATATTGAGAGAAGATGAAGGATTGATTTTTGTATTGTTGAAGTGTAAGGGATAGTCCTCAGGGAGTTCTGAACGGGTAGTAAGATGAAGAAATTGGGTTTTGGAAGCATTAAAGGTAACAAGGTTTTCTCTGCCCCAATTGGAAATAGTAGTTAGATCAGAAGAAAAGTGTTGCATGGCTTCATTACGTTTGTCTTTGAGGGATTGCTGGCTGGGGAATTCAGGAAAACTAAATGAGTAGTGTAAGGTTGTTGTTGTTGTTGTTGTTCCCCAGACTGTCTGGCCGAACAGCCCCAAGGCCCCGAGCAAGGCCAAGGCCACAACCAAGCGGCCCCACAGAACCCTCCCTGCCTACCACATTAAAGCCTGGGTGACCGAAGCCACTCCATGGCGGGGAGCTGAGGAGGGTGCGGGGAAACGCCCGGGAAACCACAGCCCCTCCTATGGCCCTGTGCCCCTCAGCAATTATGAAGAGAAAGTTGAGGGGCAAAGGAAAATGTGACGCTCCGGCTTCCAATCCTGGTAGATTGGGAGGTCAATCCACGGCAGAGACGCCGTCACTTGAGATCCAGAAAATATATAAGTAAAAGGAACAGTCAGAGCAAGCCATGGGCATGGCAGAGATCGCTCAGCTCTCACTCTGATAGACCAGCCCATCACCACATGACTAGCGATGTTACACGAAGTTAGCGATGGCCATCCACAACCGTAGCTATGGAACGGCCGGAAAGGAAATTAGAGACAAAGGCACAGATGAAGGGATAGAAACCGAAGGAGGGTAACTTAGAAATTAAAGATTCTATCGAAGGCCTTCAATATGTCTAGTGCAATAGAAAAAGTCTCACCGAAGTCCCGAAAGAAGGATGACAAAGAGTTAGTAAGATATGAAAGAAGATCACCAGTAGAGCGACCCTTAGGGAAGCCATACTGGCGATCTGAGACTAGATTATGAGAAGAGAAATGTTTAAGAAATTTGGAAGCAAGAATAGTTTCAAAACGTTTAGAGAATCCAGAGATGAGAGCAATTGGACAATAGTTGGAGGGTTGAGAGCGGTCACCCTTCTTTGGGACAGGTTGAATAAGAGCAAACTTCCAGCAAGAAAGGAAGACGTTAGTGGAGAGACAGAGACGAAAGAGTTCTGCCTAGGCAGGGAGTCAGCACGGAAGCACAGTTTTTTAGTACAACAGGAGGAACACCGTCCGGACCGTACGTCTTCTTAGTATTAAGCCCAGAGATGGTAGAAAGTACATCTTTAGAAGAGATTAGGATATTAGGCATAAGTAGGAGAGAGGGGGACGGAGATGGAGGAATAGCACCGGAATCATCCAAGGTGGAGTTTCTAGCAAAAGTTTGAGCTCACACTTTCGCAATATTTTCACTCGTTCTAAATAGAGGGTTGTGGAAATATAAATATGTGTTATAAAACTTGTGTTCAGGCCTACATGTAGATATCACAACTTTCTTAATAGTTGATAATGTAGTGTTTACAATCACACAAAGAAGTGCAAGTGCTTTAGGATTCTCAGAACGGATTTAACTTGCAAGCACACGACTGCCAGGCCAGTCGTGTAATGTGCTCAGTGAACCAGTGAACAGCCAGGAAGATGCTGGCTGGTGGCATCTGGTAACCCTGATTGATTTTGTTACCACTGGAGCGTTTCTTAAGGGGAGTGACCTGTTTTTTTTTTTTCCCTTTCTCTCTTTTTCTGGCTTGTATCCATTTGGCCCCATTCAGCCTACTGTTTTAAGACTTTTCTTCCCATCCAGGTGTCAATTTCTTCCAGGCGAGAGATAGCGAACCAGCATTGTTTGGAGAAATCCGGCTTCACCGGAGACATTTTTCTATCGACAAATGGACAAATTTAGCCTGCTCTCAATTTTTTTTTTTAAATATGCTAAAATATGGAAAAAATCGACACTGGGATAGGGATAAATGTCTTAAAACAGCAGGCTGAATGGGGCGGAATGAATACAACCCAGAGAGAGGGAGAGAGAGATACAAAATGAGATGGGCCCCCTTAACTGCAGGAAATAAAATAACATAAAGTTTGTCATATGACGGGAACTACCTTGCACCCTTGAACCGCCCAGCCCTTCATAAGACGGGGGTCGACTTATAGGGGTTAAGGGGAGCCAGACCATTTTTCTGGACCCCCTTGTCTCTAATGTTTAGCCCCACTAGTTTTAAGATTATAAGACGTTCAGCCCATTAGTTTGGCGATTTTAACACCTTTTGCCCCATTTCGTTGTTAACACTAGATTAGCGGGCTAGCGGTTTATTTATATGTACCGCCCAGCGGGGTGTTTTTAGCCAAAATAGGGCTGTTTACGTGATCATTTTCATGCCTAAATAAGACCCAGAGCGTAAAACAAGTATCTATCCCTGAAAGGGCATAAACAGAGCTTTCCAATGACACCATAACGATCCTTTTATGACGGCTAGTTTTCTTGCAACAACCGCGCAACGCGAGTGCAAAAAGCATGTAATTCGGTACTTTCCCCATACAATTCAGTATGTAGCGAGTGAGAGAGGGAGGGAGGAGGTGGGATTCGTGTCAGTAGGTTCGCCGCGGTGGTCTGGAGCAGTCATACGCTCGCTACTCTCCTGCCACCACTTGTCTCTCTCTCTCAGCAACATTACGTGCTGAAATTGCCACACGACCTATGTCGCGCGCCGCCAGATAGTCCAGATTTATTATACTCGACTTATGTTGCGCGCCGACATATAGGGGTTAATTTTAAGACTTTTCGTTCCATTTAGGTTTCGATTTTTTCCTGGCGAGCGGTAGCGAGCCAGCAATTTTAAGTGGAACCGGCCTTTGGCCGGGAAATTTTTCTACCGAAAAATGTACAAATTTCTCTTGAAGGGGGGTCTAGGGTGTGTTTTTCTAAGCTTGATGGAGGTCTAGGGAGGAAACTAAAAAAATATATGAATAAATGAATTAATAGACCAAACAAACGGTCTGCCTCCCCTTAATCTCACACATTAATGGAACCTCCCATGCCCTCCCTGTCATGCCTCTCTCATCCTGTCCTACATTTTCTCTCTCCCCTCCATTCTCCTTCTCTCCCTCTTTCTCCCCCATCCCCCACTTCCTTCTTCAAGTTCAACCAGAATCAACTAAGGGCCTCAGTTTATTTATCACTCACCTTCTGCTTGTTTACGAAATCAATCCGAGAGTGGCCAGACATTTTAGTTTACTTTTTGTCTGCAGGGAATACATTTTTTGTGCAACTGTCATTTCATTCATAGATCATGTAGAAAGCAGCTCAAAGTTCTATCAAAAGAGAACATTTGTGTTATATTCGTCAATAATGTATGTGTATATACTCTCAATTGTAAGATTAGGTCATAATAATATGTACATTACGAAAAACATGCCTTGATATCAACATTTCGGATTAGTGATATGCAATGTTAATCACCTTGCATGGCCTCTCTCTAAACCATTGAAGTTTTCCCTTAATGCTAGACAATAGGGACTTCATACAGCCACCCAAATAATAATATTATACAGGCACAAGGTTGCTAGTCTAAGTTTACTGTAGTTAGTTTCGTGCTTTATTAGTTAACCCGTTGAGGCTTGTGACACATTTTGGCAGTAAATTCTGCCTATTATTAGTCGATTTTATACAGTTTAGGAAATATCTGTGAGAATTAAAATGCTGAAGACCCTCTTGGCTCTGACTTCCACATTCCCTTCTAAATCTCAATAAAATCGTCTACTATTTCCAGATTAAACTTTCAAAATGTGCCATTTTTTATCCTCAAGGGGTTAATTAAAGAGTTGTTAGCACAAGTGGTGCTATACTCTCTCAGTTGGAAATTCTGGTGGGTAGTTGTTGTTGTTGTTGTTGTTGTTGATGTTCCCCAGGCTGTCTGGCCGAGCAGCCCCAAGGTCCTGAGCATGGCCAAGGCCATAACCGAGCGCCCCCACAAAACCCTCCCTGCTTACCACAAATAAAGCCCAGGTGACCGAAGCTACTCCAAGGCGGGGAGCTGAGGAGGGTGCGGAAATGCCCAGGAAACCAAAGCCCCACCCAAGGCCCTGTGCCCCTAAGCAATTATGAAGGGAAATTTAAGGAGCAAAGGAAAAATGCAACGCTTTGGCTCCCAATCTGCCAACCTCTATGGTTGGCTGTAGGGAGGACAATCCACGAAGAGACGCCGTCACCTGAGATCTACAAAATATATAAGTAAAAGGAACAGTCAGAGTAAGTTATGGGTATGGCAGAGATCGCTCAGCTCTCACTCTGATAGACCAGCCATTCACCTCATGACTAAAACCCAATCCTTTCAGCGTCAGCTAGGAAAGGCCCTAGAAAGCCGCCTTTGGCGGCTTTCAACTCCTTCCGAGGTTGGGCACCCGCCGTGGGTAGGTGATTAGTTTTGGCATTTTGGCTGGATTGCTGCCACAGTGTCTTGTGGAAGAAGGGTTGTTGATTCTGAGCATGGGACAATGGTCTAGGAGCGTATAGGTGTGCCTTCATATCTCATTCGTTTTTCTCTAGAGTTGCAATGCTGCAAGTGTTATTTGATGGCATGTCAAAATTCCTAAATATTTGTATAGTATATTATATATATTTAACTAAGATGAAGTTGGTTTGTTTGCTTAATTTGCATTGATATTTCACTATTAACTATAATTATGTTTTGTCTTGAAGCTACAACTGCACATTCGAAAATATGATAGTTGTCAATATGACATACTAAGTAAACATTGTTTTAAGAAAAAATTACAAGTGAAAATTTAGTAGTGAATTGCTTCTAGGTCAAACTCTACTTTGAGTACAGGAATCCCCAACTTTAAATTTTTTTGTTATGTGTCCTTGTTTTGTACAAAAACAAATAATGTTGAGTTATAAAATCAAAATTTATTAGGTTTTTGGAAAAGGCATAAACACTTCCATAAACAACCTATGACAAGTCATATGTGACCTATGTTTTGGTGTCCAGGTGGAGAGTTGCCAGAGAGCGATCCTGAAGTGGGTGGCTCCGATGTTCACAACTTGCTTCGTGACGGCGACCATTATGTGCATCAGCAACTTGTTCTTTGTGGTGCGAGGCGAGGCAGGGATGCGCCATGCCTTCAATATAAGTTACTCAATAATAACATTATACCTGGCGTGCTCTTCAGCTCAGCAGTATGGAGAGAAGGTGAGTATGGTAGATACGTTTTGAATTAAATAAATGGAACACACATAGCTTCATAACATAGGTAAAACAATAAGTTTTTTATGAATGATTATTATTATATTATAATTAATGCTTTTCAATTTACTCTGATTATGTCTGTAAGTATCCAATTTTATAAAAAAATGCGTGGCTGTTATTGCTGCTATATTTATAATAAAATAAAGTAACTATATATGCTGTGGATGTAGAGAACATCACCAAAGACATCCAACTATTACAGGAATGCGCACCCCGCAAATATGTTTTGTCGTAATCAAAGAATAAATCTAAGTTCTCTTGGTTGTGAACTGAGCGCTCTGACCACTTTACTTCCGGACACCAATACAGAGTAGTCTTGTTAAACTAAAATGATCTTCATAACAGTAGTAATATTGTAATGTGGGATAAACACATATATTAAGTACATCAAATTTTGAATATATAAATATAGTATACTGAATTTAAATAAACTAACTTTGAACACCTGATTGGGGAATTAAAGTACTAAAGAACATTTATATTAAATAATATAAATTGACGTGCCAAACTTCAGGATTAGGATATGAAAAATATTCTAAGCATTAAATGTTATATATGCAAAATTCCAAATTTGTATTGTTACGGAAATATTACCTGTTATACCTGCTGAAAATGGCATTTCCCCATAAGGCTGGCATAGCTGTCCTAGAGCATACAACACCTCCATATACCTACAATTATTTTATTATGTAATTATTAAGATATAATTCTGTAAGTTGGAAAATGATTATAAACATAATAGCTCACTTTCGACCTGCTGGAAACATTTTGACATGTAAGATTCCATTACAGCGATGTGGGGCAAGACTCTATATAAAACCTTCAATACCTCTTCATCGGTTGATTTTCAAAATGTTTGTTATAGAACATTGTATGTTTAAAATCATCTATATATTCATATCCTGAAGTTTGGCACGTATATTTCAGGACACCCTGTATATATATATATATATATATATATATATATATATATTTATAAATGTTTATACCAAAATCACTAAAAATTAGCGGGTTTGAGCTGTATTCTCTATGTGTAATACTGCAGCTGTACGAGACGTGGCTATGTGTCGCACCATTAAAGAGTAGAGTATAAGAGAGGGAAATTTCATTTGTTCGGTTAATTTAAGTTCATAATATCATGTCAAGAAAATTAGGATTCTAATAGGTAATTATCAAAAAGCTTGTAGGTGAACTGCGAATGGTATGCAGCAATGCCCAGCAAGGGGATCTCTGTGGCTCTAACAATGATCCAAAATGAGGTACTAGTTACGTACTGTAATATATATATATATATACACTGTATATACATATTTAACATTTACGTATGTAGGAGACAACAAGCAAAGCTGCCTGTAAGAAGTGTCTCCTCCAAAGTTGAAAGAATGATAAAGAGCCAAATTCAAGGTACGTAAGGATACAAATTTCGGGACACACGGAGCTTGAAGCAGCTTAAGTCATAGGAGGAGGGACAGATTGAGGGAGAGAGTTCCAAAGCTTACTTGTTGAGTTGGCTAGAGGAAAGACTGGGAAATTGGTTCACTCCTGGTTTAGAGAGCAGGACATAATAAGGTTGGGAGTGTGTTGACAGGCAGGTGCCCCCCCACTCTCTGAGATCACTGATTTTTTTTTTTTTTTTTTTTAAGAGACAATGAACGGAGGAAGGAAAAACAGATAAAACAAAAAGGTCCATGTGCCTAAAGGCATCCTCCATTCATAAAATGTTTGTAACAACTGGATTTAAACTTTTGTAGATTGTAAGTTTGTGGAAAGCAACTCGAGGGAAGTGAATTCCAAAGAGAAGTAGTTCTAGGGATAAATGAATGTTGATAAGCAGAAGTTCTGCATTGTGGAGGAGAAAGTGTAAATTCATGGGCGCTCTCAGCTGCCCTAGTTCTACGGGGAAAGATGTGGAGAGGCAGCACAATTGAAGAAAGTTCCTCGGAACAATTGCTGTGAAAATATCTGTAGAATAATGCAAGGGATGCAACGTTTCTTCGTATGGATAATGTAGGAAGGTTCTGTGTGATTGCAGGGTTATTGATTAATCTAATAGCTTTATTTTGAATTTTGTCCAACTGCCTCAATGCAACCACTTCACTTCCACTCCACAGAGGTGAACAGTAATCCATCTGAGAACGTACATGACTTTTATATATTACGGCCAACTGCTCGTCAGTGAAGAATTCTCGAACTCTGATTATTGTAATTGCGGCAGTGGAGTGAGAGATGAAACATTGCTGTGTGTAGAGAGAGATTGAAGGGAATAAGTAAGAGGTCGTGAGATGATGAGACAAAATGCTTTTGACTGTACCCTTTCAAGAAGTGCAGTATGGATGGAACCTCCCCTCATATGTGAACAATTATCGATACATGAGTGCATTGTGTTCCTGTACAGAGCAAGACGCTGCAAGGGGTGATGAACCCATGGACATGGTTGCGCACGCCCAACTTCTGGGAAGGAGTTTTTTAGAAAGAGTGGTAATATGATCTTCCCACAAAGGTCATGAGAAAAAGGAACACCAATAATACAAGGAGAAGATGATTGGTTGATTTGCGTATTGTTGAAGAGTAAGGAATAGTCGTATGGTAGAATGTGATGGCTAGATAGATGGAGAAATTGGGTTTTGGAAGCATTGAAAGCAAAATTATTTTCTATGCCCCTGTTGGAAAGAGCTCAAAAATCAGTATATTGGCATGTTATGGCCTATGCATTTTTTTTTTTTTTTTATAAGAGACAATGAACGGAGGAAGGAAAAACACAGATAAAACAAAAAGGTCCATGTGCCTAAAGGCATCCTCCATTCATAAAATGTTTGTAACAACTGGATTTAAACTTTTGTAGATTGTAAGTTTGTGGAAAGCAACTCGAGGGAAGTGAATTCCAAAGAGTAGTAGTTCTAGGGATAAATGAATTTTGATAAGCAGAAGTTCTGCAGTGTGGAGGAGAAAGTGTAAATTCATGGGCGCTCTCAGCTGCCCTAGTTCTACGGGGAAAGATGTGGAGAGGCGGCACAATTGAAGCAAGTTCCTGGGAACAATTGCTGTGAAAATATCTGTAGAGTAATGCAAGGGATGCAACGTTTCTTCGTATGGATAATGTAGGAAGGTCCTGTGTGATTGCAGGGTTATTGATTAATCTAATAGCTTTATTTTGAATTTTGTCCAACTGCCTCAATGCAACCACTCCACTTCCACTCCACAGAGGTGAACAGTAATCCATCTGAGATGGATAACAGCATGGTAGGTCATTGTGAACAACTAGTTCAATAGTGTAAGTCAGAGTCATCAGTATAGGAGTGAATAGGACTGGAGGTACAGTTGAGGAGATCATTAATAAATATACATAAAGCGAACTTGAGATAGACAGAATCCTGAGGAACACTGGAGTTGACAGGTTGAGGAAATGAGCAATGGCCATCCACAACTGTAGCTATAAAACGGTGAGAAAGGAATTTAGAGACAAAGCCACAGATGGAGGGATAGAGACCGAAGGAGGGGTGTTCAGAAATTTAAGATTTGTGCCAAACTCTGTCGAAGGCTTTCGGTATGTCTAGCGCAATAGAAAAGGTCTTATTGAAGTCCTGAACGAAGGATGACCAAGTGTTAGTAATATTGGCGATCTGAAAGAACCTATGGTGCGGGGAGATTTCCGCATATTTCCGATATATTATGGCTAATTGAGGCACTCCTGAATGATTAAGCAAGAGTCTGAATGCAATGAAATATATTCAGCCCAAAACTAGATGAACATAGCTTCAAAATAATACTAGAACGAGCTTCGTAGCATGCGGGGTTAATCCACAGCGCTACCATAGACATTAGCAAATATTAGCTATTTATGAGCAATGTCGCGCTACATTTGTCTTTGGCAGCAGATCGGGAGACTACAGCGCTCCCGTTCACTAACACTCATTTCCACAGACTTTATGAGGCTTTAAGAGCCTGTAAATTACTTTAAATTGCCTGGACGTTCCAGAACCTCACCCGCAGCCAATGGACCAGACCAGATGGCTGGAATAAAATAGGAAAGGAAGAGTAATTGGACAGAGGAAGAACAAGTTGAGAATTGAGAAGTACAGTAGAAGACTGAAAGTTCTCGTGCTCAACCAAGTTGCTTCATTGTGCCAATGAGTTAACACAAAGACCTATTTAAGTCTTGTATACTGAGCTAATGAACTGTTGGGAATAATCAACTATATTATTGTTGAACAAATACTACTATTATCACTTGAACACATCAATGTCATAACATTTACACACATTGAACTCCTAATGTTTTCGACATGACACAACTATTTAAACCTTCAACATAGCCCTATTAATCCCCTTAACATAAATTACGTTTATACTCAAACATATTAGGAAATATTTAAGTCTTGACGATAATTACCAGTTCAACTATCAAACACAAAGAACGACTTAAGTTTTGAACCGAACAAGCTATCCATCTTCTGGCAATATGCAACTATCTGAATAATTGACACGACGGATGTTTTCACCATTGAAGACAAGGCAATATTTAAGAAAGAACTCTTTTTAATACTCAAATGAGACAAACTTATTTACTCTTTAACCTAATAAACTAACTAAATGTTGAAAGCACAATTAAACACTGTACAATTTGAACACCATCATCATAATATGTTACCTTGAATTAAATTGACATGATAAATCTTAATTAAATGCAGTATTAACTCAAGCAAAACTGAACTAAATATTACACAAAATACATAAGCATTAAATGTTTCAAATTATATAAACAGTCCAAAACCAAAACACAATAAAGTGAAATATATCTTTCAGGTGGAAGAAGCGGTTACTTGTCTGAGGAATGCAAGTGTCCAAACTGAAGACCATCTAATTAAATGTCAGGTGAGTTGAGGCCTACAGGTCAGCCCCCTGTCCCTTCCTTCTTGGATATTCTAAACAATAAAAGACATGTACTCTCTCTCTCTCTCTCTCTCTCTCTCTTCAATCATTGTTTCTAGAGAGGGTGTGAACATACAAATACACCCACACATACAGACAGACACACTGAAAGTATCAATGATATAACCTACCTGGATGCATGATAGCCCAATGCATATAATCACCAAAAATTGTGTCATTTCTTGCAAACGTATTGGATATACGGCCGTTATAATATATAGAGGTCAAGGGCCCCACCCCATATTAAGGTCATCCAATCATAATAACAGTATTTGTGTGAAGTTATTACAAACCAAGAACTATACCCTGTTCCAAATAGGTAGTCCAGAAAGAGTTTAAAGTTAATGAGTTTTGGCCTACTGTTTGGAATAGGTTATAGCATCTCGATTATCCCGACTGCCTATCAAACCCTAACCGTTGTTGGTGTTTGAAGGGGTCTAACAAAGGGGGAGTTAACATCAATGTTCACAAACCAAATATTATTGGGATCCTTCCGGATATAAAATGAGGTGACTTACGAAATATCGTCGAAATTAATGTATTTGCTCTCGGGATATTTTATGATACAATACCAAGCACTCACACACACACACACACACACACACACACACACACACACACACGCATACACACACACACACACATACACACATGGGCTTAAACAATACCTTGTGTTTCATTTCTAAGGTGACGCCCTCAGTGTTTTCTACGTGAATGTTGCAGACATATGGCAAAGCTGCTTGTAACGAGTGTCCCCTCCATACTGAAGGTGACAGAGAATCAAAGTCAAGGTACGTTGGAGTCAAAATGTCTAGACACACGGAGCTTGAAGCAGTTTAAGTCATAGGATGAGGGAAAGATAAAATGAGGGAGAGAGAGTTCCAGAGATTACTTGTTGAGCAGACTAAAGACTGGGAAAATCGGTTTACTCTTGGATTAGAGAGTTGGACAGATTGGGGGGATATGTTAAAAGGCGAATGCCTCCTACTGTAAGTGACGAAGTATTCACTGAGGAAGCTCTGAAGAACACGGATTAGTGTACTAGTTGCATAATATATATACAGTATATATATATATATACCAACTCACTGAAAGCTCTCTTTTCGCCGCAATGTTGCATCTCTGTCGCTATTCTATCGCTACTACAATAATCAGTGTTCCTCAGAGCTTTCCCAGTGTACAGTATATACCACCTCCTCTACGTAGGGTACGTAGTACCCGTCTTGCAACACAATCCCACCCCTACTCTGTGCAACTCTCCAACCCAAGAGTGAAACTTTATTCTCAGACTTTCTTCTATTCAACTACTGAGCTCTGAAACTCTCTCCTAGAATCAGTCTTTCCCTCTTCCTATGACTTAAATTGCTTCAAACTCCATGTGTCCAGGCATTTTGGCTCGAACGTCCCTTGACTTTGGCCCTGTCACTCTTTCAACTCTGAGGGAGACACTCGCTAAAGGCAGTTCTGCCATTTGTCCCCCTCACTCACATAGAAAACAAAATGTATACCGTATAAAATTATATATATATATATATATATATATATATATAAAGAGAGAGAGAGAGAGAGAGAGAGAGAGAGAGAGAGAGAGAGAGAGAGAGAGAGAGAGAGAGAGAGAGAGAGAGATAAACAATTATAGATAATTACATAGAACACAGTATATCTGGACTTGACACGAACATGAAGCTTTGCAGTAAGAGACCCAAAATCGGAGAACGAACCCCCAAATTTGAACCTCGAAACCACGAAAATATCACATTTTCGCGGTTTTGTGGGTCGAGCTTGGGGATTCGTTCTCCGATATTGGGTCCCTTACTGCAAAATTCCATTTTCGTTTCAAGTCCAGATCTACTGTAGTCTATGGTAATTATTAAGAGGAAGTGAGATGAGACGGGAATGACCAACCTTGTCCACAAGATATAGTCCAAGGCTATAATCACCCATTACAAGATATAGTCCAAGGCTATAATCACCCATTACAAGATATAGTCCAAGGTTATAATCACCCATTACAAGATATAGTCCAAGGCTATAATCACCCATTACAAGATATAGTCCAAGGCTATAATCACCCATTACAAGATATAGTCCAAGGTTATAATCACCCATTACAAGATATAGTCCAAGGCTATAATCACCCATTACAAGATATAGTCCAAGGCTATAATCACCCATTACAAGATATAGTCCAAGGTTATAATCACCCATTACAAGATATAGTCCAAGGCTATAATCACCCATTACAAGATATAGTCCAAGGCTATAATCACCCATTACAAGATATAGTCCAAGTTATAATCACCCATTACAAGATATAGTCCAAGGTTATAATCACCCATTACAAGATATAGTCCAAGGTTATAATCACCCATTACAAGATATAGTCCAAGGTTATAATCACCCATTACAAGATATAGTCCAAGGCTATAATCACCCATTACAAGATATAGTCCAAGGTTATAATCACCCATTACAAGATATAGTCCAAGGCTATAATCACCCATTACAAGATATAGTCCAAGGTTATAATCACCCATTACAAGATATAGTCCAAGGCTATAATCACCCATTACAAGATATAGTCCAAGGCTATAATCACCCATTACAAGATATAGTCCAAGGTTATAATCACCCATTACAAGATATAGTCCAAGGCTATAATCACCCATTACAAGATATAGTCCAAGGCTATAATCACCCATTACAAGACCACCACTACTTGGTTGATTGGAACTGTCGCCTATCTGATCATGGTTTGGGTCCAGTGTAGGAGTTAATACAACCTTATTCTTCCTCTTAAGCTAATGCTTGATTCCGGGACTGATATTGCATGATAGAAAACTGGTATCAATTTAATCGAACTCGTCGTTTAGGAGAGGTTATGGGATTTTGTTTAAAAAGGTATTTGTGAATTAAAACTACATTTTAATGTATTCCTTTCAACATTAAAATTATTTTTTCTTTCTGTATAATATTGATAACAATCCTGGAACGGAAACGCCTTCTTCGGCTTAAGTCAATATCTTTATACAGTAAGTTTGTTTCGTCCTTTGTTTTACCTTTTTTATCTCAATATGGATGTCTTGTGCTACCCGGAGAATTAATGTAATTTTGTGTTGTCAGGTGTTCCGTCTGATCCAACACCTAAGAGATCTCACCAACATGACAGTAGGTGGCTGGTACACGCTCGCTAACAGTACTTTGGTCTCGGTGAGTTGTAATCTATTTCGTTTACAAATGCTTAGTTTCATGTATTTTGTATTAATCTATTATTTATTAATTTCACCACAACACCAAACACCTCCAATGAAATTAATGAAAGCATAATATATGTGATGCACCATATCAGATCCACGTCAAATATTTGTTTTATTAAAAAAGCTACAGTATGTAGGGCCTAATGGACACATATTAAGTGCTATATTTTGGTATATACCAATGTATATATTCAGCCAAAAAATATAGAGATAAAAATATATTAATTTAAATAAAAACCTTAATATATTCAATAGATGTTATGTTAAAATGCTTTATTCCATTTTTTTTTTTTTTTTTTTCTATGTGATTGAGGGAGGCAAAAGGCAGAATTACCTATAGCGAGTGCCTCCCCCATAGTTGAAAGAGTGACAGGGCCAAAATCAAGGGACGATCGAGCCAAAATGCCTGGACACACGGAGTTTGAAGCAATTTAAGTCATAGGAAGAGGGAAAGACTGATTCAGGGAGAGAGTTCCAGAGCTCAGCTGTTGAGTAGAAGAAAGATTGAGAGTAACGTTTCACTCTTGGGTTAGAGAGTTGCACAGAGTAGGGGTGGGATTGAGTTGCAAGACGGGTACCACGTGCCCTACGTAAAGGAGGTGGTATGCACTGGGAAAGCTCTGAGGAACACTGATTATTATAGTAGCGATAGAATAGCGAGAGAGATGCAACATTGCGGCGGAGAGAGAGAGATTGCAGAGAGTTGGTGAGTGGACGGGAGTTAATGATACGAAAGGCCTTCCTTTCAACTTTGTCTAGGAGAGCGGTGTGAGAGGAACCTCCCCACACATGTGAACAATACTCAATACAAGGGCGCACTATGCCCCTGTACAGAGCAAGAAGCTGTGCAGGGGAAAAGAACCCCCTAAGGCGGTTGAGCACACCCAGCTTCTGGGAGGCTGCCTTAGCAAGACTGGTAATATGGTCCTTCCAAATGAGGGCAAAAGAAAAAGAGGCACCAAGAATATTGAGAGAAGATGAAGGGTTGATTTTTGTATTGTTGAAGAATAAGGGATAGTCCGCTGGGAGATCCTGACGGGTAGATAGATGGATAAATTGGGTTTTGGAAGCATTAAAGGTAACAAGGTTTTCTCTGCCCCAATTGGAGATAGTATTTAGATCAGAATTTAAGAGTTCTATGGCTTCATTACGTTTGTCGTTAAGGGATTGCTGGCTGGGGCGTTCTGAAAAACTAATGGAGTAGTGTAAGGTTGAGTCGTCTGCGTATGAATGGATGGGAATTAATGTAAAGTTAAGGAGATCATTTATAAAAATTAGAAAGAGAATAGGAGATAGGACAGAACCTACATTATGTTAATTACTTTATGTGTGTAAAATGCTTGCTTCAGATTGGCAGTTTTGTGGCGACCTACCTGGTGGTGCTACTGCAGGTGGGCTGGCAGTCGCTGACACCCCAAGACTTACCACTAGGCCACCACAACAACACTGACTAACAACACTCTACACCCCAGGACCTACCACCCTGCCACCACAACAACACTATACACCCCAGGACCTACCACCACAACACTCTAAACCCCAGGACCTACCACCCTGCTACCACAACAACACTCTACACCCCAGGACCTACCACCCTGCCACCACCACAACACTCTACACCACAGGACCTACCACCCTGCCACAACAACACTATACACTCCAGGACCTACCACGCTGCCACCACCACATCACTATACACCCCAGGGCCTACCACCCTGCTACCACAACAACACTCTACACTCCAGGACTTACCACCCTGCCACCACAGCAACACTATACACCCCAGGACCTACCACCCTGCCACCACCACAACACTCTACACCCCAGGACATACCACCCTGCCACCACAACAACACTCTACACCCCAGGACCTACCACCCTGCCACCACCACAACACTATACACCCCAGGACCTACCACCCTGCCACCACCACAACACTATACACTCCAGGACCTACCACCCTGCCACCACAACAATACTATACACCCCAGGACCTACCACCCTGCCACCACAACAACACTATACACTCCAGGACCTACCACCCTGCCACCACCACAGCACTCTACACTCCAGGACCTACCACCCTGCCACCACAACAACACTATACACCCCGGACCTACCACCCTGCCACCACAACAACACTATACACCCCAGGACCTACCACCCTGCCACCACAACAACACTATACACCCCAGGACCTACCACCCTGCCACCACAACAACACTATACATCCCACCGATATAGAATATACTGTAAGGTATAGATGTCTTCACCCACCCAGAATGGATAACTTTAATATAGCGAGTAACTTTCATATTTGTAAATCTGGACAATTGTTTGATGTTCATATTTAATATCATGAATGTTTGGAATGCCCCTTAATGACTTGGTTGATACACTCTTCACTATACCCTGTTCCAAGTAAGTAGGCCAACACTCTTGGACACGAACCTCTATAACACACAAACGACTAGAGTAATCGGGCTAATATTTCTACTCCTTTGGGAAGGGTCAGCCGGGAATAGGTGTGTACATTTACAACCCATTTGTTCTAGCCCATTTTGAGTAACAGAGGTCAGGTTCCACGATATCTGGACTACTTATTTGGAACAGGGTATAACACCTTATATATTCATAGTGCAGCTGGGTGCATTACGTGATTAAATTGATATCCAGTAATCAATAAAGGGATATTTATCGTAGTCACCTGCTGTACTTATAACTGTCTTGATGGTGTAATAGTTAGAGCATATAAGTTCTGTATGATATTATATCATAGGTTCGAATCCTGGGAGAATCACATGCTTTCATAAATGTCATTAGTGGTTTATTGGTGTTAAGAACGACGTTACAAATAATACTTTAATGATTTTGTATACCTCATCTACTTTGGATCACTTTATAAATATTTAAATGATTAAATTATCCAGAATACCATTGTCCTATTTGGTCCGAGGGGTTCTATTTTCTTCTCCCTGTTTCTCTCCATTAACTTGGAGATTTTAAGACGTTTCAGCTTATTAGTTTGGCGATAATAAGACGCTTCACTCCATTCAGCTGGCAGTATTATTATTAGTTTCTATTATTATTATTATTATTATTATTATTATTATTATTATCAATATTTGTTTATTAATTAATTTATTGATTTCTTTATTTTATATACAGGTATTAATTAATTATTTTTTTATATATTTATTTATTTGTTTGGGGGGAGGGGGAGTCATAGCGAGCCTGTAACTCATAAGAAATCTACCTTCGGTGGAGACATGTATCTATCGAAACATGTACATATTTACCTTGAAGGGGGACTGGGTTGGCATTTCTAAGTTTGAAGGAAATCTTGGATATCAGTTATATTTTTTATATTGTATATATTTTATGTATATTATTTCTCAGCCAAGGGGACAAACTAAAACAAATTGCTGAAAAATGGCAACGAATAAGAACAATCCTCAATCCCAATTAAGGGGCTATTTTTTTTTTTTTTTTTTTTTTTTGGTCTAATAATTCATGTATTCATATATTCTTTAGTTTCCTCACAAGACCTCCCTCAAACTTAGAAAAACACCCCCTAGCGCTGGCCTAAGGCCGGTTCCTCTTATAATTACAGGCTCGCTATCGCTCGCCAGGAACAAATTGACACCTGAATGGCACGATAGGTATAAAATTGACAACAAAATGGAGATAAAACCATTAAAATCGCCAAACTAATGGGCCGAACGTCTTAAAATCTGAAAACCAATGGGGCTAAGCATGAGGAAGAAGGACGACCAGACAACCAAGCACTACCCCCTTAATCAAAATACCATAATTACCCACAAGACGTCGGACCAGATAGGGTTAAGTAGCTCTCGTGTATCTTGATTATGTTTATGGGGGGATGGGCCAGTTTTCTGGACCACTTTCTCCCTCATGTTTAGCCCCATTAGTTTTCAGAAGTTAAGATGTTTGCCCCATTAGTTAGTCGATTCTAAGACCTTTCGCCCCATTTCTTCGTCAATATTTAGAACTTTCGTGCTATTTAGGTGTCGATTTTTCACTGGCGAACGATAGTGAGCCTGTAATGTTGGAAAAACTGAAGGCCGGGAAATTTTTCTACCACAAAATTTTACAAATTAATCTATTAGGGGGATCTAATGGATTTTTGTTTTTAAATTTGATGGAGGTCTAGGGGGAAACTAGAAAAATAATGGATATATGCAAAAATTGCCCCAATAGTGAACCATCCCCCCTTAACCCTTTGATGACCATTACGTGTTTTGACAATATGTTCTGGCTAGCAGTGAACGATTTGACACAGTTTAGGAAGGATCTGTGGGTATAGAAAAGTGTATAGAGACAATCTCAATTAACCCCCTGACTAGGGCGGGTGCCCGACCCCGAAAGGGCGGGTGCCCGACCCCGAAAGGGGTTGAAATAGGGGAGCTATCCCCCCCGCCTAAGGCGGCTTTCTAGGGCCTTTCCTAGCTGATGCTGAGAGGATTGGGTTCTAGTCATGTGGTGAGGGGCTGGTCTATCAGAGTGAGAACTGAGCAATCTCTGCCATACCCATAGCTTACTCTGACTGTTCCTTTAACTTATATATTTTCTAGATCTCAAGTGACGGCGTCTTTTCCGTGGATTGACCTCCCAATCTACCAAGATTGGAAGCCAAAGCGTCACATTTTTCCCTTGCCCCTCAACTTTCTCTTCATAATTGCTGAGGGGCACAGGGCCCTGGGTGGAGCTTTGGTTTCCCGGGCGTTTCCGCACCCTCCTCAGCTCCCCGCCATGGAGTGGCTTCGGTCACCCAGGCTTTATTGTGGTCGGCAGGGAGGGTTCTGTGGGGGCGCTCGGTTATGGCCTTGGAATTGCTCGGGGCCTTGGGGCTGTTCGGCCAGGCAGCTTGGGGAACAACAACAACAACAACAACAACAACCCCCTGACTTTCATATACCCTTCCTAATCTGAATAAAATTGTCTAATAATAGCCAGAAAACAGAAAAAGAAACGCAAATTAGATCTTATAAAGGTAAATATCTTGTATATACAGTGTTTAATATTACATTTTCCTAGTCTATGCGTTTGTGAATTTGAAAGCACTATGATTATTGCACATTTGGTGGCTGTAGTTAGTGTTCTCTTAGTTATGCGAGTTAAAACGAATAACATTACATAACCATATAGAATATTTGGTCCCATGTTATGTTATGAAGACATATTGGCTTTGTTGTATGGTGATGTCATTAAAATTATTAAGTTTATATATATTTTACATTATAATCCCAAGGATAAGAATGTTATACTTTACATCAACATAATATATGGACCTCTAATTTTTGGATCTCTCCTCTTTCGCGCCATTAGTTTGCAGCTTTCAAGATGTTACATCTAATTAGTTCGGCGATGATATGACGCTTCACCCCATTCAGGTATACATTTTTGTCTGTAACTGTGAGGAAATCGGCCTTTGACTGAGACATTCTTCCATGGAAAAATGTACAAATACAGCTTCAAGGGGGTCCGGGTGGATATTGAAGGAAGTGTGGGAAAGCGTTCTTGCTAGCTTCGGAGGCAAACTAAAATGCATTGCTCAAAAAATTGCAAAAAGAAGCAAAGTCCTCAATTCTAATTACCCAAAATATCATAATAACCCACAAGACGACGGCTCAGATATTGTCAATGAAACTCAAAAAGCCCATCATATGAACCAGCCCATGATCACACCAGTCCAATTCCAATTCAATATCAGTTTGCTGCTGGCCAGGAGTATGTTATCAGTATTAGTGTTATTATTATTATTATATACCAGGCAGACATTTACACCATCAGGAACACATTCATGTCAGAGAGGCTTAACTCAGAAAAATTTCCAGGCACGACTGATACAATAACTTTACCAGAGGCTAGTAAGAAAAATACAGATAGTACAAGAAAAGGGTGCTTCAAATTGGCTGACAATGCCAATCAAGGCAAAAGGCTTCAACCTCAACACACAAGAATTTAAATATTCCATTGCCCTTAGGTATGGTTGGCCGATTGAAGGACTGCCCGATCATGCGCTTGGCTTGTGGAGTCAACAACGATACAGACCATAGCATGATTTATAAGAAGGGAAGGTTCATCAGCTTCAGGCACGATGAAGTGAGAGACCTAACAGCGAACATGCTCTGGGAGGAGTGTCATGATGTGGTGTGCGAACCATCAATCATTCCCTTAGACGGAGAGATCTTGCAGCACAGGGCACAGAACGGCCAACACATCAAATTAAGCACGGGTGGACATTAGTGCAAGAGGTGTTTGGACAAGATAACAGCTAGCGTTCTTCGACCCAAGAATATTGGACCCAATGGCCCCTAGCTACAGTATGCTGTCTCTGGAGGCTGCACAAAAGAGGAACGAGCGAACAAGAGAAGGTCAGGGCATATGGGGAAAGGATCCTAAATATCGAATAAGGCAGCTTTACCCTGCTAATCTTCACCACATATGGAGGGATAGGACCCAGGGCCCGGTGGTTCTATTCAAGGCTTGCAGAGATCATCGCAGAGAAGAAGCAACAACCCAGGAAGCAAGTTGTAGCCTGGATGAGGTGATGCCTATCTTTCTTGTTGCTCAGATCAGCACTACTATGTCTGCGGGGAACAAGACTGTCTGCACCAAAGCCAACGACAGTAGAAGACGTGGATTACGAAGCAGCGGTAGCAGAGAGTCGCTTCAGGATGCGACTGGATTGAAGTTGCATGTTATAGAGTAGTAGTATAGTAGAGTAGTAGGAATAGATAAATATTTGATGCTTGCAACAGCTATAATGTAAAATGTAATGAATGTACGATTCTAAATACAATTAAAGGAAAACACAAAACTAATCCACGATGATGAGTCTGAATGCAAACCCCGGAATAGATACTTCACATGACATTATCTATTCTCGTATATTAACACTAATACCTTGAGTCAAGAATCATACTCATGGCAACTGTATTGACTTTCATTTGAGGGCATGCTGATAAATTACTCATCAACTGCTAACTTCAAAAATATGTCTTATGTTAAAAACCAAATAAACAGATTGAAGGGGTTAATGGTAAAGATAAATGGTGCAACCTTGCACTATCGACCTTGTAAATTATTCAGGTGCTATAAACAGCCTTCCGCTTCGTGGAAATATGTTAGATACACAAACCAACAATAATACTTCTGTGTTCATCCGATGACTAATATGTATAGTGGATAGTCATAATAGCTACGCACCTATTTAGAACTGTATGTAAACAAATAACACAATAGTCTCTCTCTCTCTCTCTTTCTCTCTCTCTCTCTCTCTATATATATATATATATATATATATATATATATATACCGGTATATATATATATATATATATATATATACCGCATAAGGTTATGATCGGAGAAGCCCAACGGAGAAAGAAGATTTACAGCATAAGCAGAAGGATTGGTGGTTAGAAATACGACAAGGATGTTGGCCCGATCTCCAGGGTGGTCCAGGTTAGCTACTGAACTAACAGCTCGAGGTCATTTAGGATAGAAAAGATGTAGGCTTGTTCACCAGGTTGGTCAGTGACATTAGAGTAGAGCCATTGGTGGTGGTGGTGAACATTGAAATCTCCTAAGATGGAGATTTCAGAGAAGGGTGAGATGGATAGAATGTGTTCCACTTTAGAAGTAAGATAGTCAAAAAAATTTGGAGAGTCAGTAGAATTAGGCGAGAGATAAACTGCACATATATAATTAATGAGAGAGTATCAAGATAGCTTAACCCAGACAGTCGAGAATTCAGAAGAGTCAAAGTTGGGAAAACGAGAGCAAGTGAGATTGTTGTGTACGTACACACAACATCCACCTTTGGCTCTGAATTGAGGATAGAGATAGTAGGAGGATATAGAGAAGGGTTTGCTGTCTGTTGCCTTAGACAACTGAGTTTCGGTGAGGAAAAGTAAGTCAGGATGGTAGAAGAGAGATGGCATTCCACAGAGAGGAAATTAGAGGCCGCGAATGTTACAGAAATTGCTAGATAGAGTAGAAGGTAGAGATCCAGGGCACTTTGAGAAGTACAGACCAGGGGACAAACCAATGGGGCATTTATGGTCCCCCACCCCCCGCCTTGGGGACTCCGAGGCTGGCATCATCATATTTTTATTTTTTGCAAAGGTAGCGTAGTGTGTAAGGTGTTTGTAGAATAATGTATTGATAGGAGGAGAATGTGTTTTGGAGGGCAAGCTGGGGTTGCCCTCAATATTGATGAGGCAAAGAAAGGATCAGCTAGGGAGGCCAGGGGGTGAAACAGGAGTTCCAGCTGTCCTTATCAGCCACCTAGCACTCCCCTACTGCCCTGTTCGGCTGGTGCCTACACCCTCCTCCTACCATATATTATATATATATATATATATATATATACTGTATATACTGTATACCTGTATATGTTATGCCGAAGAAAATCGCCCTTAACCGGAGCACTTCTACTACCATGAGGGAAGCGCCTCCTACCCCTGACTAGACACCCCAGCTGCCTTTCCATGCCAGTGCCAAGCCCCCATGCAGGACAGGTTGAATGAGAGCAGACTTCCAGCAAGAAGAAGGGAAGACGTTAGAGGAAAGACAGAGACAAAAGAGTTTGCCTAGACAGGGAGTCAATACGGAAGCACAGTTTTTTAGTACAACAGGAGGAATCCGTTTCGGACTGTATGCCTTATTAAGCCCAGAGAGGGTAGAAAGTACACCTTCAGAACAGATTAGGATATTAGGCATAAGTAGAAGAGAGGGGGGTAGAGAGGGAGGAATAGCACCGGAATCATCCAAGGTGGAGTTTCTAGCAAGGGTTTGAGCGAAGAGTTCAGCTTTGTCAGAAGAAGAAGTGATGGTAGTACCATCAGAGTGGAAAAGGGGAGGGAAAGATGAGGAAAACAAAATGGTTGGCGATGTTTTTGGCTAGATGCCAGAAAGCTTGGGAAGAGCTAGAGTTCGATAATTCAGTGCATTTATTATTGAAGAATATATATATATATATATATATGTCAGGCAATAGATAGATATATATACAGTATATACAGTATATATATATATATATATATATATATATATATATATATATATATATATGGTATATACTGTATATCTATCTATTGCCTGACGCTGTGATCCCCGAAGGAGTTGCCACGAACAAACCGCCCCCATGCATCTCTGTCCCCAGTCAGTCGACGCCCCTCCTCCCAACCAGCACCGCCTTCATCCATATACTTCCTCACTTTATCCTTTCACCTCTCCTTCGGTGCACCTCTCCCTCTCTGTCCTTGCACCTCGCTCTCATACACCCTCTTTGTCATTCTCTCGCTTTCCATACGTTCCATATGGTCGAACCATCTCAAGTTGTTCCTTTTCACACTTTCCAGCACATCTACCTCCACACCACACCTTCTTACTTCCTCATTCGTCTGTCTATCCCTCCATGTAACTCCGCACGCACTTCTCAAGTAACTCATTTCCACCGCTCTCACTCTTGGTCTGAGTCTCTTCCCGAACGTCAATGCTTCGCTTCCGTAAGTTAGTGTCGGGATTACCACACTGTCATGCAAGGACTTGTTCACTTCCATACTGACCACCTTATTTGTTACTGCTTTCAACATTCCTACAACCCTCTTCCCCTGTTGCACCCTCTTCCGCACTTCTTCATCCATAGTCCCATCCTTACTCAACACACTGCCCAGATACTTAAATGAGCTGACAATCTCCATAGCCTGACCGTTCCACTTCACCTCACACTCTGTGGCTTCACATATATATATATATACTGTATATAATTTAAATTATGAAAAATAATCGGATCTATTTTCCTAGGTTTAGGATAAAGATCAAGAAAGAATGTCAAAATATAGATTGCTATATATTGTTTTGCTTACCTGACATACAGACACTAATAAAAATGTTCAGCCTTATCTGGCACGCTTGTACAAAGGTCAGAAAAGTAAATACTGTTATGCGACGCTGTAATCCAGCACACTTTATACGTGTTCTATAATTCCTATTTATGAAAACTCAGAACTTAACCCTCTTTGTCATATATGACGCAATCGCGTCATATGGCGGTTTGCCCAACAGTATCATATGACGCGATCGCGTCATGAACTTAGTGAAATAACTGAAATGTGAAATGACGCGATTTGCGCCATATTGAGCTCAGTAAGTTAGGTAAGTTAGATCATAATCTGTCGGTTGGTGGCAACCCCAAATTCCTCCGACTTCTAACGGTCTCTCAGTGTGAGAGAGTGTTGTGGGGGAAATACCGGGCGCTCGCGGGCAACCCCTAATTTTCGTAAGTTAATACTTTTTTTCTTTTTTTTTTCTATGTGATTGAGGGAGGCAAAAGGCAGAACTGCCTATAGCGAGTGCCTCCCCCATAGTTGAAAGAGTGACAGGGCCAAAATCAAGGGACGTTCGAGCCAAAATGCCTGGACACACTGACTTTGAAGCAATTTAAGTCATAGGAAGAGGGAAAGACTGATTCTGGGAGAGAGTTCCAGAGCTCAGCTGTTGAGTAGAAGAAAGTTTGAAAGTTTTGAAAAATATGTCGGAAAGAGTTAATATTGCTCAACAGGAACACAGCTAACTTTGATATGTATATTTCTTAGTTCAATCAATCTCCACAAATGACATAGAATACACAAGTTCGGTACACAAGTTTTATTTCTTAATATGCTAGGGTACAGGGCACAGAATCAATCAGGAGCTTAGCTACAGGAACGTAGATTGGTGAAATAGTGACAATTACAAGTTGATAGTCATACACTTATTTATAATTTATGGTGTCACAAGAATAAAGTAAAAAGCTAAATGGTAACAATACATAAATAGGACATAAATATGATGACTTTATAAATATATGATACAAACATACACAGAGAGTTACAGGCTGGTACAAATAGTTGGATGGTATCATGACCTCAGGTATGTGCGATGTAGCGCGGCTGAGGTACACACAAGGCAGCGTGTCAGTGAGATAGACACCAAAGTACCGCGTCAGTGAGGTAGGTTAACTATACTGAGGTGACGCATATACAAATAAAGTTTATATGTAAAATCAAGTCGAGGATGTAAAAGAAATAATTCAACGTTAATCCCAGATAAAAGAAGATATACTTCGAAGTTAATTTATGGAGTCAGAATGATGAATAAAAATTCACTGAACGTATAATAAATAATACTTAACCGGAATGGGTGGCTGATAGAACAATAAAAATGAATATAAATTCACGGAACTGATAGTAAATAATATTAGCCGGAATGCGTGGCTGATAGAGCAGTAATAATGAATATAAATTCACGGAACTGGAAATAAATAATATTAGCCGGAATGCGTGGCTGATAAAGCAGTAATAGTGAATATGATTTCACGGAACTGAGGATAAATTATATTAGCCGGAATGAGTGGCTGATAGTACAGTTATAATGAATATAAATTCACGGAACTGATAATAAATAGTATTAGCCGGAATGAGTGGCTGATAGAGCAGTAATAATGAATATAAATTCACGGGACTGAGGATAAATAATATTAGCCGGAATGAGGGGCTGATAATTTTGCGTACAGATTTGAATACGACGTGATGTAAATAGGAATGAATGCAACCAGGGTGTCAAACCGGAGCAATTTGGTTTGAAGACTTGCATGATTATTAGAATAAATGCAAGAAGTTAACACAAAATACCATTGTTTTGGCTATTTGATAACTTCCAAAGACATAATTTGAACTATAAACCATAATTTTATCCTTACAAATACAATAATAAAGACTAACAATAATGGACTCGGCTTTCGTTTGACACCCTGAATGCAACTCTAAATAAGGCTTAAACTGAGTTTGAAGTCAGGAAGCACAAAGATAAAATTAGTCTGACGAAGGGACTGAAATTACACTCTCTGTGGACACTTATATATGCACTTTCGTACCCAGCCAATAATAACAAAATAGAATAAGATCTGAGAGTGTTCACTGGTAGCTACGTATGGTGTACAGGTATAATTCCTAGATTCAATATATATATATATAACGTTTATATGGAATATAAATTAGTTATATCCAGAGTGTTATAGATATATTAATCTTATGTATAGTGTGTGTTTTGTTCTCTCAATACGAGTGGTAGATTATGAAAAGGAGAGATCAAAAAGGATCTCTAGGATTACGTTAATTGGAACACTAACATATCTTATATAACCTTCACAACAATTACCAATACACAGTATCACAAAGGCACTTAATTTGGGGTGAGGAAGAGAAGTAGGATCCGTGAGAGTTCTGGCGACGTAGCACTGTTTGCTCCCCAGTCTGTGGACACCAGAGGGGGACATCACGCGCACAAGCTAGAATGGTCACTTTCTAGGCCTCCTACACACTCCTCTTGGTCACTGCACCCAGGATACTTTTAAGGGGATTTAGTCTAACCCCTACAGAAGTATGTTCCGAGTTGACCCACAATTTAGCACGCTCAATGTATTAGCAAGATACCCCAAAGTGAAGTCAACTTTGGCTAACAATATCTTGTTTCAGGCAGGTAATATTACGTTTTTATTTTGCTGTCAAGCGAACATGTCCTAGGGTAGGAGAGACATATGAAATATGTGTTTTGGATTATTATGACAGTTATTACAGTTCTTATAATGATTATACATATAGGGTTACATAGGTAATGACATTCTGTATTTATTAAAATTAAAGGTAGGTCTTAGAAAGCTTGGATGGAAGTAGGAAAAATAATATACAGTTTTGGTAGCTCTTACAATTTCAACAGATTGTATGCGTTATTTTCATCAGGAGGTGGCATCTTGGTTTTGTGGTTGTTTACCTCCATGGTCGTCATAATGGTAGATATTTCCACCTGGGTAGATAGGCGGAAAATGAAGAGGTTGATGGGGTAATTCCATAAACGTCTCCTCGTCATACTCCAAATCAGGTTCTTGTAATGGTCCCTCCTCTCTAGTAGAGTGCGGCCAGGTGTGTTGGGGCGTCTGAGGGTAATTAACACGCGAGAGCGTCCCTTCCTTGTTGACACAGGTAGGGGGACCAGGTTTTCCTTTCCGCTGGTGTTGGGGCATTTTGTTTGCCTCTCTCCTCTTGCCTTTTATAGTGGCAATTGTGCAGTGTTGATGTTGTGGCTCATTAATATGTGGGGGCAGGTACGGTGGAGGTTTTGGCTCATTCTCCTCGAGCCCAGTCATTTCAAATACAATATTTATTAAAGGTAAATGTCAAATGATAAGGTCAATTGAATAATATTCATACCGTTATTTCAAATTTCAAGAAATTCGCTGTGATTGCACTCTCTATACTTGATGGAAATGACAATGGCAATTTATCTGACTAGTACCATGAAGGTAAAAAATACAAAGGTCAACATTAGATATTTGAGTACCTATCCTAAACTGATACATCAATGAACCTCACCAAATGTCAATGATATTTCCAGCATGTCTAAGCAAAAGTTCAAGAAAGACAATTATAATAATGCTTAAAGATAAAGGCAGTGTTTCAATGTCAATTTACCAGCATTGAACAATCTATTTAAATTTTCATATGCATTTATTGAGTCAGGTACTCATTGAAATTAATTTAAATAATATCACAAGTACCACAAAGGTCGGGGGTCATGTTTAACTCTGCATCTTCCAATAATTTCTTGTAAACAAAACAACTATTCTGTTTTCTACATTAAGTGCAAATACTTGATTTATTTATGATACATTCATGCAATACAGAAATATAATTATGTTTAACCTTTCGGTTGCTATACCCCCTTTGACTCACCCACCCCTAGTGTGGTAACATAGGCAAAAATTCGAGTTTGTCAGAATTATACGCAAATCACATCAACTCATTGGATATAAAAGCCATATCCAGCAATATATAATTGTTTGGCAATAAAGTATGTTGTTGTGGTCTGTAACTGAATCAACTGGCGCGAATAGGTACGACAGCCGGGTGTGAGTGAGCGTGAAGCCAATGTGGATGAAAGAGAAGATGGAGGGCAGGAGGGGTGATTGATAAGAAAGGACACTCTATATCTCACCTATAAAACACTTTTGTGGCTCCACCTGTGCATAAACTTGAATAAGCAGGCACATGTGAAGAATCAACATCCAGAAATATATCATAGAGAGGAATGACAGCAGATATAATAGAAAATAAGAGCGAGCGGAGGAGGATGGTGTCAGATTACTGTGTGTAATCATGTGACTGCGTTGTATTGTTGTTGTAATAGAATTCACTAAAATAGCGCTTGATATGCAGAGTACATGAATTATTGGGGGTCTATTACCATGACTTACGTCAGGAAAACAAGTTATAACAAAATATCTAGATTTGCATAATTTTATGAATATTTATTTTCTTGTAATTCATGAAAACAACTCATTATTGTAGTCCGGCAGTGTAATGTGATCTTATATGTGTTCGGGAAGCATGGTGGATGTATTTTAGATGGAACAAAAATACGATATATTTTAGTCACGAGTTATGAAAGTACGATGTTGATTGTCACGCAAGTGCATGACTATTTGTTTGCTTGCATATAATTTATGACACATTATGCTTTTAATGAGATACATATATGTGAGGTACAAACTTTAGACATGCAAAAGACATCGATATACGTAAGTATATCGACGATATACAGTACATAGTTATTTTTTCATTCATACTTAAGGCCGAAAGTACAGACGCACTTGTCGCAGTCGTAACAGTGTGACAGGTCATGGCCTAGTGGATAAAGTGATGGAGTGAGTGACTGGTGTAGCTAGAGATGTGGGCTAGAAACTAGAGGGTTTATGGGGATATTATAGGAGTGTTTAAATAAATTATATCTTTTGTTCATAGAAGTCAAAAACTTTTATGAATATGACGACATGAGTAGCCTATGTTGTATGATATTATATATATTTGTTTTTATTTATATAGTTTTTTATTATGAAAGGTGTGTTTTCACATTTCAAAATCTCGCTTCAGGAAGGCTTATCGCCGTCGCCTAGAAAACCTTCCGGGAGGCGTATCACAGCGCTCAGGTTAAAGGAAAAGGTAGCAGATCAAGGTGAATGCTAATGGATAAAGTTGGTTTCAAAATAATGTGACGAAACAGATAACGTAATCTGTTTAGTGCTTACTCAAAATTCACGAAAATAGCCGAGTTGGGGCCTATTGAATAGAAAAGTAATTGACCAAGCATCATTCAATATTTTACAGGGGCAAAGCAAAAATAAAAAAAATAAATAAAAATACGTAAACAAAAAACGCACACGATATTAATGATATACTGGTCTTAACCCAAATGACACATTCAATATATTCCAATCGATATATCTTGTCTAGTGCGTAGGTAATGCTCGGTATCAATACAAACAAATTATAATTGTTAATGACTACTAATCATTAAACAGACCAGGTGAAGGTATTGATGGAAAAGCCTTTACAACGGCACCTGGGTGAGAGTAATGGTATAAACAGTGTTGTGTTGGTATCGACGGCTGGTTGAGGCAGAACATCTGGACACGGACGGTGCAGTGGTCAGCCAGACACGTTAAGAAACGAAACAAAGATACTCACACTCATTTATGACGTAATTTTTACCTTTGGTTGTCGTATCTCAAAAGCCAATTTCGTAACTCTCGCTTCAACTCTACGCTACTTGGACAGTTTTGGTTATACATCTTGATAAACTTGTACAGTGACAAGTTATAGGGTCGTGAGTAATTGAGTAATTAATACACTGTTTGGCCATTGGTTTATTGTAACTTTAGCTCCGTCCTACATTGTGACCCACTTGGGCATCCTGGCCCTGATCACCATGAAGGCATTACAAGAACCTTTCAAGAATGTACAGCGTCTTGTAAGATGCTTCAACTTCCTTGGGTCCTTTGTTTATCGCTGGGATATTTCTGACAGTCCTTCACCACCCAAGCTCAGTTTGAGTCTGTGTCTTTGGTCTCTCTTCACTCATTTCATTGTGTTTGGATTTCTCGTGTTATTACTATGTGGCGGAACCCTGTTGGTGCCAACTAAAAATATAGCAGATGTTATCCTTGTAATATGCACGACTGTTTCTAATACAGCATTCTACCTTACACCATTAATTTTGATGGTCAGCCACTCATCCCTAAAAAGGCTACTAATTATTGTAACCGACATGCAAGTGAACGACTATCTAATCAACGAAAAAAGGCGTATTGAAATGGGAACAATAATTTTGGCAACATTCTTTTGCATAGCTTCTGTTTTTATAATTACAAATATTTTTGGCATGACAGCTCCGTTTGTCATAACAATATTTAGCTCTACTGCCACTCTCATTACCTGGACCGAGACTTCATTAGTTTTCTTTCTGTATATGGAATTGTTGCGAACTCTGGGTAATATTCTGTTGCGAACTGTTGACTGGGCGGTGAATGGAACAATGGAGAGTCAGGTAGAATCAGACTGTGTTGCCATCACAAGTGTTAACCACACAACACCGATTGTCATGTCAAAGCTGTTGCACGTCGAGAAACAACTGATTCAGGTGAGCTAATATGATACCCAATTTTTCGATAACCTATTACAGTAGGCAGCGCTATAGTTAATAATTCTTCCAGAGGTATTTGCTATTCGATGGAGTTTTATGTGTAGATTTTTTTTAATGCAGAAGGAATACGTAGGAACTCAGGGAAGCTATTTATGCTTCGACATTAATGTGTAATCATCAACAACAATAACTTTATCATACTTTTGGGCAGTACAGATGAACTTTTGAAACAGGATAATGTTAATTTAGGAGAGCTGATGGTAATATGTTGCTTCCTTGATGGTTTTCTCTTGTAATCCCTTCATTACGAGGGAAATTTCCAGAACATAATACATTTGTTTTGTGTGAGCCAAAACCTATGAAAATCCCGGCATCACTGTACTAAAGTAGGTCCTCGAGGTAGTTCTGTAGGGCGAGCTTATAACACGGTTTTCCAAATAATTAAATCATAATATAATCGTCGCAATACAATATAATAGGTATCGTGGAACGGAAGGAGTATTATATAGTGACTCATGTATTCTTGCACCATAATTTAGCCATGTTTGTAGAATAAGACCATTTTCTAGTCCAGTGATAATAATACATGATACAAAGGAAGGCAAGCAACAAGAGACCTAATGGTCCTTACTAGGCTGTTTGTAGAAAAACCAAACCAAACAAAACATAAATGAATAAATAATACATTGCCAGAGCCATCAACTGAAGGGCTTCAGCTCCAGAAAGACTGCGGTCAGAATTGTGTATATAGTAGTGTGCTATGTACGATACTGAAATCGTCACATTACTTGGGCACAAACGCAGTCAGTCGGGAGTTCATGGCAAGATATTTGTCAACGCAATATTTGAGTGTTTGGACTGTATGGCACTCTAAACATTTCTAGGCAATTTGTTCCATAAGTTGACCACTCTGTTGAAAAAGAAGTTCTTCGCTTCATGTGAATGAAATGCCTTTCCAACAATTTTGTAACCATTATTTCATGTGTAATTTGAGTTAGGTTTTATTCCCCTAGGCTATCGAGTCCCATCCACCCGTAAACACCCCTGCCAGATACCAGAGACACCCCTATCACAGGGGAACCGCTTAACACCAGAGACACCCCTATTAAATTATAGGGGAAGACTGGAGGAGGGGATGTACCCGAACTCTTCAGGGGAGCCCAGGGACCCTGACTCATACATCAAAGGGAAGAGGGTCAAGGTTGTGCCATTCTGGGCTGGGAACTGGTTAGTGTAGGAAGAGGACATCCCCCACACTATAAAGGGGACCATAGTGCGCAAGAGGGCCATGAAGGACGAGTTCAAGCAACCAGACTCATTTGAGTACCCCAGGACCCCCATCACACACCATAGTCAAGTCCCTCACCTTCACCAATACCAAACCCCACACCACCTACCCCTTCCCACTCACTTGCCCTGCAATACTAACTCTTCTGTTTGTGTGTGTGGTATTGGTAATAATTCGTGGAGTTTATATATTTTATATATTTACTCTTCCTCTTGCAAGCTTGCAAGTTTCTATTTGAGAATGTTTCCCAAATTTATTCTATATCTGTTTGCAGGTTTATGAAATTCCAATTGGTAGAATTGAGGATGTTTTTCAGCTTGTGAAATTCAGCTTTTCTGAAATTTAGTACTTGCTCCAAGTTTTCATTTGGTTTGACGTTATTGATGATATGTTGAAGGTTATTGAGCGGTGATCACTTGAACCAAATTAATTGCCTACCACGACTTAGTTTTATAAATCATATCTCGTTGTGATGATGAGATCAAGCATTAATCCGAAGGTTACCTTGGCGTGAGATTTATTATTTAAATAAATACAAATTGCATCAATATTGTTTACTATCTGAGTGGAGGTAAGTACAGGATTATTACTTTCTTTGACGTATAGCAAAACACCACCTCCATGTCTGTCTTTTCTACTACATTCAAACATATTATAGCCTGCCGGTGAATATTCTTCTAAAAAATATATATTCTCGATGTTGATAAACAATGTCCTACCTGATAGAGTAAGGAAGTTACTTTATATACAACCCGCCATTCTAGGTTAACAAAGTGCTCATCAGTCAGAATAATGAAAGCAACCACTATGCTCTCAATATATCTTTGTTAGTAAACTGGGCCAGTCCAATTGTTGGTAACAGACTTGCGCCAAACAAGCGACATTAGGTATTTATACTGGCATTTGAAAGAACTTACGAAGTACCAGTTTAAAAGTATATTGTCGATCAAATTTATTGTGGTTATCCACTTGCTATTGGCTCTTAAGCATCACTTAGAAATTATAATATAAGATATGTCACATCCTTGCTGACTGTAGATGCATTTCTTGGACTTAACTGTATAGCGGTTATTAAAAAAATCATCATAATTATAAGTATGTCAAAAAATGCATTTTTGTATTAATTCCTTCCCATTATATCACAAACAATACATTTTTGTTGTGATAAGCATACACCGAGAAAGCCCTTTAAACAAATCCATTAACCCTCCTGGCCTGGGCAGGCCCTCCAAAGGACACCACGAAATAAGGGCAGGTGCCCGGGTGTCCTTTCAGGAGATAGTAAGCTTGAAAGCCTATTCAGCTTTGTCTGGACGCCGTGCGTCCGACGCATGTAAACAAAGCCGATCGTTGCGTCACTGCACCTCCGAAAACAATACGGAGAGGTCGGATCAATGTTATTGTTGTGACGTCAGACGAAATTAGCGTGTGAAAAGCTCCCATATTGTCAACATTGCGGCAAAATTAGCTCCACTGAAATCGTCATCACAACTGAACCAGTTGACTTAGAGAGCTCTACTCAATGCCAGTCTACAGATTGGAAACCGCACTATGTTTATAGATGCGTGGGAAATTTCTAGCAGTTAAATTAACAAAAATACGGTAGCCTAGGCCTAGACGTTTTTCGGCCAGATCGCCCAGGTAGCCAACACTGTCCTTTGGAGGACCTGCCCGGGCCAGGAGGGTTAAGCTTAATGAATCTCTACCAACAGTTATAGAGACTAGTACCTGATCCGAAAATGTTGGCTTGTGAAAATTAGAGAACGTAAATTTTTCATTATAATATGTGATTACAAGTTCAAGAAAGCTAATTTTCTGCTCTCTTCATTCTATCTTACGCTCCATATATTGTGCAAGCATGTGTGTGTGTTTTTTTTTTTTTTTTTTTTTTTTTTATATAGTTTTCCGAAACCCTACTTGCCTACCAATCAACGTGGATGAGATGTTTTGACATTAACCCCCATACTCCGAGGAAGATTTTCAAACATACATGAACATGTCCCTGTCTTTTTCCAACCAGAACAAATGCCAGTCACTCTTTCGGCGGAGATTTCCCAGGCATAATATACAGTAGTTAGCTTGAGGTTATCAAGATAGCAGTACAACTGTCATAATTTTCCCAGTGAGGACATTCATTCATTCCTTGGTCCATGGCTTCGATTCCACCAAATAATAATAGGATATTATGAATGCATTGACTTTGTAATGTAACTAATGTGTATGAAGGAGACAAAGGGAATACTGTTATAGAATCAATTGAAAATCGGATAGTCATTCTTAAAATTCTACCAAATCCAATTAGGCCAACTTATGGATTCTTGTTTAGAGGGTTCAGGCAAACGTTGCCAGAACTTCAATGTTTAGGAAATGTGTTAATGCAATCCTTTTCGCCAGTCACTTGCAGCTGAACCAAATTTGTTTTGACTTGGAAATTTCCTTCAATGATTATTTTGTATCTACTAGTAATGAAAACAAATCTATTTACTGTTAATAACAAGTTATATACTCTCTGGATCTCTCATTAACTGGGTTCCTGAAAATGCAGTTCATTACTTGATATCTCTTATACAAATTACTATTAAAATAGGTGCAATCAAAGGGTTAAATAATTATAGTCGTTCATGTTATGTGTTGATTAAGGAATGATTATACGACAAGGAACCGGTTGATCGGTTTCTGGAGCTACATCCCACCACAGGTATGGGATATGGTTCCCAGGAAGCTGACAAATCATCTGGGTGTAGGAGTTGGTGATACGAGGGGCGACACTGTTCTGGATGACGATGGTGATGTAATGGACCTTATAGTGGTATGATTCGGCTATGGTTTAGAATGTGCAGGGCTCAAATAGCCTTTCCGTGTCGTAGTTGATTAATACGGTAACATCATAGCTGGAGTACAAAGAGGTTCTGGTATGACACATAGAACGTTGCACGCAGTCTGTGGTAGAGAATCCAGTTAGCAAAGCAATGGGACTGGTAAGACAAGTTGTGTTGTAGTTTTGAAAAGCAGCAGTGACTCTACAAACTGTTATGTCTACAAGGGCTTCTCCGGTCTGAGATGTGGGAGTGCTAGTGAGGCACGCAGCTTCCAGGGTTCAACTTGCTTGCTATTCTTGTTAGGGTTCATTAACTCAGATGTCACTGGTGTCATAGAACATATGACATAATAAAAATACACCACTGGTGCCACCACCATAGCTTTTACAACGCTTCGAACCTATTATCCCCTTAACCCATTCAGTATTAGTGACATCCTTTTCATTATACTCTGGCAACAATTATACAATTTTATTCAGCTTCGGAAGAACGTCTATCAATTAAAAGGCTACAGACTATCTTAATGAATCCGTTTAGCTATCATATATCCATCCTAAGCTTCATAAACGTGTCTAAATGTAGCTGGTACAGTAACCGGTACAGCAGGATTAAGTACGGTACGTTCCTAATGACTCTATCACCAGCAGTGGGTTGTTTATAACTATTTATGGTGGCTGCACTTTCATAAAGGAAAGTGGTGTCGCCAACAAAATACACGCTGTAAAAACGCAATTAAAAACTGTAAAATTATAAAAACCTTTACAAACACTGTAAAAAACACTATTTACCACATTCTTCAGCAATTTTTAAACGCAGCTCTCGTTCAAAGATAATGTTGTGGTGTTTTCGTGAGGGAAAGACTCGGCCCTACATTTTTTATTTTATTTTTTTTCTATGTGAGTGAGAGACAAAAGGCAGAACTGCCTGTATCGAGTGCCTCTCCCAGAGTTGAAAGAGTGACAAGGCCAAAATCAAGAGACGTTCGAGCCGAAATGCCTGGACACACGGAGTTTGAAGCAATTTAAGTCATAGGAAGAGGGAAAGACTGATTCTGGGAGAGAGTTCCAGAGCTCAGCAGTTGAATAGAAGAAAGTTTGAGAGTAACGTTTCACTCTTGGGTTGGAGAGTTGCACAGAGTACGGGTGAGATTGTGTTGCAAGACGGCTACTACGTACCCTATGTAGAGGAGGTGGTATACACTGGGAAAGCTCGGAGGAACATTGATTATTATAGTAGCGATAGAATAGTGAGAGAGATGCAACATTGCGGCGAATAGAGAGAGATTGCTGATAGTTGCTGAGTGGGCGGTAGTTAATGATACGAAAGGCTTTCCTTTCTACTTTGTCTAGGAGTGCGGTGTGAGAGGATCCTCCCCACACATGTGAACAATACTCAATACAAGGACGCACAGTGCCCCTGTACAGAGCGAGAAGCTGTGCAGGGGCAAAGAACCCCTTGAGGCGGTTGAGCACACCCAGCTTCTGGGAGGTTGCCTTGGCAAGACTGGTAATATGGTCTTTCCAAGTGAGAGCAGAAGAAAAGGAGACACTGAGAATATTGAGAGAAGATGAAGGATTGATTTTTGTATTGTTGAAGTGTAAGGGATAGTCCTCAGGGAGTTCTGAACGGGTAGTAAGATGAAGAAATTGGGTTTTGGAAGCATTAAAGGTAACAAGGTTTTCTCTGCCCCAATTGGAAATAGTAGTTAGATCAGAAGAAAAGTGTTGCATGGCTTCATTACGTTTGTCTTTGAGGGATTGCTGGCTGGGGAATTCAGGAAAACTAAATGAGTAGTGTAAGGTTGTTGTTGTTGTTGTTGTTCCCCAGACTGTCTGGCCGAACAGCCCCAAGGCCCCGAGCAAGGCCAAGGCCACAACCAAGCGGCCCCACAGAACCCTCCCTGCCTACCACATTAAAGCCTGGGTGACCGAAGCCACTCCATGGCGGGGAGCTGAGGAGGGTGCGGGGAAACGCCCGGGAAACCACAGCCCCTCCTATGGCCCTGTGCCCCTCAGCAATTATGAAGAGAAAGTTGAGGGGCAAAGGAAAAATGTGACGCTCCGGCTTCCAATCCTGGTAGATTGGGAGGTCAATCCACGGCAGAGACGCCGTCACTTGAGATCCAGAAAATATATAAGTAAAAGGAACAGTCAGAGCAAGCCATGGGCATGGCAGAGATCGCTCAGCTCTCACTCTGATAGACCAGCCCATCACCACATGACTAGCGATGTTACACGAAGTTAGCGATGGCCATCCACAACCGTAGCTATGGAACGGCCGGAAAGGAAATTAGAGACAAAGGCACAGTTGAAGGGATAGAAACCGAAGGAGGGTAACTTAGAAATTAAAGATTCTATCGAAGGCCTTCAATATGTCTAGTGCAATAGAAAAAGTCTCACCGAAGTCCCGAAAGAAGGATGACAAAGAGTTAGTAAGATATGAAAGAAGATCACCAGTAGAGCGACCCTTAGGGAAGCCATACTGGCGATCTGAGACTAGATTATGAGAAGAGAAATGTTTAAGAAATTTGGAAGCAAGAATAGTTTCAAAACGTTTAGAGAATCCAGAGATGAGAGCAATTGGACAATAGTTGGAGGGTTGAGAGCGGTCACCCTTCTTTGGGACAGGTTGAATAAGAGCAAACTTCCAGCAAGAAAGGAAGACGTTAGTGGAGAGACAGAGACGAAAGAGTTCTGCCTAGGCAGGGAGTCAGCACGGAAGCACAGTTTTTTAGTACAACAGGAGGAACACCGTCCGGACCGTACGTCTTCTTAGTATTAAGCCCAGAGATGGTAGAAAGTACATCTTTAGAAGAGATTAGAATATTAGGCATAAGTAGGAGAGAGGGGGACGGAGATGGAGGAATAGCACCGGAATCATCCAAGGTGGAGTTTCTAGCAAAAGTTTGAGCTCACACTTTCGCAATATTTTCACGCGTTCTAAATAGAGGGTTGTGGAAATATAAATATGTGTTATAAAACTTGTGTTCAGGCCTACATGTAGATATCACAACTTTCTTAATAGTTGATAATGTAGTGTTTACAATCACACAAAGAAGTGCAAGTGTTTTAGGATTCTCAGAACGGATTTAACTTGCAAGCACACGACTGCCAGGCCAGTCGTGTAATGTGCTCAGTGAACCAGTGAACAGCCAGGAAGATGCTGGCTGGTGGCATCTGGTAACCCTGATTGATTTTGGTACCACTGGAGCGTTTCTTAAGGGGAGTGACCTGTTTTTTTTTTTTCCCTTTCTCTCTTTTTCTGGCTTGTATCCATTTGGCCCCATTCAGCCTACTGTTTTAAGACTTTTCTTCCCATCCAGGTGTCAATTTCTTCCAGGCGAGAGATAGCGAACCAGCATTGTTTGGAGAAATCCGGCTTCACCGGAGACATTTTTCTATCGACAAATGGACAAATTTAGCCTGCTCTCAATTTTTTTTTTTTAAATATGCTAAAATATGGAAAAAATCGACACTGGGATAGGGATAAATGTCTTAAAACAGCAGGCTGAATGGGGCGGAATGAATACAACCCAGAGAGAGAGGGAGAGAGAGATACAAAATGAGATGGGCCCCCTTAACTGCAGGAAATAAAATAACATAAAGTTTGTCATATGACGGGAACTACCTTGCACCCTTGAACCGCCCAGCCCTTCATAAGACGGGGGTCGACTTATAGGGGTTAAGGGGAGCCAGACCATTTTTCTGGACCCCCTTGTCTCTAATGTTTAGCCCCACTAGTTTTAAGATTATAAGACGTTCAGCCCATTAGTTTGGCGATTTTAACACCTTTTGCCCCATTTCGTTGTTAACACTAGATTAGCGGGCTAGCGGTTTATTTATATGTACCGCCCAGCGGGTTTTTTTTAGCCAAAATAGGGCTGTTTACGTGATCATTTTCATGCCTAAATAAGACCCAGAGCGTAAAACAAGTATCTATCCCTGAAAGGGCATAAACAGAGCTTTCCAATGACACCATAACGATCCTTTTATGACGGCTAGTTTTCTTGCAACAACCGCGCAACGCGAGTGCAAAAAGCATGTAATTCGGTACTTTCCCCATACAATTCAGTATGTAGCGAGTGAGAGAGGGAGGGAGGAGGTGGGATTCGTGTCAGTAGGTTCGCCGCGGTGGTCTGGAGCAGTCATACGCTCGCTACTCTCCTGCCACCACTTGTCTCTCTCTCTCAGCAACATTACGTGCTGAAATTGCCACACGACCTATGTCGCGCGCCGCCAGATAGTCCAGATTTATTATACTCGACTTATGTTGCGCGCCGACATATAGGGGTTAATTTTAAGACTTTTCGTTCCATTTAGGTTTCGAATTTTTTCCTGGCGAGCGGTAGCGAGCCAGCAATTTTAAGTGGAACCGGCCTTTGGCCGGGAAATTTTTCTACCGAAAAATGTACAAATTTCTCTTGAAGGGGGGTCTAGGGTGTGTTTTTCTAAGCTTGATGGAGGTCTAGGGAGGAAACTAAAAAAATATATGAATAAATGAATTAATAGACCAAACAAACGGTCTGCCTCCCCTTAATCTCACACATTAATGGAACCTCCCATGCCCTCCCTGTCATGCCTCTCTCATCCTGTCCTACATTTTCTCTCTCCCCTCCATTCTCCTTCTCTCCCTCTTTCTCCCCCATCCCCCACTTCAAGTTCAACCAGAATCAACTAAGGGCCTCAGTTTATTTATCACTCACCTTCTGCTTGTTTACGAAATCAATCCGAGAGTGGCCAGACATTTTAGTTTACTTTTTGTCTGCAGGGAATACATTTTTTGTGCAACTGTCATTTCATTCATAGATCATGTAGAAAGCAGCTCAAAGTTCTATCAAAAGAGAACATTTGTGTTATATTCGTCAATAATGTATGTGTATATACTCTCAATTGTAAGATTAGGTCATAATAATATGTACATTACGAAAAACATGCCTTGATATCAACATTTCGGATTAGTGATATGCAATGTTAATCACCTTGCATGGCCTCTCTCTAAACCATTGAAGTTTTCCCTTAATGCTAGACAATAGGGACTTCATACAGCCACCCAAATAATAATATTATACAGGCACAAGGTTGCTAGTCTAAGTTTACTGTAGTTAGTTTCGTGCTTTATTAGTTAACCCGTTGAGGCTTGTGACACATTTTGGCAGTAAATTCTGCCTATTATTAGTCGATTTTATACAGTTTAGGAAATATCTGTGAGAATTAAAATGCTGAAGACCCTCTTGGCTCTGACTTCCACATTCCCTTCTAAATCTCAATAAAATCGTCTACTATTTCCAGATTAAACTTTCAAAATGTGCCATTTTTTATCCTCAAGGGGTTAATTAAAGAGTTGTTAGCACAAGTGGTGCTATACTCTCTCAGTTGGAAATTCTGGTGGGTAGTTGTTGTTGTTGTTGTTGTTGTTGATGTTCCCCAGGCTGTCTGGCCGAGCAGCCCCAAGGTCCTGAGCATGGCCAAGGCCATAACCGAGCGCCCCCACAAAACCCTCCCTGCTTACCACTAATAAAGCCCAGGTGACCGAAGCCACTCCAAGGCGGGGAGCTGAGGAGGGTGCGGAAATGCCCGGGAAACCAAAGCCCCACCCAAGGCCCTGTGCCCCTAAGCAATTATGAAGGGAAATTTAAGGAGCAAAGGAAAAATGCAACGCTTTGGCTCCCAATCTGCCAACCTCTATGGTTGGCAGTAGGGAGGTCAATCCACAGAAGAGACGCCGTCACCTGAGATCTACAAAATATATAAGTAAAAGGAACAGTCAGAGTAAGTTATGGGTATGGCAGAGATAGCTCAGCTCTCACTCTGATAGACCAGCCATTCACCTCATGACTAGAACCCAATCCTTTCAGCGTCAGCTAGGAAAGGCCCTAGAAAGCCGCCTTTGGCGGCTTTCAACTCCTTCCGAGGTTGGGCACCCGCCGTGGGTAGGTGATTAGTTTTGGCATTTTGGCTAGATTGCTGCCACAGTGTCTTGTGGAAGAAGGGTTGTTGATTCTGAGCATGGGACAATGGTCTAGGAGCGTATAGGTGTGCCTTCATATCTCATTCGTTTTTCTCTAGAGTTGCAATGCTGTAAGTGTTATTTGATGGCATGTCAAAATTCCTAAATATTTGTATAGTATATTATATATATTTAACTAAGGTGAAGTTGGTTTGTTTGCTTAATTTGCATTGATATTTCACTATTAACTATAATTATGTTTTGTCTTGAAGCTACAACTGCACATTCGAAAATATGATAGTTGTCAATATGACATACTAAGTAAACATTGTTTTAAGAAAAAATTACAAGTGAAAATTTAGTAGTGAATTGCTTCTAGGTCAAACTCTACTTTGAGTACAGAAATCCCCAACTTTAAAGTTTTTTGTTATGTGTCCTTGTTTTGTACAAAAACAAATAATTTTGAGTTATAAAATCAAAATTTATTAGGTTTTTGGAAAAGGCATAAACACTTCCATAAACAACCTATGACAAGTCATATGTGACCTATGTTTTGGTGTCCAGGTGGAGAGTTGCCAGAGAGCGATCCTGAAGTGGGTGGCTCCGATGTTCACAACTTGCTTCGTGACGGCGACCATTATGTGCATCAGCAACTTGTTCTTTGTGGTGCGAGGCGAGGCAGGGATGCGCCATGCCTTCAATTTAAGTTACTCAATAATAACATTATACCTGGCGTGCTCTTCAGCTCAGCAGTATGGAGAGAAGGTGAGTATGGTAGATACGTTTTGAATTAAATAAATGGAACACACATAGCTTCATAACATAGGTAAAACAATAAGTTTTTTATGAATCTATCTATCTATCTATTGCCTGACGCCGTGATCCCCGAAGGGGTGGCCACGAACGAACCGCCCCCATGCACCTCTGTCCCCAGTCAGTCGACGCCCCTCCCCCCAACCAGCACCGCCTTCGTTCATGTACTTCCTCACTCCATCCTTCCACCTCATATTCGGCCTACCTCTCCCCCTCTGTCCCTCCACCTCGCTCTCGTACACCCTCTTAGTCATTCTCTCGCTTTCCATACGTTCCATATGGCCGAACCATCTCAAGTTGTTCCTTTTCACACTTTCCAGCACATCTACCTCCACACCACACCTCCTTCTTACTTCCTCATTAGTCTGTCTATCCCTCCATGTAACTCCGCACGCACTCCTTAAGTAATTCATTTCCACTGCTCTCACTCTTGGTCTGAGTCTCTCAACCAACGTCCATGCTTCGCTTCCGTAAGTCAGTGTCGGGATTACCACACTGTCATGCAAGGACTTCTTCACTTCCATACTGACCACCCTATTTCTTGTTACTGCTTTTAGCGTTCCTACAACCCTCTTCCCCTGTTGTACCCTCTCCCGCACCTCTTCATCCATAGTCCCATCTTTACTCAACACACTGCCCAGATACTTAAAAGAGTTGACGATCTCCATAGCCTGACCGTTCAGCTTCACCTCACACTCTGTGACTTCACCCCTTTCGAAGACCATAACCTTGCTCTTCCCCGTATTTACCTTCAAATTCCGTTTTTCGCACACTGTTCCAAACTCATTTACCAGACCCTGCAACTCCCATTCATTATCACTCATCAGAACTGTATCATCCGCAAACAGCAGTATAGGTAGCTTCCACTCAAATCCCTCCCTTTTCAGCGATACACCAACATCCACTGCTCTTGATAGTATTTCTTTCATAACTCCATCCATATATACAGTAAACAACCACGGGGACATCACACACCCCTGTTTCAAACCAACATTCAGGTCAAAGAACTCGCTCTGCTCACTCTCCACACGTACTGCTTAATGCTTTTCAATTTACTCTGATTATGTCTGTAAGTATCCAATTTTATAAAAAAAATGCGTGGCTGTTATTACTGCTATATTTATAATAAAATAAAGTAACTATATATGCTGTGGATGTAGAGAACATCACCAAAGACATCCAACTATTACAGGAATGCGCACCCCGCAAATATGTTTTTGGCGTAATCAAAGAATAAATCTAAGTTCTCTTGGTTGTGAGCTGAGCGCTCTGACCACTTTACTTCCGGACACCAATACAGAGTAGTCTTGTTAAACTAAAATGATCTTCATAACAGTAGTAATATTGTAATGTGGGATAAACACATATATTAAGTACATCAAATTTTGAATATATAAATATAGTATACTGAATTTAAATAAACTAACTTTGAACACCTGATTGGGGAATTAAAGTACTAAAGAACATTTATATTAAATAATATAAATTGACGTGCCAAACTTCAGGATTAGGATATGAAAAATATTCTAAGCATTAAATGTTATATATGCAAAATTCCAAATTTGTATTGTTACGGAAATATTACCTGTAATACCTGCTGAAAATGGCATTTCCCCATAAGGCTGGCATAGCTGTCCTTGAGCATACAACACCTCCATATACCTACAATTATTTTATTATGTAATTATTAAGATATTATAATTCTGTAAGTTGGAAAATGATTATAAACAAAATAGCTCACTTTCGACCTGCTGGAAACATTTTGACATGTAAGATTCAATTACAGCGATGTGGGGCAAGACTCTATATAAAACCTTCAATACCTCTTCATCGGTTGATTTTCAAAATGTTTGTTATAGAACATTGTATGTTTAAAATCATCTATATATTCATATCCTGAAGTTTGGCACGTATATTTCAGGACACCCTATATATATATATATATATATATATTTATAAATGTTTATACCAAAATCACTAAAAATTAGCGGGTTTGAGTTGTATTCGCTATGTGTAATACTGCAGCTGTACGAGACGTGGCTATGTGTCGCACCATTAAAGAGTAGAGTATAAGAGAGGGAAATTTCATTTGTTCGATTCATTTAAGTTCATAATATCATGTCAAGAAAATTAGGATTCTAATAGGTAATTATCAAAAAGCTTGTAGGTGAACTGCGAATGGTATGCAGCAATGTCCAGCAAGGGGATCTCTGTGGCCCTAACAATAATCCAAAATGAGGTACTAGTTACGTACTGTAATATATATATATATATATACATATACATATTTAACATTTACGTATGTAGGAGACAACAAGCAAAGCTGCCTGTAAGAAGTGTCTCCTCCAAAGTTGAAAGAATGATAAAGAGCCAAATTCAAGGTACGTAAGAATACAAATTTCGGGACACACGGAGCTTGAAGCAGCTTAAGTCATAGGAGGAGGGACAGATTGAGGGAGAGAGTTCCAAAGCTTACTTGTTGAGTAGAAGAAAGACTGGGAAATTGGTTCACTCTTTGGTTAGAGAGCAGGACATAATAAGGTTGGGAGTGTGTTGACAGGCAGGTGCCCCCCACTCTCTGAGATCACTGATTTTTTTTTTTTTTTTTTTTTTTTTTTAAGAGACAATGAACGGAGGAAGGAAAAACAGATAAAACAAAAAGGTCCATGTGCCTAAAGGCATCCTCCATTCATAAAATGTTTGTAACAACTGGATTTAAACTTTTGTAGATTGTAAGTTTGTGGAAAGCAACTCGAGGGAAGTGAATTCCAAAGAGAAGTAGTTCTAGGGATAAATTAATTTTGATAAGCAGAAGTTCTGCATTGTGGAGGAGAAAGTGTAAATTCATGGGCGCTCTCAGCTGCTCTAGTTCTACGGGGAAAGATGTGGAGAGGCAGCACAATTGAAACAAGTTCCTCGGAACAATTGCTGTGAAAAAATCTGTAGAATAATGCAAGGGATGCAACGTTTCTTCGTATGGATAATGTAGGAAGGTCCTGTGTGATTGCAGGGTTATTGATTAATCTAATAGCTTTATTTTGAATTTTGTCCAACTGCCTCAATGCAACCACTTCACTTCCACTCCACAGAGGTGAACAGTAATCCATCTGAGAATGCACTCTTGCTAAAAACTCCTTCCCAGAAGTTGGGCGTGCGCAACCATGTCCATGGGTTCATCACCCCTCGCAGCGTCTTGCTCTGTACAGGAACACAATGCACTCATGTATCGATAATTGTTCACATATGTGGGGAGGTTCCATCCATACTGCACTTCTTGAAAGGGTACAGTCAAAAGCATTTTGTCTCATCATCATGACTTTTATATATTACGGCCAACTGCTCGTCAGTGAAGAATTCTCGAACTCTGATTATTGTAATTGCGGCAGTGGAGTGAGAGATGAAACATTGCTGTGTGTAGAGAGAGATTGAAGGGAATAAGTAAGAGGTCGTGAGTGCTAATATGATCTTCCCACAAAGGTCATGAGAAAAAGGAACACCAATAATACAAGGAGAAGATGATTGGTTGATTTGCGTATTGTTGAAGAGTAAGGAATAGTCGTATGGTAGAATGTGATGGCTAGATAGATGGAGAAATTGGGTTTTGGAAGCATTGAAAGCAAAATTATTTTCTATGCCCCTGTTGGAAAGAGCTCAAAAATCAGTATATTGGCATGTTATGGCCTATGCATTTTTTTTATTTTTTTATAAGACACAATGAACGGAGGAAGGAAAAACACAGATAAAACAAAAAGGTCCATGTGCCTAAAGGCATCCTCCATTCATAAAATGTTTGTAACAACTGGATTTAAACTTTTGTAGATTGTAAGTTTGTGGAAAGCAACTCGAGGGAAGTGAATTCCAAAGAGTAGTAGTTCTAGGGATAAATGAATTTTGATAAGCAGAAGTTCTGCAGTGTGGAGGAGAAAGTGTAAATTCATGGGCGCTCTCAGCTGCCCTAGTTCTACGGGGAAAGATGTGGAGAGGCGGCACAATTGAAGCAAGTTCCTCGGAACAATTGCTGTGAAAATATCTGTAGAGTAATGCAAGGGATGCAACGTTTCTTCGTATGGATAATGTAGGAAGGTCCTGTGTGATTGCAGGGTTATTGATTAATCTAATAGCTTTATTTTGAATTTTGTCCAACTGCCTCAATGCAACCACTCCACTTCCACTCCACAGAGGTGAACAGTAATCCATCTGAGATGGATAACAGCATGGTAGGTCATTGTGAACAACTAGTTCAATAGTGTAAGTCAGAGTCATCAGTATAGGAGTGAATAGGACTGGAGGTACAGTTGAGGAGATCATTAATAAATATACATAAAGCGAACTTGAGATAGACAGAATCCTGAGGAACACTGGAGTTGACAGGTTGAGGAAATGAGCGATGGCCATCCACAACTGTAGCTATAAAACGGTGAGAAAGGAATTTAGAGACAAAGCCACAGATGGAGGGATAGAGACCGAAGGAGGGGTGTTCAGAAATTTAAGATTTGTGCCAAACTCTGTCGAAGGCTTTCGGTATGTCTAGCGCAATAGAAAAGGTCTTATTGAAGTCCTGAACGAAGGATGACCAAGTGTTAGTAAGATTGACGATCTGAAAGAACCTACGGTGCGGGGAGATTTCCGCATATTTCCGATATATTATGGCTAATTGAGGCACTCCTGAATGATTAAGCAAGAGTCTGAATGCAATGAAATATATTCAGCCCAAAACTAGATGAACATAGCTTCAAAATAATACTAGAACGAGCTTCGTAGCATGCGGGGTTAATCCACAGCGCTACCATAGACATTAGCAAATATTCGCTATTTATGAGCAATGTCGCGCTACATTTGTCTTTGGCAGCAGATCGGGAGACTGCAGCGCTCCCGTTCACTAACACTCATTTCCACAGACTTTATGAGGCTTTAAGAGCCTGTAAATTACTTTAAATTGCCTGGACGTTCCAGAACCTCACCCGCAGCCAATGGACCAGACCAGATGGCTGGAATAAAATAGGAAAGGAAGAGTAATTGGACAGAGGAAGAACAAGTTGAGAATTAAGAAGTACAGTAGAAGACTGAAAGTTCTCGTGCTCAACCAAGTTGCTTCATTGTGCCAATGGGTTAACACAAAGACCTATTTAAGTCTTGTATACTGAGCTAATGAACTGTTGGGAATAATCAACTATATTATTGTTGAACAAATACTACTATTATCACTTGAACACATCAATTTCCTAACATTGAAACACATTGAACTCCTAATGTTTTCGACATGACACAACTATTTAAACCTTCAACATAGCCCTATTAATCCCCTTAACATAAATTACGTTTATACTCAAACATATTAGGAAATATTTAAGTCTTGACGATAATTACCAGTTCAACTATCAAACATAAAGAACGACTTAACTTTTGAACCGAACAAGTTATCCATCTTCTGGCAATATGCAACTATCTGAATCATTGGCACAACTGATGTTTTCACCATTGAAGACAAGGCAATATTTAACAAAGAACTCTTTTAATACTCAAATGAGACAAACTTATTTACTCTTTAACCTAATAAACTAACTAAATGTTGAAAGCACAATTAAACACTGTACAATTTGAACACCATCATCATAATATGTTGCCTTGAATTAAATTGACATTATAAATCTTAATTAAATGCAGTATTCACTCAAGCAAAACTGAACTAAATATTACACAAACTACATACGCATAAATGTTTCAAATTATATTAACAGTCCAAAACCAAAACACAATAAAGTGAAATATATCTTTCAGGTGGAAGAAGCGGTTACTTGTCTGAGGAATGCAAGTGTCCAAACTGAAGACCATCTAATTAAATGTCAGGTGAGTTGAGGCCTACAGGTCAGCCCCCTATCCCTTCCTTCTTGGATATTCTAAACAATAAAAGACATGTACTCTCTCTCTCTCTCTCTCTCTCTCTCTCTCTCTCTCTCTCTCTCTCTTCAATCATTGTTTCTAGAGAGGGTGTGAACATACAAATACACCCACACATACAGACAGACACACTGAAAGTATCAATGATATAACCTACCTGGATGCATGATAGCCCAATGAATATAATCACCAAAAATTGTGTCATTTCTTGCAAACGTATTGGATATACGGCCGTTATAATATATAGAGGTCAAGGGCCCCACCCCATATTAAGGTCATCCAATCATAATAACAGTATTTGTGTGAAGTTATTACAAACCAAGAACTATACCCTGTTCCAAATAGGTAGTCCAGAAAGAGTTTAAAGTTCATGAGTTTTGGCCTACTGTTTGGAATAGGTTATAGCATCTCGATTATCCCGACTGCCTGTCAAACCCTAACCGTTGTTGGTGTTTGAAGGGGTCTAACAAAGGGGGAGTTAACATCAATGTTCACAAACCAAATATTATTGGGATCCTTCCGGATATAAAATGAGGTGACTTACGAAATATCGTCGAAATTAATGTATTTGCTCTCGGGATATTTTATGATACAATACCAAGCACTCACACACACACACACACACACACACACACACACACGCATACACACACACACACACACACACATGGGCTTAAACAATACCTTGTGTTTCATTTCTAAGGTGACGCCCTCAGTATTTTCTACGTGAATGTTGCAGACAAATGGCAAAGCTGCTTGTAACGAGTGTCCCCTCCATACTGAAGGTGACAGAAAACCAAAGTCAAGGTACGTTGGAGTCAAAATGTCTAGACACACGGAGCTTGAAGCAGTTTAAGTCATAGGATGAGGGAAAGATAAAATGAGGGAGAGAGAGTTCCAGAGATTACTTGTTGAGCAGATTAAAGACTGAGAAAATCGGTTTACTCTTGGATTAGAGAGTTGGACAGATTGGGGGGATATGTTAAAAGGCGAATGCCTCCTACTGTAAGTGACGAAGTATTCACTGAGGAAGCTCTGAAGAACACGGATTAGTGTACTAGTTGCATAATATATATACAGTATATATATATATATACCAACTCACTGAAAGATCTCTTTTCGCCGCAATGTTGCATCTCTGTCGCTATTCTATCGCTACTACAATAATCAGTGTTCCTCAGAGCTTTCCCAGTGTACAGTATATACCACCTCCTCTACGTAGGGTACGTAGTACCCGTCTTGCAACACAACCCCACCCCTACTCTGTGCAACTCTCCAACCCAAGAGTGAAACTTTATTCTCAGACTTTCTTCTATTCAACTGCTGAGCTCTGAAACTCTCTCCTAGAATCAGTCTTTCCCTCTTCCTATGACTTAAATTGCTTCAAACTCCATGTGTCCAGGCATTTTGGCTCGAACGTCCCTTGACTTTGGCCCTGTCACTCTTTCAACTCTGAGGGAGACACTCGCTAAAGGCAGTTCTGCCATTTGTCCCCCTCACTCACATAGAAAACAAAATGTATACCGTATAAAATTATATATATATATATATATATATATATATATATATATATATATATATATATATATATATATATATAGAGATAAAGAGAGAGAGAGAGAGAGAGAGAGAGATAAACAATTATAGATAATTACATAGAACACAGTATATCTGGACTTGACACGAACATGAAGCTTTGCAGTAAGAGACCCAAAATCGGAGAACGAACCCCCAAGTTTGAACCTCGAAACCACGAAAATATCACATTTTCGCGGTTTTGTGGGTCGAGCTTGGGGATTCGTTCTCCGATATTGGGTCCCTTACTGCAAATTTCCATTTTCGTTTCAAGTCCAGATCTACTGTAGTCTATGATAATTATTAAGAGGAAGTGAGATGAGACGGGAATGACCAACCTTGTCTACAAGATATAGTCCAAGGCTATAATCACCCATTACAAGATATAGTCCAAGGCTATAATCACCCATTACAAGATATAGTCCAAGGCTATAATCACCCATTACAAGATATAGTCCAAGGTTATAATCACCCATTACAAGATATAGTCCAAGGTTATAATCACCCATTACAAGATATAGTCCAAGGCTATAATCACCCATTACAAGATATAGTCCAAGGTTATAATCACCCATTACAAGATATAGTCCAAGGTTATAATCACCCATTACAAGATATAGTCCAAGGCTATAATCACCCATTACAAGACCACCACTACTACAACTCTATTCTTCCTTTTAAGCTAATGCTTGCTAACGGGACTGATATTGCATGATAGAAAACTGTTATCAATTTAATCGAACTCGTCTTTTAGGAGACTGTGTGATTTTGTTTAACCCCTTTCTGTACCAGAGACGTCCTTTTAACTTTCTTTTGGCTATTATTAGACGATCTTATTCGGTTTTAAAAGGTCCCCAGCAATTTACAGGCTTCGATCTATCTCACTCTACCATTTTTACTACCACCGATCCTTCTTAGGCTGCACAAAATCGTCTAAATATAGCTAGAATAGAAATTTAATACGTCACCGGTACAGAAGGGGTTAAATAGGTATTTGTGGATTAAAACTACATTTTCATTTATTCCTTTCAACATTTACACTATTTTATCTTTCTGTATAATATTGATAACAATCCTGGAACGGAAACGACTTCTTCGGCTTAAGTCAATTTATTTATACAGTACAGTAATTTTTGTTTGTTTTTTCCTTTTCGATCTCAATGTGGATGTCTTGTGCTACCCGTAGAATTAATGTAATGTTATGTTGGCAGGTGTTCCATTTGATCCAACACCTAAGAGATCTCACCAACATGACAGTAGGTGGCTGGTACACGCTTGCCAACAGTACTTTGGTCTCGGTCAGTTGTAATATATTTCGTTTATAAATACTTATTTGCATATCAGACTCACGCCGATAATTTTTTTTATTCAAAAAGCTATGTGGGGCCCACTGAACATATATATAAGTGCTATATTTTGGTATATACCAATGTCTATATTCAGCAATAAATAAATAAAGATACATATATATTAATTAAAATAAAAACCTTAACATAGTCAATAAATGTTATTCTAAAGTGCTTTATTCCAACCTACATCATGTCAATTACTGTATGTGTGTGTAATGCTTGCTTCAGATTGGCAGCTTTGTGGCGACCAACCTGGTGGTGCTACTGCAGGTGGGCTGGCAGTCGCTGACACCCCAAGACCTACCACCCTGCCACCACAACAACACCGACTAACAACACTCTACACCCCAGGACCTACCACCACAACACCCTACACCCCAGGACCTACCACCCTGCCACCACAACAACACTAACAGCACTCTACACCCCAGGACCTACCACTCTGCCACCACAACACTCTACATACCAGGACCTACCACCCTGCCACCACCACAACACTCTACACCCCAGGACCTACCACCCTGCCACCATAACACTAACAACACTCTACACCCCAGGACCTACCACCCTGTCACCATCACAACACTCTACACCCCAGGACCTACCACCCTGCCACCACAACACTAACAACACTCTACACCCCAGGACCTACCACCCTGCCACCACCACAACACTCTACACCCCAGGACCTACCACCCTGCCACCACAACACTCTACACCCCAGGACCTACCACCCTGCCACCACCACAACACTATACACCTCAGGACCTACCACCCTGCCACCACCACAACACTATACACCCCAGGACCTACCACCCTGCCACCACAACAACACTCTACACCCCAGGACCTACCACCCTGCCACCACAACAACACTCTACACCCCAGGACCTACCACCCTGCCACCACCACAACACTCTACACCCCAGAACCTACCACCCTGCCACCACAACAACACTCTACACCCCAGGACCTACCACCACAACACTAACAACACTCTACACCCCAGGACCTACCATCCTGCTACCACAACAACACTCTACACCCAAGGACCTACCACCCTGCCACCACAACAACACTCTACACCCCAGGACCTACCACCCTGCCACCACAACAACACTCTACACCCCAGGACCTACCATCCTGCCACCACAACAATACTCTACACCCCAGGACCTACCACCCTGTCACCACAACAACACTCTACACCCCAGGACCTACCACCCTGCCACCACAACACTAACAGCACTATACACCCCAGGACCTACCACCCTGCCACCACAACACTAACAGCACTATACACCCCAGGACCTACCATCCTGCCACCACAACAACACTCTACACCCCAGGACCTACCACCCTGCCACCACAATAACACTCTACACCCCAGGACCTACCACCCTGCCACCACAACACTAACAGCACTATACACTTTACCGATATAGAATATATTGGAAGGTATAGATGATTTCACCCACCCAGAATGTCTGATTTATTGTCGTTTCAAACTACTTTCCACTAAATGAAAATTCGGGATCGTTGTTGAGTCGAATACGGAGATCATGATGTACAGGGAGAAATTCTTAAATTAGCAAATTCCTGCATTCACCTAGAAAAATAAAAATAAAAATCGCTTATGATCAAGTGATCTGAAATATCTCCTACACCTGAAATACACCTTAAGGGTCTACACTATGCATCCTCTTCGTAAGTCCTACCTGTAACACAAGTTTCTCTAGCGCACCAAGATATTGTACAATCGCAGTTTTAACCCATTCAGTACCGGTGACATCCTTTTCATTATTATCTGCCAACTATTAGACGATTTCCCTCAGTTTAGGAAGGACTTCTACCAATTAAAAGGTTACAGACTATCTCAATCTGTTTAGCTACTATATATCCTGCTTAAGCTTCATAAAATCGTTTACTGTAAATGAAGCTGGTACATAATTACTTGCTGGTACAAAAGAGTACAAAGGAGTACAAAGGAAATCAAGCAACAACAGATCTAGTGACCCTTCTAGGTTGCTTGTCCTCCAAAACACTGAGGATAAAGTGTCCAAACAGTGGTTTAGAGTGGGTAAGGGAACATTGGAAAGGGAATTACTGCCCTGGAACTAATGTCCGTGGCAGGATTAGGAAGTTAGTAGGGGACAGATGGGTTAGTAACTGAGGGGGGGATAAAATAAAGTTATTCATTTACAAACGCAGTCAGTCGCGGGTTTGATGCGAGATATTTGTCTAGGCGGAGTTTAAATGAATCAACGGTGGTGCAGTCTATAACGTTTCGGGGAAGCCCATTCCACAAGTTGACAACTCGATTGAAGAAGAAATTCTTAGATTCGTGTGAGTTAAAAGATTTACCAATAATTTTGCAACCGTTTCCCCGCGTGTAATTAGATTGGTCGATAGTGAAGTACTTACTACAGTCCATATTGTCGATGCCTCTGATGATTTTGAACACTTGAATTAAGTCACCTCTTAATCTGCGCTGGGTTAAAGGAAATAGATTTAATTCTCTAAGACGCTCTTCGTATGGTTTGTTCTTTAGGTTAGGTATCATTTTGGTAACTCTACGTTGAACTCGTTCTATCTATCTATCTATATGCTCAGGCCCAATCCCCATTTTGGGGGTAGCCGACCCAAGACAGAGCAAGAACAGGGAAAATAAAAAACAACACAAAACAAAAAATAAACACAGATAAAAAACACAAACTCTCACACATCCAGGTCACCCAGGAGAAGACCCAGAGACCAGGGTCACCAAGGTCGCTCCAGCACTCCCCCGGCCCCTGACCACCCGGAGAGGTTCCGATCTCGGCAGGCAGACATGCAGCGGAGCCAAAGCCACAAGCCCTCCCACCACACTTCCAGGCACACCCTTCATATTAATCGTCTCCCCGGGCCAGGCGCCTGATGGACTATTATCCAGTTCAACTTGCGCCCGACCCCTTACTCCAAAAGGGGGACTCGTTCTAGCTTGTTTATATCTTCTTGGTACAGAAGGGGTAAATGCTGATACGCCCATACTATAAGGTTTCTTGGGCTGAATTGTATCTCGTTTTGTTTTTAATATATTTTGCCATATAACCAGGCCAGCTCTCGAACCCGGCCCTGTAGCGTAGTAGTCCAACACCTAACTGACTAGACCACCGAAGAGCTAAAAGTGATAGCTCATTTGGAACGCTTGCCATCCACTAATATCGCCCGCTCCGACTCGTGGTCACGCAACATAATGCAGTACACACACTCAAGCACAGTCGAACACTATTCCCTGTTTCATTGCAACTGACGGTAAATTGCAAAGTTCCGATCAAGATTCTTCAGTTATTTTGATGAATTTGTAGTGAAATATGGTGCTAATTATATAAACTTGGTATTAATATGATGAAGAGACATACTAATTTCATATCTTTCCATTAATTATTCTTATATTAGCTGCTAAGGGATTACATTTACTGCCAGATGAAATTAAACAGATTAACTATAGCGGTTTTATTTCGGCTGAGGGTAAATTGAATCCCTTAGCGAATTATGACTCTACACTTAATGGAACAAAATTATGAATCTACTGTGTCGTCTCTGTGTCGTACTGATGCGAAATTTGCATAATTAACAACGCATTTCGCAACAATATCTACGTAATAGCTGAGTAACCAAAACAATAACAAGGCCATTTATCAACAGCTGGAAATAGATAAATTATTACAGTACTAGAGAAGAGTATTTGTAATCTAGGACACTTTCCATGGATGACTTCGCTTAGTATACAGAACACTAGTGAATTAAGGGATGGTGTTTAGTTTGCTCCCTAGATCTCTATCAAGCCTTAAACAATACCTCCAATACCTTTGAGATATATGTGTACATTTTTCGGTAGAAAAATGTCCCGGTCGAAGACCTGATCCTCCTTAAGTACAGGCTCGCTATCGCTCGCCAGGATAAAAATCAACACTTAAAATATGGCAAGAAAAGTCTCAAAATAGATAGAAATGGGACGAAAGGTCTTAAAATCGCCTAAGTAATGGGGTGAACGTCATAAAATATAAAAACCAATAGGGCCAAATATGAGGGAGAAGGAAAAGAAAACAGAACTACAGAGAAAACAATAATTTTAAGTGAAAATCTCCCCTAAATGTGTTACGACTTCAGTAATTAAACTAATATTTCTACCTATTAGGAGGAGCCAGACGGAGAATAGGTGTGGACATTAACAACCCATTTGCTCCAGCCCTCTTTGCGTTACATAGGTTAGGGGTTATGATGTCTGGCCTACTTATAATGAATAGGGTGTAACAGAGTATATTGATATTGGTCGTGTGGTTCGCTCTGTTGTGGTTGTTATTGTCGTGTGGTTCTCTGTTGTTGTTGATGTTGCTACTGTCATGTGGTTCTCTGTTGTTGTTGTCGTGTGGTTCTCTGTTGTTGTTGTTGTGGTTGTTATTGTCGTGTGGTTCTCTGTTGTTGTTGATGTTGCTACTGTCATGTGGTTATGTTGTTGTTGTCTTGTTGTTATTGTCGTGTGGTTCTCTGTTGTTGTTGTTGCTACTGTCGTGTGGTTCTCTGTTGTTGTTGATGTTGCTACTGTCATGTGGTTCTCTGTTGTTGTTATTGTCGTGTGGTTCTCTGTTGTTGTTGTTGTTGTTACTGTCGTGTGGTTCTCTGTTGTTGTAGATGTTGCTACTGTCGTGTGGTTCTCTGTTGTTGTTGTCTTGTTATTATTGTGTGGTTCTCTCTGTTGTTGTTGTTGAAGTTGCTATTGTTGTTGCTGTAAGTTCAATCTCTTTAAGCCGGTGTCACACGAGCACCTTTTTGTGGTAATAGATTGGAGCAATCATCATTAGGTATTATATTGTATGTATGTATGTATGTATACTCAGGCATATACCCAATAGCTGGGGATGACCGACTCGAGACAGAGTGTGTGGAGTAAGGAGAAGAGAGAGGGGAGTGAAAGGTAACAGCATGGTGGACAGAAGAGGTAAAAATAGCTGTGAAGACAAGAAGAAAGAGTATAGAGAGTGGTTGGGTAGTAGAAGGAATGAAGATTTGGAGAGACAGAAACGAGCGAGATACGTGGAGAGAAAGAGAGTGGTGAAGAGAGTAGTGAAGGAAAGAAAGAGAAGAGTAGATGAGGAATTTGGAAGGAATCTGAGTGTAAAATGGAGGGAGTGTAAGAAACTGTTCTGGAATGAAGTCAGAGAGATAGGAAAGGTAGCAAGGGAAACAGTAAGGGTGTGAAAGATAAGAATGGGAGAGTGCTAGCCGAGAAGCAAGAGAGAGTCGAAAGATGGAGGGAGTACTTCAACGAGTTGCTAAATATAAGGAATGAAGCGCCAGCAAACATAGTTGGATGGGATACGGGAGAGAGAAGAAGAGAAGTAGTGGAGGAGGAGGTGGGGATCAGAAGGTCAAAATTGTGGGAAGCCATGAAAAGAGTGAAGTTGGGGAAAGCACCAGGAACACATGGAGTGAGTGAGGAAATGCTGAAGTATGGTGGTGAGATAGTGATCGAATGGGTATGGAAAATGTGCAAACTAGCATGGGAGAAGGGGAGTGCACCTGATGACTGGAAGACAGGCATAATAGTCCCCCTATATAAGGGTAAAGGGGAAAGAGGAGTGTGTGATAACCACCGAGGAATATGTCTTCTAAGCGTAGTAGGGAAGGTGTACAGTAAGGTAGTGATTGAGAGAGTGAGAGCGAGAACGGAGAAATGGATAGGTGACGAGCAGGGCGGTTTTAGGAAGGGAAGAGGATGTGTAGATCAGATATTTACCCTGAATTGTGTTGTGGAGAAATATCTGGAGAAACAACAAAAGGTGTATGTTGCCATTATGGACTTGGAGAAGGAATATAATAGAGTGGATAGAAAAGGTATGTAGAAAGTACTTAGAATATACGGAGTAGATGGCAAGTTGCTGAAAGCAGTGAAGAGCATGTATGAGGGTGCAAAGGCGGCAGTACGTGTGGAGAATGAGCAGAGCGAGTTCTTGACCTGAATTTTGGGCTCAAATAGGGGTGTGTGATGTCCCTGTGGATGTTTACTGTATATATGGATGGAGTCATGAAAGAAATACAAGGAAGACCAGTGGATGTTGGTGTATCGCTGATAAGGGAGGGAAATGAGTGGAAGCTACCTGTACTGCTGATACAGTTCTGATGAATGAGAGTTGCAGGGTCTGGTAAATATGTTTGGAACAGTGTGCGAAAAACGGAATCTGAAGGTAAATGCGGGGAAGAGCAAGGTTATGGTCTTCGAGAGGGGTGAAGCCACAGAGTGTGAGGTGAAGTTGAACGGTCAGGCTATGGAGATTGTCAGCTCATTTAAGTATTTGGGCACTGTGTTGAGTAGAGTTTGGACTATGGATGAAGAAATGTGGGAGAGGATGCAACAGGGAAAGAGGGTTGTAGGAACGTTGAAAGCAGTAACAAGAAATAGGGTGGTCAGTATGGAAGTGAAGAAGTCCTTGCATGACAGTGTGGTAATCCCGACACTGACTTACAGAAGCGAAGCATGGACGTTCGAGAAGAGACTCAGGCCAAGAGTGAGAGTTGTGGAAATGAGTTACTTAACCCTCGTCTATCGGGTGTGTTTTGGGCTATTTTGGGCATATTCAGGCCCTCCTGAATGATCAATCAAGTATCTGCATGAAACGAAATGAATTCAGCAAAAATCTAGGCACTAAAAGTTTCAAAATGAGACCAAAACGAGCTACGTAGCACTCGTGGTTCTCATACAGTGGTACCAGTAACATGGGAGTTTAGCGTATAGCGGTATATTTTTTCCCGCTACGCTCACTACTGGCTACACTGCCGGCCTCTCGAGAACACAGGGAGGGTGAGTCAGTGGGCGGCGGTAGGCCCTGGGAGTCGGACGTGTGGCCCGCTGCGCTCCCGGCCATTTGCACTCGATTTTAACGCTTTAAAAGCATTAATAATGCTCCTAACTTGCTGCAAATTGGCACCCGGCTATAGCCGGGCGCAGCTCTTTAAATGTTAAGAAGTGTGTGCGGAGTTACATGGAGGGATAGACAGACGAATGAGGAAGTAAGAAGGAGGTGTGGTGTGGAGGTAGATGTGCTGGAAAGTGTGAAAAGGAACACCTTGAGATGGTTCGGCCATATGGAACGTATGGAAAGCGAGAGAATGACTAAGAGGGTGTACGAGAGCGAGGTGGAAGGACAGAGAGGGAGAGGTAATCCTAAGGAGAGGTGGAAGGATGGAATGAGGAAGTATATGGATGAAGGCGGTGCTGGTTGGGAGGAGGGGCGTCGACTGACTGAGGACAGAGGTGCATGGGGGCAGTTCGTTCGTAGCCACCCCTTCGGGGATCACGGCGTCAGGCAATAGATAGATAGATAGACCTCTGTCGGCCTCCCTACAGAAGCCATTGTTGTTGGACGTAAAAGAGTATTTAATATGTTCGAATACCTCTGTTTTCTGTGGCCTGTCTATCAGGCCCTCCTTGTAACGTAATTCTTACTCAATCAGTTGCCATTTCAATTAAAACCTTCAACACGCTATCCGTAACTTACATCGTCATCCTATGAGTAGATTGTTATATGTTAGCTCGACCACTCAGTCGCCTAACCTCTGCCTACTTATAGATGACTAGCTCTGCCTTATATCTACATCATATTAGAGTCCAGCTTGGAACCACACTCGCAAGAACTATTTTTGATTATTGAACATATCAACCTTGCACTTTCTCTGTACGTTGTGTATACGGTATATTTAGTTGTATAATTTATTGTTTCCTTGTTGTTGATACAGGTAATGAGAATACAGATTATACCTGATTAATTGCCATTATACTCTGCTTATTTGGAGTAATCTCTTGAGGATAGATCCATATATATATATATATATATATAATTAATTCCATGCCAATAATATAATGTTGGGACTGTTATGTCCTATAATTCTGATCTGATTAGACTAAAATATATGTGTGAAACCTTATTCGACTATTCACTCTAATACCTCTCCCTAGCATTAAAGATCCACGTACACATGAGGTGTAGTTTACGCGGCCCTAACACCTCATCTATAACAAGGGCTGGTATCTCAATGCTAACTAGTAATTCCAAGAAAGCATAATACTAATACAATACAAAAAAAAAAATACAGGTATAAATGATTGAACCACATCTGATCGTGAACTATATCATCTTGTCCAATCTACTGGTCACCTAAGGATAAGCAGACCACTACCTATTAATCTTACTCCAGCTGGCAAACTATTATTCACCTTTTCTGAGCGGCTTGTATACACCAACACTACCGTAACATTGATAATAAGGATAATGAGGGTATCCACCCACAATGAATAGAACAGGCATCGATTTCTTTTATGGATTGTACATGTAGGTGTTACAGAGATCCTGAGAACTGTTTATGGATTAACAAGGTTATGAATGACCCTAGTACCATATATAATGATATACCGTGTACTTTTGCGCAATAACCATCTTGGATTGAGAGTATACGTCGGCGTACACATAAGTGTTATCCCTTGCCTGTGATGGTTGCTTGGCTCCTTCAGTCACCTCTGTTTGGGAAAGTCTTGCAAATTATTTTAGGAAACCCCTTCATTGACTAAATTTTTGGTTCCTGACAAATATCTCGCTAGATTCTTGAAGATGACACCGTCATACAATCTATTAAGATTCCTTCATCTACAAGTGATCCTGTTCCAGATCTTTGCTTTGTTTCCTTACTCCTGGACCAAAACAAAGTGCCCAAGGATTCACGTTGGTCTCGTCCTGTGGATGTGTGTCGTCAGAGTCTTACAGGCCTGTGGGGTGATGCTGTTGTTGGCTGATATAGATAGTGTTAGGACCGATAGCGTTGGAAATTTAGTTAACAAAGTCTCGTATTACATTACCAATGCATTCAATATACTGGCAACAGTTTCCTTGATTTTGAGGAGCTCGAAGCTCAGAAGTTTAATTGTGTCTTTTCAAGATCTTCTGTCGAAAAGGCCTTCAATTGTAAAATCTTCTGGAAAAGTTTCTCATACAGATTCTAACTGGATCTTGGGCTTGCTATGGATTGTGATGCTGATCACAAATGTAGGTTTGCCGTACTTTGCATATTATTCTACTATCATGATTACATTGTCTACTTTTTTAAAGTCGGCTCATATTTTGTTAACATCATCATTGCTTATGTTGGTCATGGCATTATTCTACTTCATAATGAACTTTCTTGGAAAGTTTCTGATCGAGGAGACTTTTGAGTGCCTCTGGAAGGTCTCACTAAGATTATCCAGCAAGCAAGTCTCTTCAGAATGCCAACAAAAGAAAATTAGCAGCATTCAGGAACTTCTTACTTTGGAACGACAAATTAAACAAGTGAGTTATAAAATTACGTATACATTTGATCGTGTTCATGAAAATACATTGGAATGCATCACATCATCCACTCTGGATACACATTGTTCTAATATCATTAACCCTCTCTGTACCGGCGACGTCTTTTTAATCTTATTCTAGCCATGTTAGACTATTTGGTGCAGTTTAAGAACGATCTGTGGTAATAAAATGGGTCAAGTGAGATAGTTCGAAGCCTGTTGAATGTTGGAGGGCCTTTTCTAAACCGAATACAATCGTCTAATAATAGCCAGAATAAAGTTAAAAGGACGTCAACGGTACTGAAAGGGTTAAATAATAGTATGAACATCCATGTAAAATACTCACTGCACCTCTAAGGTGATTGATAACAAATTAAATATACAGTATTTATTCAATGACAACACAATCACATTTAGTTCCATACACACATTGATTATAGGGAAGTAATTTGATTTTTGTTCTTTTCTGAACCCCTTTTTCCTATGTTTAGCCTCATTAGTTTTCAAATTTTAAGACTTTCGCCCATTTCTTTATTCATATCAAGACCTTTCGTGCCATTTATGTGTCGATATTTTCCTGGCGAGCGATGGCCAGCCTGTAATATAGGAGAAACCGGTCTTTGGCCGGGTACTTTTCTACTGAAAAATGGACAAATTTATCTCGAATAAGGTGTATTCAATTCCATATGAAATGTCAAGGTCACAGGTCAAGTTCAAATAAAAGGTCAATATGCTATTTTCTTTACTTTTCATGCAAACTTCACAACATTTTGTGAGATAGTTGCACTTTAAGTGAAAAGGAAAATAATAAATGTTGAGATATATAAAGGTCAAGATAATGGTCAAAGGTCAAGGTCAACTATTCTACTAATATATATGAAACTAACTGATGGGTTTTAATGAAATTAGGCATGCTTATTTGATTTTCATGGGCAATGTCAATGCAAAACAAATGTACTCTTACATAAAGGTCAAGGACACAGGTCAAGGTCAAAGGTCAACTTTTATTATTTACTAAAAAAAGATTACTCAAATTTTTGAAAACTGAATATGTTATGGCTTATTACTTAAATCACACACATATATATATATATATATATATCAAATTTAACATAAATATTGTAATAGTTAAGGTCAGAGGTCAAGGTCAAAATAAGAGTATTTGTCATTTTCCCTAAGCTCCTCCTTGACTGTTTAATGTATTGTCATCAAATTATACAGGCAAATTCAGTTGGTCATTGCGACGACCATCCAAATATATGTATTGTATTTTTAGTCAAAGGTCAAAGGTCAAGGTCACAGTATATGATCAATATTTGTAATCAACAAGCTTTTATACAAATTACACCATATTCATAATGCTAGCTAATACGAACATTGCCGTTAACCCACACAGTCCTAGTGACGATTATAGTCGTCAGTAGATAATTAACTCCACAGACCCAGCAATGGCTATAGCCGTCAGTAATGTACTTTCCTTGTAACTGCCTGTACAACCCTGTACCTTTTTTGTTTTGTTTTTTCTCTCAGCTTATATAAGACCCACTGAAGGGTGAGAGACCCAGTCTTGCCTCATCTCTTGAGGTGGAAAGATGGTCTCTCCAGCCATTTTGGCCACATTGCTTGGGACTGGGGGGGGGGGGGGGGGACTTTTATTACTGTATCCTACGGTACTGAACGGGTTAAGCTAACTAAATCCTTGATAAGAAATTCTAAGGTCGAAGGTCAAGATCAAAGGTCATGGTTAAAGGTCGAAATATGATTTTTACTAGTATTTCCTATTTAATGTAAGATTCTCATTAGGCATATCATGCATATTCGGAATGCTTAGACCAAGGTCATACAAGAATAAACATAATTCCATTTGATAGGTCAAGGTCACAGGTCAACATCAAATATAAGGTCAATATGCTAACTTCTTTACTACTCATGTAAACTTCACAACATTAGTTGAGACAGTTGTGTTTTAAGGGAAAATTAAAATGTTAAATTTTCAGACATCATGAAGGTCACGATGAAGGTCAAAGGTCAAGGTCAACTATTAATTTAATACCTCTGAAACTAACTGATGATTGTTAATGAAATTTGACACACTTACTTGATTTTATAGGGCTACATCAAAGTAAACACAAATATAATCCTACAAAAAGGTCAAAGTCACAGGCCAAGGTCATAAGTTAACCTTCATCATAAAAAATACTCAATTAAGGTATTTGCGATATATATATGTATATATATATATATATATATATATACCGGTATATATATATATATATATATATATTATATATATATATATATATATACAGTATGTATACATATATATATATATATATATATATATATATATATATATATATATATATATATATATATATATACACTGTATATACTGTATATATACCGATTTTACCTAAGAGGTTCAATACTACTTGCAGAATTCTAGGTCGCAGAGTTGTGTATGCATTTTTTTTTTTTTTTTTGTAATGCGAAAATTGCACACCTACTTTATTATTATAAACTGATTTACTGTATATATCATCCATGCTTTAAGAATATTATCATTCATTCTTGAAGTAGGTTCGAGAGTATTTCCATATAAATACGACTCAACCAATTATTATCTATGCCAGTGCCCCGATATACAGTTAAATAAAAACTTGTGAAACCCAACTGTGTATTCTGTATCATTGGTAGAGATTGAGGAGATTTATAATTACATATTTGGAGTCAGCTGTGTTCCTGCTGAGTGTTATAGTTCTTAAAAGCTTTCCTGGGGTGGAAAGATAGAACTGACTTAATCGAGCATGAATTATTGCCCGGCATAACAAATAATAAATAAATGAATAAACTAACATCCCCTTCCTTAACAGGTGGAGGTCGTTCAAGGTGAGCTAGCCGCATTCATCGGTCCCGCTATGAGCTGTCTACTGCTGGGCTGTACCGCGCTGCTCATCACCACTCTGTTTATCATCATCAGAGGGGAATATCACTGGTTGTGGATCATGCCTAGCGTTGGTGCGGGCTTCGGACCTCTCATTTTCTTCTCTTTGGCTGCACAGTATTTTGGAAGCAAGGTAAAGGGAGGTTAAGTAAAGACGTCTATCTTCATACGTCAAGTCAGGTCTGGTGAAGGTATTTTGGAAGCAAGGTAAAAGGAAGTTAAGTAAAGACACTGGTCTGGCAGCTTATAAGGTTAACATTTGAAATATTTCGGTCACGTAAATTCATCTATCACCAGGCTCATTTCTGATACCAGTGCAAAATATTTCAGAAATGTTGCCAGCAAAATGTTGATCATCGAATGTTGACTATAAAAGCTCTCGTGTGATACCGGCGTTTAGCTATATTAGTTTCCCCCGCTCACCACTTCCATTGTATCCCTTCCAAAGACATACTATGAACTCCATACCACAATTTAATCTTTGCATTGTATTTGTCTAGGTGTATTAAGGAGACAAAAGGCAGGTTGCCTGTAACGAGTATCTCTACCAAAGCCGAAAGTGACAGGGCCGAATTCAAGGGACGTTGGGGTCAAAATGCCTGTACACGCGAAGTTTAAAGTAGTTTAAGTCATTGGATGAAGGAAAGATTGATTGAGGGAGAGAGATACAGTGTAAAAATTAAAAACTAAAAAGAAAAGATTACCAAAGACATGAATGGGAAAGGTTTCAATATATTCAACGATTTATTTTATTATTTTCTTTTTAGTTTCCTCCCTAGACCTCCATCAAGCTTAAAAGAAAACAAATTTTAAAAATCCCCAAGATCCCCCTCCTAGAAACATGTGTACGTTTTTCGGTAAAAAAAATCCTTCTAAATTACAAGGTCGCTATCGCTCGCCAGGTTAAAATCAACACCTAAATGGCACCAACAGTCTTACAATTGACAGAAATGGTGCAAATGGTCTTACAATCGACAAGCTAATGGGACAATCGTCTTCAAATCCCAAAACGAATGAGGCTGGACATGAGAGAGAAGGGGGGAGGGTCTAGAAAAATAAAAATTAATTAAGCGCCAATTTCCCCTTAAGGGTTAGCACTCGCTTTTTATGGACCCCCTTCTCCCCCATGTTTAGCATATTAGTTTTGAGGTTTTAAGACGTTCTTCCCATTAGTTTGGCAATTCTGAGACCTTTCGCCCCATTTCTTTGTCAATATTTAGACCTTTCGTGCCATTTAGATGTTGATATTTTCCTGGCGAGCGATAGCGAGCCTGTAATTTTATAAGGAACCAGCCTTCGGCCGTGACATTTTTCTATCAAAAAATGTACAAATATATCTTGAAAGGGGATCTAGGGGTTATTTTATTTAGTTTGATGGAGGTCTAACGAGGAAACTCATAAATAAATAAATAAATACATAGCCCAAAAACCAAGCATTACCCCCTAAACCCCTTGTATTTGCCCAGGTGGCTGAGGTGAAGGGCCGACTGAAGGAGTTTAGTGGACAGGTGGAAGACATGCACCTCAAGATACAGGTGAGATCATTAGTGGCGTAAATACAATGCTTCCCATAACCATTATATAGTTATATTTAGTTATCTATCTATCTATCTGTCTATCTTTATCTATATATATACATTCAACATAAATCTGGTAACCGTTCTTTTTCTGCAGATGGAGGTGATTTTGCATCGTCTGAGTGGCCTGGTGCCCTTCAGTGTATGTGGCTGGTACACCCTATCCTCGGCCACCCTAGTCTCAGTAAGGCACCCTAGTCTCAGTAAGGCACCATAGTCTCAGTAAGGCACCATAGTCTCAGTAAGGCACCCTAGTCTCAGTAAGGCACCCTAGTCTCAGTAAGGTACCATAGTCTCAGTAAGGTACCATAGTCTCAGTAAGGCACCTTAGTCTCAGTAAGGCACCATAGTCTCAGTAAGGTACCATAGTCTCAGTAAGGCACCATAGTCTCAGTAAGGCATCCTAGTCTCAGTAAGGCGCCATAGTCTCAGTAAGGCACCCTAGTCTCAGTAAGGCACCATAGTCTCAGTAAGGCACCATAGTCTCAGTAAGGCACCATAGTCTCAGTAAGGCACCATAGTCTCAGTAAGGCACCATAGTCTCAGTAAGGCACCATAGTCTCAGTAAGGCACCATAGTCTCAGTAAGGCACCCTAGTCTCAGTAAGGCACCATAGTCTCAGTAAGGCACCATAGTCTCAGTAAGGCACCATAGTCTCAGTAAGGCACCATAGTCTCAGTAAGGCACCATAGTCTCAGTAAGGCACCATAGTCTCAGTAAGGCACCATAGTCTCAGTAAGGCACCATAGTCTCATTAAGGCACCCTAGTTTCAGTAAGGTAGTCTCAGTAAGGCACCATCGACTCAGTAAGGCACCATAGTCTCAGTAAGGCACCCTAGTCTCAGTAAGGTAGTCTCAGTAAGGCACCATCGACTCAGTAAGACACCATAGTCTCAGTAAGGCACCCTAGTCTCAGTAAGGTAGTCTCAGTAAGGCACCCTAGTCTCAGTAAGGTAGTCTCAGTAAGGCACCATCGACTCAGTAAGTCACCATAGTCTCAGTAAGGTACCCTAGTCTCAGTAAGGTACCATAGTCTCAGTAAGGCACCATAGTCTCAGTAAGGCACCATAGTCTCAGTAAGGCACCATAGTCTCAGTAAGGCACCCTAGTCTCAGTAAGGCACCATCGACTCAGTAAGGCACCATAGTCTCAGTAAGGCACCCTAGTCTCAGTAAGGTAGTCTCAGTAAGGCACCATCGACTCAGTAAGTCACCATAGTCTCAATAAGGCACCCTAGGCTCAGTAAGGTAGTCTCAGTAAGGCACCCTAGTCTCAGTAAGGCACCATCGACTCAGTAAGGCACCCTAGTTTCTGTGAGGCACCCTAGTCTCAGTAAGGCACCATAGTCTCAGTAAGGCACCATAGTCTCAGTAAGGCACCATCGTATCAGTAGGTCACCCTAGTCTCAGAAAGGCACCCTAGTATTAGAATGGCACCCTAGTCTCAGTAAGGCACCCTAGTCTCTGTAAGGCACCCTAGTCTCTGTAAGGCACCCTAGTCTCAGTAAGGCACCCTAGTCTCAGTAAGGTACCCTAGTCTCTGTAAGGCACCCTAGTGTTATGACCGGCACTACGAAATAAACAAGGGCACTTAATAATGGACTAGATGATAGGCTATATCTGCAACAACGGTACGCTAATTCCAAACCCTCGAACTATTACGCCGGTGAACAAAACACTTAAACCCTCCAGAGTTAATCTACTGGATAACGGGGTATCAATTAACTGGGTTTTAGTGCACTTCTACAAAGGCTTTCCGGTGACAGAAAAGCCTACTCACAACAGGAGTAATTTACGTTAATAAAATGCTCTCAAGTAATAACAATGCTTAAATAAACTATAACAAGATTTAATAAAGGAGTATATGCTTACGTTAACTTTAGTGTGAGTCTGTACTCAACACTAAACTCTTCAATGCTCTATGAAAACACTGGAAGTCTAGTCCTACAGCAATCAGATATGGAATCTTCTGAAAACGTCTGATGCTCTAAGATGCTCGTTAAATATAGAACAGAAATAATGCAGGGGCAGGACACCAAAGCGTGTAATCTTAAATACACCAATAAGTAGGATACATATATAATTATATAAAACAAGGGAGTGCAACAACTCTGTGACAGCACTAATAATAGCCACTCAAAACAGTACTTCCTTAGCCAAAGTAACAGCCATACTGGGTTGTGCACCATGCATCAACCTAGGCTAAAATAATATGTGAATAAGTCCTAAAGCATACACAGTTAAAGTTAATAAACCCAATGCTGTCTTTATTACTAATAAAGTCTAGCAGCGGCATTAACCCATAACTGTCGGGGCGCAACATAAGTCGAGTATAATAAATCTGGACTATCTAGCGGCGCGCGACATAGGTCGTGTGGCAATTTCAGCACGTAATGTTGCTGAGAGAGAGAGACAAGTGGTGGCAGGAGAGTAGCGAGCGTATGACTGTTCCAGACCACCGCGGCGAACCTACTGACACGAATCCCACCTCCTCCCTCCCTCTCTCACTCGCTATATACGGAATTGTATGCTGGTAATACGACTGACCGACTATGGAAGTCGTATGCAGAACCAGAAGGGATAAGTAATTGAATAAAGATAAGAAGTATTGGAAAAGAAGAAGTTCAGAGAGAGAAACAGTAGTACAGGGGGTTAGATTGGGGACAGATTGCAAGGGATGTCTAGGACCAAGCACACCATGCCAAGCTCTAAGGAGACACGCGAGTAGGAGCCCCCCAGCACCAACACAAGGACAGCGGCACCCAATCACAGACCACTACGTCATGAAGAGCAAGCGTCATAGGACGCGCCAGGCCCGCCGGCCAATCAAGAGCGTGGGAACCCCCGCCCGAGCGAGGAAGGCACACGTACATACACACGCACATAATCCCACCACGCTGCCTCCTACGTTCTCTCTCTCCTTAACTTCACACTACATATCTTATACTCTATCACTGATATAGAATATATCACTGATATATTCTTGTCACAGACAAGAATAAAGACCACCACTGATCTGGCTGTGACAACATGATTACTAAGAAAGAAAGAACATCGTTCTACGATTATTATAGCCCATTTTACTGCCCTGGCAAGCGCTAGCGAGTACGAGCACATTCTGGCAAGCTGACTAGCGTAACACCCCGCCCAAGATGTGGGACGTTTTAACCTCAGGTAAACGCCACATCTGACCAGACAGAATGCTCATAAACCCCGCCTCACCCAGCTACTCTCCCAAGTTGTGAAAACAAGGCACAATCACAACATAAAACACTTCATTATATAAACAAAATCTACACAACACTTCCCCAAAAGAATAGTATCACTTAACATATTACGCTCAACGAGCAAGCTTCAACAAGCCTAACCAACTAAGACAGAAACTCAGAATGTCTTAGATTCTTGCTGTAACATACTGCACTTATATACTATCAAAAGAAAGTTTTTATGTGAGGTTTTTGTATTAGTTTTAATAGTGTTTTTGGTGGCTTTGCACCACAGGGGCAAGCCTAATTTTTCTCCACTCTCAAACAAACACTGACTGAACGGCGAGGGTGCTCCTTAAGACATACCCTCCCGTGACAAACAATCAGCCAGAACATTATCAGTGCCCTTAACATGCCACACATCCAACTTGTGTTCCGGCAGCAAAACAACACCTGACACTGATAAACTGCCCAGTCCATCACAAGACTGGCACTTCTCTTCGCTCTCTCCGGCAACGGGACCTGCCAATAACCTTTCACTAGTTCTACCTTAGTGATAAACGAGGCAGCCCCGATGCGGTCTATGGGGTCGTCAACTCTGGATAAGGTATAGGCGTCTGTCAGGGATGATGCACTAACACTCTTGCAATCAACACACACACGGATCTTGCCACTTAACTCAGGTTGCAAAGTTACTGGCAACGACCATTCACGATATCCCTTATCCCTCAGACCCTTTTCCAATATGTAGTCCAGCTCTGCTTTCACAACAGGCTGTCGAGCAGGATTTATACGGTAGGGAGCCAACTTGAGCCTTGCACTGTCTCTAGCCTCCATGTCGGGTTCTACCCCGTACATCAGGCCTGGAGAATCAACAAACATGCGGACGTACTGCCACAGCCTAGTAAACAACTTCTCTTGGCGCTTAGGAACAAGAGGTTGCAACTTATCTCGAAGAACATGCCTAGTGCCCTCCCACAACCCAGCCGGGACCATAGTTTCTACGCTATAGTCTCCCTCCTTCTCCACCTTTGTCCCTAGAACAGCCAGGTCATGAGAGGGACAATCTGTACCACCTGTGCAGTCACTCCCATAGTTCATAATTGCTAAGGCTTCCCCGCCGATACCGTACATGCGCACCCCCGCATTCCATGCGACTACACCTGCCGGCTCAGCATCACCGCCTTCAGAGCCACGGCCAGACACAGTCGGTCTATGGTAGGGCTGTTGCATTCGACTAGAGCAGCATTGGGAGGCTATGCGACGACCGGGCGCATCCACTCCACAGCCAACCTCTCCAATCTGCTCAATGTCCTGATTCTGACCACCGCCCTTAGCAGCCATGGGTCGATCCTGACCTGACAACCATGCCAAAGCCTCGTCGCCCACCTTGAAACACTGAAACAACGAGGCCAACGGTTTACTAACACTCAAGTGACCTGCCAGCGGAACATCATGCACCGCATGAGTTGTGAGGCCTGGGTGCTCGGCACAAACAGTGGGGTATGAACCGAGCAGGGGCTGGATCGCTGCACGCTGCTGCTCAGGCAGGTGCTCAAGCGCTTCCACAGCCACCTGACTCGTGTCCCCCGCCCACTGCTCCGCCGAGACATGACAATCCCAACTTTCCTCCACCTGTGCCCCACTGCCCCCCTCTCCTTCTCCACCTTGGCCGCTGCAGACCAACACAGGGACAGTAGGCTGCTCAGGTGGTTGCCTCACAAACTCCTTTAACAGGTTCACATGACATGCTTCCCCATCCTCATCGAGTTCAATAGCCCCGTTCCCACAACTCTTAAGACTAAGATCTTCTTGTTGTACCTGGGAACTACTCTGTCGCGGAGTGCCATCACGCCCTACTATGTCACTAGGGGGGACAGGTTCTGGGGCCACTGCGGAGCTCACATTTGGTGCAAATACCGAGTCACCATGGAGTGTCGCTGGGTCCAAACTCTCAACCCGACCAGCCTTGACTTTCTCCTTCCGACCCTTCCTCCGCTGGTCTGAAACTTGGGTACTAGGCTGTGACACCTGAGCGGACTGAGATCTCTCGAGCCCCTCTTGCCCCTCCCTACTCGTGTCGGCCGCCCTCTCGGCAACGACTAAGGGTGGAACCTCGGAAGTGAGCACCGCAAAGTCGTTACCGAGAAGGAGGTCGACCCCCTCAACTGGCAATTTCTTTACAACACCCACATCCAACTCCCGTGTCACACCGTCCACCTCAAGCTCCAGTCTGACCAGCGGGTAAGACCGCGTAACATTGATACCTTGAACCACCACAACCCGAGCCGCGTTAATAACTTGCCAGTGAAATTCTTAACAAGTGTCTGGGAAGCGCCCGTATCACGCAGCAACTCAAGCCTATGCTCCACACCAGCCCACCTCACTCGAGCCCGACTCGCCAACCCGCCAACAGCACTTCGCTCTCGCTGCTCGAAATTTGACCATAACTTGAGTACTCCATTACTCATCCCCTTATTTGTTTGCATGAGCTGTAGCTAAGCTCTAGCTTAACTGCCCTGTAGTTGCTTTGCATGTAATTTTGCTGTGTTTTTGACTGATAAACGTTTGTTTATCGAGACTGCTTTTGTTTACATTTGTACCGGTTAGTGATGACCGACGCTCTAAAGTAAACAAACTACTTGCTTGTTTCATATTATAAAGTTCTAGCACTTATTGTAGATATTTTAGCCCTCACTGTAGTTAAGTGCTTAGCAAACCACCCAGTAGTTATCTTGCATGACATTGTACTGTAGTTTTGACTGATAAACGTTTGTTTTTCAAAATTCTATTTGTCAAGTTAGTAGAGACGCCGCCGATACCAGCGCCACCTGTGTGCGCATAAACAAACCCTCTTCTTGTATTTTATAATATTATATCAAAGTCTAGCCAATACTGTACTTGGTTGAACTTTTTATCTTGGTTATCTATATAAATCGCACACACTAACATTATTTTGTCAAGATAGTTTTAATATTGGGTTAGAATAATTTAGTTACTGTAATACTTTTTGATAGCCTATTTATTAATCACATTTCAGATACTTGTCACCATATTAATAGGCCTCTCACACTCTTGCCAGGGATATTACTAACTCCATTATTATTATTATTGTGTCGACAACTGTATAAACTAATATACAGGCTTTAGCCTAACTGTCATACTGCTAACATAATTTTATTTTTATTTTCAGGCATAAAATTGTGTTCTATTGCTAACATATTCTTTTTGTGATTTACAGACATTAATTGTACCATATTGCTAACCAATATTTTTGTTACTGTACTGTATACTGCTTTCCAGTTTTCTCACTAGGCTAAATTAACCCTCTCCCACTTTTTTTTCCAGTAAATTTTGTAACAAATTACTAGTCCATTTGCAATTTTCAGGCTTTAACTGTGTCATACTGCTAACATCAATTTTTGTTTTATTTTCAGGCATAAATTGTGTTCTATTGCTAAACAAAAAATTGTGATGTACAGGCATATTAATTTTATCATATTGCTAACAAAATTTTGTGTGATTTTCAGGAATTAATTGTATCACATTGCTAACATAACATTTTTGTGATTTTCAGGCTTTAATTGTACCATTTTGCTAACATAAATTTGTGTGATTTTCAGGCATATTGTGATTATATCGTCATAGCGCCGCAACGAACCTGCATGAGTTGTTCTGGTAAATTTGGCCCTACCATGTTTGTTGATACTGATGTCCAAATTTGTAGATTTTGCCAGCTCCGAGAGAAGATTGCGGATGAATTGAATGCAGCTCACCGCAAGATCGATGCCCTGACTACGAAGCTTGAATCCCTTCAAGAATTTGCCACTCTCAACGTAGGAGTGCCCTCGGCCCAAGAAACCAGTACGATGTCAACCGCCATTCCAGTGCATACAGTACCGGTACCGGTACCCACACCAGCAGCTACCTTAGATGTTGCAGAAAATAATAATTACTCTACTCTCACTCCCCCCCAGGACAACTTTCAGTTAGTGAGAAACAATGTGCATCCCAGTACCAGTACCAGGAAGGTCATCCCGACAACATGCCAAAACCGCTTCAAAATTCTTGCTATTGACGAGGAAGAAGAAACGGAAGTAGTTCGGCTTGTGGGCGACTCCATGTTCCGTGGCCAATTAACCGAGTTCTGTGCCAGGGCACCCAGGACCAGAAAGCGATTCTGTATCCCAGGTGGCGGCGTGGACGACATTGTTGCGGCTGTGGAAGAGGTTTCCAGGCTCGCCCCCGCAAGCACTACGTACGTCATCCACGTTGGATCTAACGATGTCCAACGGACGCGGTCAGAGGAACTACTTTGCAAGTACCGGTGGCTGATCAGGTCCTTCAAGGAAAAATCTAATAGAATATTAATTTCAGGAATTGTTCCCCGGATTGATGTAGAAAACCGATTCTACAACATAGCTACCAGTACAAATCGCCGACTAGCCAAACTCTGCAGGGAGGAGGACATCGGTTTTGTCGACACGTGGGATCAATTTTACTATGATAAATCTTTGTTTTCAGGAGATGGTGAACATCTCAATGAAGTAGGAGCTGCACGTCTTGGTCGTCTGCTGAACGATGCAGTCAAGGATTTCCGTTCAAAAAACGGGGTCAACCGGGGGTATCCGGGGGTAGTGTAAGTCAAATACGAACTGAAAAATCAGACACTGCACAATCAGTAACATCCAACTCTAATACTCTTAAGGTGATTTATGAAATGCTCGTAGAATACGCAATACATTTTCAGATCTAGAGGAAATCGTGTTTACAGAACATTATGATATAATCGGCATTACAGAATCTTGGTTAAATACGGAAGACAGAGACTTTTTAGCTGAATATACGCTTCCTGGTTATAGAATGTTTGAGAAAAGTCGGATCAATAGAAATGGAGGAGGAGTTCTGTTTTTTTATAAAGGAAAGTCTTAATCCCGTCTTAATGTCAAAACCTCAAATTGCGAATATAGACATATCTTACGTACTATAAAATAATAAACGAGGAACTAAAATAACACTAGCTTTATTATACAGACCCCCAGCTCAATCAGTGCAAACTAACAGTGAAATTTATGAACAAATTGCAGAAATAACTAACATACAAGATACCGTAATTCTTGGCGATTTCAACTCACCCGTGACTAAATGGGGCGATATTCTTACTTCACATTCTGGACACGACCTCTATGCTAATTTGCAAGAGAGTTCACTTTTTTAATTTGTACAATCTTCGACCCATGGTAATAATGTGCTTGACCTTGTACTCGCAACAAAAGAAGAATTAATAGAGAATTTGAATGTTGGTGATCAATTCATTACCAGTGACCATTGTATGATAACTTTCACTTTAAAGTTTACTAGTAACAAATCAAATAGCAGCATTGAGAAAGTCCCTAATTTCAAGAAAGCAAATTTTCATAAACTTAAATCAAAGCTTAAAGAAACTGACTGGAGCTTTCTGACTCTTTCTGACTACTAATAACGACATAAATACATCTTGGGAGTGTTTCACAACCTTAAGGCAGTGCAAGATTGCATACCATCGAAAATACGGCGTCCAGGCCATAATGATAAGCCCAAATGGTGGAATAAAGATATTTCAGACTGTCTGCTTGCTAAAAAATTTGCTAATGATAGATTAAAATCCTCACAAAATGACGAAGAACGGGTGAAATTTGTAGAGCTACGACGCAAAGCCAAAAAGTTAATTAAGCAAAGTAAAAAGACCCTGGAGTTACATGTTGCGAATCAAAGTAAAACAAACCCGAAAGAATTCTATAGTTATATCAGAAAGAAAAAAGTAGTTACTTCAACTGTTGGACCGTTAGTCGATGAAAATGGAGAATACACCAAAGACGAAGTACAAATGAGTAATGCCCTCAATACCTTCTTTGCATCAGTTTTTACAACCGAAGACCTCAGTGATATCCCTATACCATCGCCGATCAGATTGATAATTCAGATGTTCTAAGCAATATCACCGTTACAGAGAGAGAAGTATTGAATTGTTTAGATAAACTCAAGGTAAATAAAACACCTGGACCTGATACAATCTCGCCTAGAGTTCTAAAGGAAGCTAAGGATGAGCTCTCCAAACCACTGACATTGTTATTCAATGAATCCTTGCAGTCTGGGACTATGCCTGATCAGTGGAAGCTAGCCAACGTAATACCGATATTCAAAAAAGGCAGAAAATCCCTACCCAGTAACTATCGTCCAATTAGCTTAACCTCAATTGTATGTAAAATAATAAAAACGGTCATAAGAGACAGACTCGTAAATCACTTAGAGGCAAATAACTTACTTAAAGATAGTCAACACGGCTTTCGTAAAAAACGTTCCTGTTTAACAAACCTCTTAGACTTCTTCCACGATATCCTCAACCTCTACGATGAGAGTAAAGCTGTAGATATTATATACCTTGATTTTCAAAAGGCCTTTGACAAAGTTCCTCACAAACGTTTACTGCTAAAACTAAAAGCTCATGGAATACAAGACAGTGTGTTGAAATGGATAGAAAATTGACTCAGCGACAGAAAGCAAAGAGTAGTCATAAACGGTAAGGCATCTAAATGGACCAATGTAAGTAGCGGGGTACCCCAGGGATCGGTACTAGGACCAATTCTCTTTCTAATTTACATCAACGACATAGATGAGGGTCTCACCTGTACAATCTCAAAATTTGCTGACGATACAAAAATTGCAAATAGCGTACTCTCAAAAGAACAAGTTGACGATATGCAACACAATCTAGATAAATTGTCATGTTGGGCCCAAATTTGGCAAATGAGTTTCAATGCGGATAAATGTAAAGTACTACATATCGGATACCTAAATGAGAAAGCAAACTATTCGATGAATGGCACTCAGCTTAAGAATGTAAACAGAGAAACCGATCTGGGAGTAACAATATCGAGTAACCTAAAACCGAGTCAACAATGTTCAGAAGTTGTTAAGAAGGCAAACAAAATAATTGGGTTTATAGGCAGGTCATTTGAGCATAAATCCAAAGAAGTTATCCTAACCCTTTACAATTCCTTAGTCCGCCCTCTTCTGGAATACTGCGTTCAATCCTGGTGCCCTTATTACCAAAAAGATATAAACAAGCTAGAACGAGTTCAATGTAGAGTTACCAAAATGATACCTAGCCTAAAGGACAAACCATACGAAGAGCATCTTAGAGAATTAAATATATTTCCTTTAACCCAGCGCAGATTAAGAGGTGACTTAATTCAAGTGTTCCAAATCATCAAAGGCATCAACAATATGAACTGTAGTAAGTACTTCACTATCGACCAATCTAATTACACGCGGGGAAACGGTTGCAAAATTATTGGTAAATCTTTTAACTCACACGAATCTAAGAATTTCTTCTTCAATCGAGTTGGCAACTTGTGGAATGGGCTTCCTCGAGACGTTATAGACTGCAGCACCGTTGATTCATTTAAACTCCGCTTAGACAAATATCTCGCATCAAACCCGCGACTGACTGCGTTTGTAAATGAATAACTTTATTTTATCCCCCCCTCAGTTACTAACCCATCTGTCCCATACTAACTTCCTAATCCTGCCACGGACAATAGTTCCAGGGCAGTAGTTCCCTTTCCAATGTTCCCTTACCCACTCTAAACCACTGTTTGGACACTTGATCCTCAGTGTTTTGGAGGACAAGCAGCCTAGATGGGTCACTAGATCTGTTGTTGCTTGATTTCCTTTGTACTCCTTTGTAATCACAGTGCCGTGCCCCCTATGACCACAAAAAACATCTCGGATGGGTAACGAGCCCTCCTGCTGCTTTTGCACCGGCGGTGACTTCGCAACCGACTGTTTACCCCGGGAAAACGCGGAAGACCTCAAAGACACGCCGATGTTGCTCACTAGTGACACCACTGCTGTAGGCGGTGTGCTCAGACATGAGCGCACAATATTTTTTTTTTTTAAGAGACAATGAACGGAGGAAGGAAAAACACAAATAAAACAAAAAGGTCCATGTGCCTAAAGGCATCCTCCATTCATAAAATGTTTGTAACAACTGGATTTAAACTTTTGTAGATTGTAAGTTTGTGGAAAGCAACTCGAAGGAAGTGAATTCCAAAGAGTAGTAGTTCTAGGGATAAATGAATTTTGATAAGCAGAAGTTCTGCATTGTGGAGGAGAAAGCGTAAATTCATGGGCGCTCTCAGCTGCCCTAGTTCTACGGGGAAAGATGTGGAGATGCGGCACAATTGAAGCAAGTTCCTCGGAACAATTGCTGTGAAAATATCTGTAGAATAATGCAAGGGATGCAACGTTTCTTCGTATGGATAATGTAGGAAGGTCCTGTGCGATTACAGGGTTATTGATTAATCTAATAGCTTTATTTTGAATTTTGTCCAACTGCCTCAATGCAACCACTCCACTTCCACTCCACAGAGGTGAACAGTAATCCATCTGAGAACGCACATGACTTTTATATATTACGGCCAACTGCTCGTCAGTGAAGAATTCTCGAACTCTGTACAGGAGTCCCAGTTTTTTAGAGGCATTCTTAGCAATGCTTCTAACATAATGTGTCCAGCTCAAGTTAGTAGTTAATGTTACACCGAGAATGTCAATACTAGGGGAAGTGGGAATATTTACATCATTAAAAAATATATGGGAGTCAGTGCGATTCTGTCGGTTAGAAAATTTAATATACTTGGTTTTCTGTGCATTAAAGGAAACTAGATTCTTTTGTCCCCATTCATTAATTCTAGAAAGGTCCTGGTTCAGAGAAATTGCAGTGTTTATTTTGAATTTATAAGATCGGGTTGGGTGAAAGAATTGGTAAATGTGAAGGAACTGTGGAGTGTTGAGTCATCTGCATAGGAATGTATTGGATTATGAGTGGTAGATATGAGATCATTGATATGAATGAGGGACAGAGTTGTGGCCAAAACTGATCCCTGGGGAACACCAGCATTTATTGAGTGAAATTGAGAATAAAGGCCATCTACCATTACACATATTTTTCTGTTATGAAGATAAGAAGAAATTAGTGGAACTAATGATGCTAGGCCGTAGTGTGACATCTTCGACAATAAGGCTTGATGCCAGACTCTATCAAATGCCTTTGATATATCCAGTGCTATTGTATGTGTTTCACCATGTTGGTCTGTAGCTTGGTTGATTTGATGTGTAAGAAGGCAAAGAATGCCTGCAGTTGATCGACATCGTCTAAAACTATATTGCCTATCACTGATTAATTTATTATTCTCAAGATGCTTAATTATGTGATTATCAACTCTGCGTAAGCAGAGTTTGGTATGGCCCCCCCGTATAATGGGTACCACACGATAAAAATGTCTGTCGTCGTCGTCGTCGTCGTCGTAGTCGTCCGTCTGTCTCGGAACTCCTCCTAGACCGTTGGACGGATTTTCACCAAATTTCACACGAACATTTGTTGCGTGAATGCAAACGTCAGTCAAAAAAGATTTTTTGAATTTATGCAATAGTTATGAATTTAGGTCCAAAATATGGTTCCCCCCCCCCCCCAATGATGGTGTTCTGGGAGCGAAAACATCTCGCTACGCATTTGCTAGGTTAAATTAGTTTAGTTGGCATTAGAAGTGATGGTAGTAATATTTGGATTTATGGTGATAGTAGTGATAATGGTGATAATTGTAGTGATGATGGTTGTAGTTGTATTGATGATTAATACAGTAGTGATGATGATGACAGTAGTAGATATGATGGTGACAGTAGTAGTAATGATGGTCATAATAGTAGTGATGATGGTGACAATTAATGATGATAGTTGTAGTGATAATAATGACAGTAGTGATGATGGTAGTGACGATGGTGTGAGTATTAGTTATGATGGTGAGTAGTCGTGAGGATGGTGAAATTTGTAGTGATGCTGACGATAGTTGTGGTGATGAAGTTCATTGTAATGGTGATGATGGCAGTAGTAGTGATGATGGTGACAGTAGAATAAATTATGGTAATATTTGTGACAGTAGTAATGATGATGGTTATAGTAGTAGTGATGATGTTAACAGTAGTAATGATGATTGTAAGATGGTGGTGATGATATTAGTAATGATGGTTGATAGTTGTAGTATCAATGATGATAGTAGTGATTAAGATGCTAGTGACAATGGACAGTGATGATGGTGAGAGTAGTAGTGATAATTGTAATAGTAGTAGTGATGATGATCATAGTAATGGTGATGATGACAGTACTCGTGATGATTGTGGCAGTTGGAGTGATGATGGCAGTTGTAGTGATGATGGCAGTAGTAGTGATTATGTTGCTTGTGATTGATGATGGTATTAGTAGTGATGATGGTAACCCATCGCAGAGTTGGGTATGCCGTTTTGATTTTGGGCAAAACGGCACGTCTACTTTATTTAATATAATTTCAAAGACTTTACAAGGCCGTAGTGTGACATCTTCGACAATAAGGATTGATGCCAGACTCTATCAAATGCCTTTGATATATCCAGTGCTATTGTATGTGTTTCACCATGTTGGTCTGTAGCTTGGTTGATTTGATGCGTAAGAAGGCAAAGAATGTCTGCAGTTGATCGACATCGTCTAAAACCATATTGCCTATCACTGATTAATTTATTATTCTCAAGATGCTTAATTATGTGATTATTTAATATAATTTCAAAGACTTTACCAAGAGTGGAAGTTATAGCTATTGGTCTGTAGTTTGATGGATCTGAAGAGGCACCTTTTTTAGGAACTGGATGGATGTTTGCTTCTTTCCAGGGTACTGGGAAGCATGAGGTATGAGTACATAGACGGACAAAATTTGCCAATACAGGAGCGAGCACCAAGGAGCAATTCTTAAGTACTATTGGAGGAATTTCATCTGGACCAGGAGCCTTATCTACTGAGAGATTCTGCAAAACAGTTTTGACATGTCTGGTGTGGATCTTAAGTGAGGGAATCTCAGGCGAATTAAAATTAAGTACAGAGACATCTTGATTTATTTCATCTAAGGTTGAGTTGGTGGAGAAAATAACCGCAAGAAGGTTAGCTTTACCTCGTGGGTCACTTACAAGATTGCCAGTCGGAGATTTTAATGGTGGAATGGATGAAGCAGTTGTGAAGTTGGATTTGAATGAGTTAAGAGTAGACCAAAATATTTTTTTATCATTTGGATTATTTAGAAGTTTATTTGCCTGCTTGTGGAGAAAGTTTGATTTAGTTAGGTTTAATACAGTTTTGGCATGATTTCTGATGTTTCTAAAGTAATTAAAGGCTTCATGTGTTTTTGATCTTGTGTATGCATTGTAGACTATTGCTTTTTGTTCAGCTACTCTAGCACAATTATGGTCAAACCATTTAGGTGAATTAGATCTTTTACTGTACTTTTGATGAGGAATAAAAGTTTCCATTCCAATTTTTACAAAATCTTGTATGTGCCTCAAGGTGGTGTGTGCATCATTAGAAAAGAAAGAGGTCCAGGGAATATCAATAAAGAAACCTTGAAGGCCCTCCCAGTCTGCCCTATCGTAATGCCATTTAGTCACCAAAACAGGTTCAGAGTGGGAAGGTGTGGTAGACAGGTGGCCTGTATCAGACAGTGATCAGAAGATCCAAGCGGGGACCTCACTGTAACATCATAATTTTCTGAATTGGTTGTTAAAAATAAGTCCAGTAGGTGGGAATTATGATTAGGATTATCTGGTACACGGGTGGGTTGGTTGACTAGTTGAGTGAGATTAAATGAGTCTGCAAATAGCTCACATTCAAGACCAGCATCATCAGTCCTGGCTGAATGAGTGAGCCATTCAACATTATGGACATTAAAATCACCCAACACACTGATTTCAGAAGAAGCATTTAAGTTGAGGACACTGAGTTGTGAGGACAGAGAATCAAAAAGACTTTGCTCTGGAGGAGTATTTGGGGAACGGTAGATGCAACATATGTATTTAAATTTACCAGCAGAAATTAATTTGTATATAGAATAATCAAAATAGGGACAATTGAAACTAGTAACCTCCTCCAGGGCAATTTTAGATTTTGCGAAGCAACATACACCTCCTTTAGGTCTGAAATTTTGGAGCAGTTGATAACCTGGAAAATTAAATCTAGACGTGTCAGATGTGGATGTTACCTGCGTCTCTGTCAAAAAAAGGAGAGTAGGGGATTCTGCTTGAAGAAATTGATGTACGGAATTGATGTTAGAGTGAAGTCCCCTTATATTGCTAAAGAAAAAGCTGCACCGACGAGCAGCTTTGGGATGTTGCAATGCTCTTGACACAGTCGCATGATGACTGTGCCCCTTCTTATGACACTTGAAACATTCCACTTCACTCTTGGACTTCCCCTGAAGTGGGTGGGTAAAGGCCCTAGCCTTTCTTTAACGGGAAGGGTTTCTACTTGGGATCAAAATTGGCATCAGTACTTTTAAATGGGTAATTAGTTGTGTCCTTAATTCGGGGGGGTGGAGTGGTACGCACCTGGTTACCTGCCTCAGCTCTCTGTGCAAACCCGCACCCACGAATCAATGACAACCTGAGGTCAGCCATCTGAGCCGCCTCCTGCGGAGTTTTCGGTTGCTTTTCTTTCAGGTAAAGCGTCAAGTCACTGCAAGTACATTTAAAAAATTGCTCCAACAACACTAATTGCTTCACTGCATCAAAAGTAGTTGCCTTCTCCGATCTTAGCCAATTCTCAAATGCATCTGACAGCTCTCTAGCGTGTTCCTGGAAAGTACTCTCCTTTCTCTTGGGAACAGCCCTAAATTTCAGCCTATAGGTCTCTGGCTGCAACTCATACGCCCTCAGGACAGCCTCTTTCAACGCCTCATAATTCACGCAGAATCTAGGGGCAAAGCATCATACGTCTTGAGTGCTTTCCCCGTCAATCGTGACGAAACAAGGGCTGCCCACTTCTCCTCGGGACATTGGTGCTCCTGGCACTTTTTCTCGAACCGGAGAAAGAATTCGGTAACTCCTAACTCATCAAACACTGGAACCAACTTTAGTAGATGCGACAGGGACTGGTCATGGGGTCGATCCCCCTGGACGACCCGGTTCCTCGTCACCTCTACACGAGTTTTCTCTAGATCAATATCGGCACAATACCTTGCAGACTCAGCCTGATACCTATACTTGCGCTCAGACTCTCGCTCCTGCTGCTCGAGCTCAGCCTCTAGCTGCCGCTGTTGCTGTTCGAGCTCAGCCTCATGCTTTCGCTGCTCGAGCTCAGCCTGTCGCTCTTGCTGCTTAAACTCCGACTGCTGCTTAAGTTTGGCGAGCTCGAGCTGAAACAACTTCTCGGAAGACAAACCCTGAGGAGGGGGTGCTACTATTGGGGACCCACCCCGTGAATCACCTAGAGGCATACCCAACCGCCAGCGGCCATCGGCCTGCGGGAACGTACCCGGCTCCGGAACCCGAGGGGGCGCCATGATAGGAGTCGAGTGGAATGGGAGCTGGGCCGAAGGTGCCCCAGCTCCCGCTCCACCCGAAGCCCCATGCACCCCACCGAGCACACAGGTAACCAGCTCACCTTTCGACAAACCGCTAGTACCGGACAACCCCAAGACCGTGGCTACACACTGCAGTCCGTACCGGTCCAGCCCCGACACCCGGTCCGCCGACACAGGTTCTTCCCAAAAAATCCGAGCATCCTCCTCATTGTTCACCACCCGAACACCGTTTAACAACTCCACCTTCTCCACCTCCTCGCCTGTCTCTCGCACTGTGCCCTCACTATGTTCAGACCCGTCCAGTGACATGATGGAGTCAACAACAAAAAATCTCAAGTCAAGACAAAAGTAGCCAAATCTCGCGTAGCTTTATTCACAAAAAATATTCGAAGATGTTTTTGAGTGCAATACTAGGTCACCAATAAACTCCAACAAGTTCTATATATCCTCAAAACAATGTCCACTGCCAACACTGCGAGAAATAAATTCAACCCCAAATGGCAACAAGATTTCTCCAAAAAAAAAATGCAATATTCAGTTCACTATATACTGGTCTAAGGTCGCCATTTGTTAACTGGCCAAGGTCGCCATTTGTTATGACCAGCACTACGAAATAAACAAGGGCACTTAATAATGGACTAGATGATAGGCTATATCTGCAACAACGGTGGTACGCAAATTCCAAACCCTCGAACTATTACGCCGGTGAACAAAACACTTAAACCCTCCAGAGTTAATCTACTGGATAACGGGGTATCAATTAACTGGGTTTTAGTGCACTTCTACAAAGGCTTTCCGGTGACGGCAAAGCCTACTCACAACAGGAGTACTTTACGTTAATAAAATGCTCTCAAGTAATAACAATGCTTAAATAAACTATAACAAGATTTAATAAAGGAGTATATGCTTACGTTAACTTTAGTGTGAGTCTGTACTCAACACTAAACTCTTCAATGCTCTATGAAAACACTGGAAGTCTAGTCCTACAGCAATCAGATATGGAATCTTCTGTAAACGTCTGATGCTCTAAGATGATCGTTAAATATAGAACAGAAATAATGCAGGGGCAGGACACCAAAGCGTGTATCTTAAATACACCAATAAGTAGGATACATATATATAAAACAAGGGAGTGCAACAACTCTGTGACAGCACTAATAATAGCCACTCAAAACAGTACTTCCTTAGCCAAAGTAACAGCCATACTGAGTTGTGCACCATGCATCAACCTAGGCTAAAATAATACGTGAATAATTCCTAAAGCATACACAGTTAAAGTTAATAAACCCAATGCTGTCTTTATTACTAATAAAGTCTAGCAGCGGCATAAAAGGTACCAGAAGGCTAGGCAGAGCGCAAGCATGCTCGTAGCCTACTGTCTCCCCTTGAACAGATTTCCCTTATGTTACGTTAAGTGACTAGGAGGCTCTCTTGGTAAGTCCAGATCTCAAGTATCTGCTCTTACCCTGGCGCTCCACAAAGGTCAACAAAATGAGGTAGCAAGCATACAAGTAAGTGTAGGCAAAAGCCCTTCGCTTGTATACTGCTACACTCGCAAAGGAAAAATATGCACAAGGGTTACAGGCACCTAGCTCCGTCGAAGTCGTACAGGCTCTGACTTGCCATGTACATAACTCAGACAACGACTAAAGATACCCTCCACTGTCTAGCATTAAATAGTAACAAAGAACAACTCAATAATTAGAAGCACCCAATGATAATATGACTCATGTGACTATGACTAATAATCCCTAAAGCTAGTGCAATACATATATGTGAGAACTGGTGCTGGTAATACGACTGGCCGACTATGGAAGTCGTATGCAGAACCAGAAGGGATAAGTAATTGAATAAAGATAAGAAGTATTGGAAAAGAAGAAGTTCAGAGAGAGAAACAGTAGTACAGGGGGTTAGATTGGGGACAGATTGCAAGGGACGTCTAGGACCAAGCACACCATGCCAAGCTCTAAGGAGACACTGTGTAGGAGCCCCCCAGCACCAACACTAGGACAGCGGCACCCAATCACAGACCACTACGTCATGAACAGCAAGCGTCATAGGACGCGCCAGGCCCGCCGGTCAATCAAAAGTGTGGGAACCCCCGCCCGAGCGAGGAAGGCACACGTACATACACACGCACATAACCTTCGTTCTCTCTCTCCTTAACTTCACACTACATATCTTATACTCTATCACTGATATAAAATACTTCCAAGTGTCACAGACAAGAATAAAGACCACCACTGATCTGGCTGTGACAACATGAATACTAAGAAAGAAAGAACATCATTCTACGATTATTATAGCCCATTTCACTGCCCTGGCGAGCGCTAGCGAGTACGAGCACATTCTGGCAAGCTGGCCAGCGTAACACTATTCTCAGTAAGGCACCCTAGTCTCAGTAAGGCACCCTAGTCTCTGTAAGGCACCCTAGTCTCAGTAAGGCACCCTAGTCTCAGTAAGGCACCTTAGTCTCAGTAAGGCACCCTAGTCTCAGTATGACACCCTAGTATCAGTAAGGCTCCGTAGTCGCAAATTTATCTCTAAGAGAAATCTTGAGATTATTTATTAAGCTTGATAGAGGTCTAGGGAGGAAACAAAAACAATAATACATTAATAAAAAACAACATTAATAAATAAACCCTCCCATTTAAATGCAATTAGTTTCTTTAATGTCTTATCCTATATACAAATTTCAGCGTTCTATATAATTAACTATTAATTTGACTACATAACTTAAAGGTATTCAAGTCTAATACATAAAAATTAAGCAAATATTGTTTGTTGATGATATGAAATCAAGCTAACTCTCACAAACACCTCCTCCTCCTATTCATTTCACTACACTTAACAAGCACACCACACTTTTTTCCAGCACACCTAAATTACCTATAACGTACCTTGATGTTGGCTATCTATCACTCTTTCAACCTTGGGGGTACACTTGTTACAGGCAGCTTCATATTTTGTCTCCTTCATTCACATATAAACAAATATATACTGTATAATTATAGTGTTTTCTATCTTATATTTCAGATTGGTAGCTTCGTGGCCACTTACCTTGTGGTACTCCTACAAGTGGGATACCAGCCTATCTCAACTCACACACAGTAGGAATAATAATAATAATAATAATAATAATAATAATATTCATAATAAATATCAATAATAAAAATATTAAAACAAATATAATGATAATGATAATAACAATACACATATTAACATAAATTAGGCTAATAATTATAATAAACTATTGATATAGGCCTACCCTACATTACTCTTTCTATTTGATATATGTACCTAATATATGTAGACTGAGGATATGTAATGTATGTTATTGCTTGCATTGTTCCTTACATCTCTATTTTTGCCCATCTGTCTTGCTATCTTTCTTGTTATATATTCTCAGTCAATGTATATATATATATATATCGATAAATGTACTGTAAAGATAATATGCTATTCAAATAATTAACTGAGGAATCAATTGTCTGTTGTTACTTACATTCCTATGCATTACTCTCTCTCTCTCTCTCTCTCTCTCTCTCACACACACACACACACACTCTCTCTCTCTCTCACACACACACTAAGCATTTTATTATTTTTTTAGTTTTTTTGTTATTTGTTTTAGTAAGATAATTATGTCAACATATTTGGCACAAGGTCTGTCCTCCATTGGAAGTATACAAATGTTAAGGGGGGATGGTTCACTTTTTGGTGGATTTAGTGTGTCCATGTATTTATTATTTATTTAGTTCCTCCCTAGACCTCCATCAAACTTATTAACAAAAAACATCCATTAGATCAGCCGTCTAGATTAGAAAAAGGCTGGTTCATCCAAATTACAAGCTCACTATCATTCGGTAGGACAAAAATCGACACCTAAATGGCACGAACGTTATTAATATTGACAAAGTAATGGGGCGAACGTCTTAAAATCTCAAAAGCAATGTGGCTAAACATGAGGACGAAGATTTGTAAACATAAAAGACATTACTTTGTTATACAGTGAACACTGTTGGTATACCGTGATGCAGCCTTGTATGTTATTATGTTTCATATAAGACGGTTTTACTCAGCTTATAAAGGATCCATGGGACTCGTTATTTTTATTTGCAGACAGGCTATCTACTGTTTATGATATTAATTTAGGGCATGTCACTGCCTTTAGTATAGGTAACCTAAAATGTTGCATAAAAAACCCGAGCGCTACATTTGATTGCTTGATTTAGTATAACACATTATAGAAACCAGTGTATGTTAAATATAATGTTTAACCATAGATAGTGTATCAGTGTGTGTGAGAGAGAGAGAGAGAGAGAGAGAGAGAGAGAGAGCGCGAAAGTGAGATAATTACAAGGAATAGTTAGTACCTCAAAGACCTTGCGGTCCATTCTGGGGAGATACTCGAAGTGGAAGGAGAGAGATTGCTTAGTGCACTACACTAATTACATAGTGTGCAGAATATATATCTACTCTCTTCATGAACTGTTCTACTGTAGAACTGTTTACCACTTCTGAAGAAAGTTTGTTCCAGGTAAAACATAGCTTATATGTGAAAATGTTCCCACAAAAACTATTGCTGAACCTTTTCAATTTTAAATTCCAGCAATGGTTGCGGGTTGTATTCATATTAAGGTTAAACATTTTGCTATATTCCACATTGTCAAACCAATGAAGTATTTTAAAAATTCAATGAGCTGACCTCGTAGTCTGCGTGTTTCCCACGGAAAGAGATCAAGAGCTCTCAACTGTTCATCATAGATCAGTCTTATAATCGATAGAATATGTTTTGTACCCCTAGCTTGTACTCTTTCAAGGCGGTCTATATCTTTCCTGAGTGCTGGAGACCCAAATTGAACAGCATACTCCAAGAGAGGACGTATCAGTGCATTGTAAAATGTAAGGACGATTTCAATATTATTATACTTAAATTGCCTCTTAATGTAGCCCCAACAATTCTGATCTTTCTTTTCTACTTCCGTGCACTGCGTGGAAAACTTTAGGTCACGGTTGATCAGAACACCCAAATCCTTTTCCAAGTCAGTCACTTCCAAAAGAGAGAGAGTTAGTGCGAGTGATTGAGAGTTAGTGAGTGAGTGAGAGTGAGAGGGAGAGAGACCCAAAGAAAACATCCGGCAGTGAGAGGGACAGAAACAAGAATAAGCCTCTGAGTCTCGAGAGAGAATAATGCATGTTGAGGTCTGGCAAGGGAGGAGGTGAGACGGGCAGACTAGAGAAGGAGAAAATACAGTTAAACCCTTCTGTACCGGCGACGTCTTTTAACCTATTTCTGGCTGCTATTAGACAATTTTATTCAGTTTAAAAAGGGCCTCCAGCAATTAACAGTCTTCGAACTATCTCGCTTAACCATTGACCAAATAGATATTCCTGTGAAATTTGGTGAAAATTCATCAAACTGTCTAGCAGGAGTTTCCGAACAGACAGACGGACGACGACGACAGACAGGCTGGCGGTTGGTGCACAGTATACGGGCGGGAACTGTGTCCGCGATACCACTCTGCTTCGCAGAGTAGAAAATATAATCAATAGCTATATACTTGTGCAGAGGATTGAACTTTCAGTTAGAATATATTGTTTGCTTTTACTTTAGTAAGATGTTTTAGAAGAAGTAGAGTTAGAGATAAATATTTGAAAACATATTTTTTTGTCTAAATAGATATCAAATACGAAATTTACAGACATATGATTTGTTAAACTAATGATTGTAATTGAGAATAATATGACATACATTATATAATTGAAACACAAATGATTAAATGACAAAATTCAGACCACGCGCCAAATACGTGTTAAAACTACATTGGATGCCTCAAAAAAGCTAATAACTTTATATAACTCGTTAGTATATTTGTTATTGCTATAATTATGGGGTTGTGTAGATAGTTGTACGTGTAGAGGTAATTTTGAGGCAGCGAAAACAACTTATTGAACACAGAAGAGAGTTAATTTTAATACATTATAATTATTATGGAAGGATGGCATAGTACACAAAAACAATGTCAACATTACTAGGGTACGTAATAATAAAAGTCAAAACGAAAACAAAATTGAATATTTAGAAAGGCTATCAATGAAATATGAGCACAACTGGAGAATAATATACAGACACGAACGAATAAAGAATAAAAGTTAAAGGTGGAACTGAGTGAGAGAGAGAACCAAACACAGACGTGGTGAAGAAGGCAAGCAGAAAGCCCCGAGCATGTTAATGTATGAGGGCAAACAGAGCGAGAGGCAGGGGGCGATAAATTGAGGAAGGATTCACCGCAGATATTTCACTGAATAACATTGAGGAAGGAATCACCGCAGATATTTCACTGAATAACATTGAGGAAGGAACCACCGCAGATATTTCACTGAGGGAGTTGTTTTTTCTCCCTCATGTTCTGTCCCATTACCTTTGAGATTTTAAGATGTTCATCCTATTAGTTTGAATGTTTTAGACCTCTCACCCCTTACACTAGTAACAGTAGAAGGTGGTGGTCCAGAGCATTTTGGCGAGTCGTTACCAGGGGACAGACTGATGGGGGAATTTCTGGTCCCCCCCCCCCCCCCCCTCCCCCCTACAAAAGTACGAGACTAATTTTAGTAATGCATGCATGTGTCGATTATAAGGGTTTCATTGATATAAAGAATATTACATCTATCATAGAAAACTGGCTTTATCCCACATTTACCAACACAGCGGACAGGGTCAATAATGAGTGAAGGTCGATGGCTGACCAACTGGATTTACACGGGTCACCAGTTCAATTTGTGGGTTGGTCCAGCCATTAAGGGGAGGCAGACCGTTTTTCTGGACCCCTTCTCCCTAAAGTTTAGCCCACTAGTTTTGAGATTATAAGACGTTCGGCCCATTAGCTTGGCGATTTTAACACCTTCGCCCCATTTCGTTGTCAATTTTAAGACCTTTCGTGCCATTTAGGTGTCAATTATTTCCTGGCGAGCAATAGCGAGCCTTAAATTTTAAAAGGAACCGGCCTTCGGCCGGGAAATTTTTCTACCGAAAAATGTACACATTTATCTTGAAAGGGGGTCTAGGGGGTGTTTTTCTAAGCTTGATGGAGGTCTAGGGAGGAAACTAAACAATTATATGAATACATTAATTAATAGACCAACCAAACGGTCTGCCTCCCCTTAAATTAAAGACCCGCCCACCTCCCGTCTACCTTAAGGGGAGGTTTTTTATTTTACTGGAACCATTTCTCCCTCATGTTTAGCATCAATATTTTGTATATTATTAAGACGTTTGTTCCATTACTTTGGCGACTATAAGACCTTGGGAGAGAGTTCAAGTCCTCCACCCTCATAATTATAAGTTTATAAGAACATCAACAAGGTGTGTGTGTGTGTGTAACGTGTGTAAGTAATCAGTAAGTAGGCCAGTAATCAAACTAATTATGACAAAGCAAATGTTTGAGGCGGATCAGAGTGTGTAACTATGCATATGATAAATATAACAACTACTAGAGTTCTATGTAGTACCGAGCAAACTCCTCAATGTTGCCATGAAGTCTTAGTGCGAAACTGAAGCATATGCTAAAATGTATATCAGGTAAAGTTGATGTATTTCAATTAAACTGAGAAATATATAATGTTTTCTCATGATAAAATCGGGCAATAGGGCAAACCCTACATTCAAATCTTATATTTATATATAGATATAAATCCACTGAGAAGAGAGCCAATAATGACCTACATATCGGGGTGGGGTGGGACTAGCAGCAAATTAAGGACCGAGGGTTAAGGGGGTAGTGGGTTTTTTTTGTTTTTATTTTTTTATTTATGTATTTATAGTTTTCTCGCTTGACTTCCACCAAGCTTAAATAACATTCCTTAGTCCCCACTTCAAGATAAACTTCAAGATAAACTTGTACATTTTACGGTAGAAAAATGTCCCGGCGGATGAACGGTTCCTCCTAGAACTTCAGGCTCGCTTTCGCTCGCCAGTAAAAACGACACCTAAATGGCACGAAAGGTCTATATATTGACACAGAAATGGGGTGAGAGGTCTTAGAATATCCAAACTAATGGAATGAACATCTTACAATCTCAAAGGTAATGGGTCTGAACATGAGGGAGAAAAAAAAAATACCTCCCCCTTAATGATATTAACTGGGAGCAATATTTGTTTTTTCCTTTCGTTTTATTCAGAGAAATATCTGCAACGAACCCTTCCTCAATGTATCGCCCCCCTGCCTCTCGCTCTGTTTGCCCTCATACATTAACATACTCGCGGCTTTCTGCTTGCCTTCTTCACCACGTCTGTGTTTGGTTCTCTCGCTCACTCAGTTCCACCTTTAATTTTCCTTCTCTATTCGTTTGTGTCTGTTTATTGTTCTCCAGTTGTGCTCATATGTCATTGATACCCTTTCTTCATTGTTTTTCTTTTTTCGTTTTGATTTATATTATTACCTTAGTTGCTATGTCATACTTATGTCATAAATGATGTCATAAAATATGTCATAAATGATAAACCTCCACCTTGGATGATTCCGGTGCTATTCCTCCCTCTCCGCCCTCCTCTCTCTTACTTATGCCTAATATCCTAATCTCTTCTAAAGATGTACTTTCTACCCTCTCTGGACTTAACACTACTAAGGCGTACGGTCCGGACGGTGTTCCTCCTGTTGTTCTCAAAAACTGTGCTTCCGTGCTGACTCCCTGCCTAGGCAAACTCTTTCGTCTCTGTCTATCCTCTAACGTCTTCCCTTCATGCTGGAAGTTTGCTCACATTCAACCTGTCCCAAAGAAGGGTGACCGCTCTCAACCCTCCAACTATCGTCCAATTGCTCTTATCTCTTGTCTTTCTAAAGTTTTTGAAACTATTCTTGCTTCCAAATTTCTTAAGCATTTCTCTTCTCATAATCTGCTCTCAGATCGCCAGTATGGCTTCCTTAAGGGTCGCTCTACTGGTGATATTCTTTCATATCTTACTAACTCTTGGTCATCCTCCTTTCGGGACTTCGGTGAGACTTTTTCTATTGCACTAGACATATCGAAAGCCTTCGATAGAGTCTGGCATAAATCTTTAATTTCTAAACTACCCTCCTTCGGTTTCTATCCCTCCATCTGTGCCTTTGTCTCTAATTTCCTTTCCGGCCGTTCCATAGCTGCGGTTGTGGACGGCCCTTGTTCACTTCCTCACCCTATAAACTCCGGTGTTCCTCAGGGCTCTGTCCTATCTCCTATTCTCTTTCTAATTTTTATAAATGATCTCCTTAACTGTACCTTAATTCCCATCCATTCATACGCAGACGACTCAACCTTACACTACTCCATTAGTTTTTCAGAACGCCCCAGCCAGCAATCCCTCAACGACAAACGTAATGAAGCCATAGAACTCTTAAATTCTGATCTAAATACTATTTCCAATTGGGGCAGAGAAAACCTTGTTAACTTTAATGCTTCCAAAACCCAATTTCTCCATCTATCTACCCGTCAGGATCTCCCAGCGGACTATCCCTTATTCTTCAACAATACAAAAATCAACCCTTCATCTTCTCTCAATATTCTTGGTGTCTCTTTTTCTTCTGCTCTCATTTGGAAGGACCATATTACCAGTCTTGCTAAGGCAGCCTCCCAGAAGCTGGGTGTGCTCAACCGCCTTAGGGGGTTCTTTTCCCCTGCACAGCTTCTTGCTCTGTACAGGGGCATAGTGCGCCCTTGTATTGAGTATTGTTCACATGTGTGGGGAGGTTCCTCTCACACCGCTCTCCTAGACAAAGTTGAAAGGAAGGCCTTTCGTATCATTAACTCCCGTCCACTCACCAACTCTCTGCAATCTCTCTCTCTCCGCCGCAATGTTGCATCTCTCTCGCTATTCTATCGCTACTATAATAATCAGTGTTCCTCAGAGCTATCCCAGTGCATACCACCTCCTTTACGTAGGGCACGTGGTACCCGTCTTGCAACTCAATCCCACCCCTACTCTGTGCAACTCTCCAACCCAAGAGTGAAACGTTACTCTCAAACTTTCTTCTACTCAACATCTGAGCTCTGGAACTCTCTCCCAGAATCAGTCTTTCCCTCTTCCTATGACTTAAATTGCTTCAAACTCCGTGTGTCCAGGCATTTTGGCTCGAACGTCCCTTGATTTTGGCCCTGTCACTCTTTCAACTATGGGGGAGGCACTCGCTATAGGCAGTTATGCCTTTTGCCTCCCTCAATCACATAGAAAAAAAAAAAAAAAAAAAAAAAAAAATATTATGAACTCTCTTCTGTTTTCAATAAGTTGTTTTCTCTGTCTCATAATTACCCCTACACGTACAACTAGCTACTCAATCCCATAATTAGAGCAACAACAATTATACTAACCATTTATATAAAGTTATTAGCATTTTTGAGGCATCCAATGTAGTTTTAACACGTATTTGGCGCGTGGTCTGAATATTGTCGTTTACTCATTTGTGTTTCAATTATATAATTTATATATGTGTCATATTTTTCTCAATTACAATCATCAGTTTAACAAAACATACCGGTATGTCTGTAAATTTCGTATTTTATGTCTATTTAGAAAAAAAACATGTTTCTTTTCAAATATTTCTCTCTACCTCTACTTCTTCTATTTTATCAACTCTGCGAGGCAGAGTGGTATCGCGCACACAGATCCAGCCCGTATACTGTGCACCAACAGTATACCAACAGTCGTCGTCGTCCGTCGTAGTCGTCGTCGTAAGTCGTCTATCTTTCTGTCCGGAAACTCCTCCTAGACCGTTCGATGGATTTTGTTACGACCGGCACTATGAAATAAACAAGGGCACTTAATAATGGACTAGATGATAGGCTATATCTGCAACAACGGTACGCTAATTCCAAACCCTCGAACTATTACGCCGGTGAAAAAAACACTTAAACCCTCCAGAGTTAATCTACTGGATAACGGGGTATCAATTAACTGGGTTTTAGTGCACTTCTACAAAGGCTTTCCGGTGACGGCAAAGCCTACTCACAACAGGAGCACTTTACGTTAATAAAATGCTCTTAAGTAATAACAATGCTTGAATAAACTATAACAAGATTTAATAAAGGAGTATATGCTTACGTTAACTTTAGTGTGAGTCTGTACTCAACACTAAACTCTTCACTGCTCTATGAAAACACTGAAAGTCTAGTCCTACAGCAAACAGATATGGAATCTTCTGAAACGTCTGATGCTCTAAGATGCTCGTTAATATAGAACAGAACTAATGCAGGGGCAGGACACCAAAGCGTGTATCTTAAATACACCAATAAGTAGGATACATATATATAACAAGGGAGTGCAACAACTCTGTGACAGCACTAATAATAGCCACTCAAAATAGTACTTCCTTAGCCAAAGTAACAGCCATTCTGGGTTGTGCACCATGCATCAACCTAGGCTAAAATAAGGCGTGAATAATTCCTAAATCATACACAGTTAAAGTTAATAAACACAATGCTGTCTTTATTACTAATAAAGTCTAGCAGCGGTATAAAAGGTACCAGGAGGCTAGGCAGAGCGCAAGCATGCTCGTAGCCTACTGTCTCCCCTTGAACAGGTTTCCCTTATGTTACGTTAAGTGACTAGGAGGCTCTCTTGTTAAGTCCAGATCTCTAGTATCTGGTCTTACCCTGGCGCTCCACAAAGGTCAACAAAATGAGGTAGCAAGCATACAAGTAAGTGTAGGCAAAAGCCCTTCGCTTGTATACTGCTACACTCGCAAAGGAAAAATATGCACAAGGGTTACAGGCACCTAGCTCCGTCGAAGTCGTACAGGCTCTGACTTGCCATGTACATAACTCGGACAACGACTAAAGATACCCTCCACTGTCTAGCATTAAATAGTAACAAAGAACAACTCAATAATTAGAAGCACCCAATGATAATATGACTCATGTGACTATGACTAATAATCCCTAAAACTAGTGCAAAACATATATGGAGAACTGGTGCTGGTAATACGACTGGCCGACTATGGAAGTCGTATGCAGAACCAGAAGGGATAAGTAATTGAATAAAGATGAGAAGTATTGGAAAAGAAGAAGTTCAGAGAGAGAAACAGTAGTACAGATTGGGGACAGATTGCAAGGGACATCTAGGACCAAGCACACCATGCCAAGCTCTGAAAGAGACACGCGGGCTGGAGCCTGCACCACCTTACTAGGGCAGTGGCCTCCAATCACAGACGACTACGTCATGAAGAACAGGCGTCATATGACGCGTCAGGCCAGCCGACCAATCACGAGCGTGGGAACCTCCGCCCGAGCGAGGGAGTCACACGTACATATACACGCACATATTACCACCTTGCTGCTGCACGCTCTCTTTCTCCTTACAATTCACACTACATATCTTATACTCTATCAATGATATAAAATACTTCCAAGTGTCACAGACAAGAATAAAGACCACCACTGATCTGTCTGTGACATCATGAATACTAAGAAAGAAAGAACATCATTCTACGATTATTATAGCCCATTTCACTGCCCTGGCGAGCGCTAGCGAGTACGAGCACATTCTGGCAAGCTGGCCAGCGTAACATTTTTCACCAATTTTCAAAGGTATATCTATTTGATCAATGGTTAAGTGAGATAGTTCGAAGCCTGTTAATTGCTGGAGGCAATTTTTAAACTGAATACAATTGTCTAATAGCAGCCCGACATAGGTTAAAACGACGTCGCCGGTAGATAAGGGGTTAACTATATTTCTCCTTCTCTAGTCTGCCCGTCTCACCTCCTCCGATGCCAAACCTCAACATGCATTATGCTCTCCCGAGACTCAGACACTTCTTGTTGCTGTCCCTCTCACTCCATGGTGTTTTCTTTGAGTCTCTCTCCCTCTCACTCTCACTCACTCACTCTCTCTTTCTCTCTCTCTTTTGGAAGTGACTGACTTGGAAAAGGATTTGGGTGTTTCCAAGCAGTGCACGGAAGTAGAGATGAAAGCTTAGAAATGTGTGGGCTACATTAACAGGCAATTTAAGTATACAAATGTGGAAATAGTCCTCACATTTTGAAATGCTCTGATGCGGCCTCTCTTGGAGTATGCTGTTCAATTCTGGTCTCCAGTACTCAGGAAAAATATAGAACGCCTTGAAAAAGTACAAGCTAGGGGTACAAAACTTATTCTATCGATTAGAAGATTGAGCTATGAGGAGCAGTTGAGAGCTCTTGATCTCTTTCTGTGGGTAACACGCAGACAACGAGGTCAGCTCAGTTTTTAAAATACTTAATGGGTTTGAGAATGTGGATAATAGGAAAATGTTTAGCCTTGATATGAATACAACCCGCAACCATGGCTGGAAGTTAGAATTGATAAGGTTCAGCAATAGTATTTGTGGAAACAACATAACTTAGATAATTCCCGGTGCCATGGTAGGAGCCTGGGCTGGGTAGACTAACGAAGGGAGGGAGGGGAGAGAAGGTGATAAATAAGAGTGAGGATAAGGAGAGGTAAAGGGTTGAGGGGCTCGCATGATGTTAATTTAAAGAAGTTGTGGTTGTGCAAACATTTTGAATGCCATGTCATGATGCAGACATTGAATACACATTATGTTTTTGCATTCTTAATTAAGTTTTGGCATCGCCTTCATCATTCTTGTAAAAATATCCATGCATCACGTCAAATTTATCTAATTTCCAATCAGAATATAGTTTACATGGACATTTTACGTAACTAAATATACGATCAATAATATTATGACAACACCCTTGGTCTGATAATAGGAATAACTAGCCAACAGATGTAATTTCACTGTCTCACAAATGCAAACTTCAATAAAACATTGTGTTAAAATATCTATACAGTTTTCTTTTTCTTGCGTCACAGTCATGCGGTAATATATTGCAATAGCATTATGCATTGGTGCTATAATTTTATTGCATTATAATTGAAAGGGGAGGGGGGAGTTTTCGGACAAGATAATTATCCGACTTAATTGATGACAAATTCATCTGAACATAATAGTTTACTTTATATCAATGTATATTTATCTGCCCGCATCATATTATTTGTGTTATTATCTCTGTCCTTGTTATATTATGAGAATATAACAAGGTATTCGTGTAGACACTTGAATACAAGTCAATAAATACATTTATTTTTTCCGATAAACATCCGGCTATTTGTCTGTGTCAAATAAATATCCTTGGTAATGTATTTATTACTTCAGGTTGGCAGCACACTTAATAACCACTCTCTCTCTCTCTCTCTCTCCCTTTCTCTCTCTCTCTCTCTCTCTCTCTCCCTCAATCGATATTTCCTTCATCCTATGATTAGACTGCTTCACACTTCGTGTGTCCAGCTATTTTAACCCCAACGTTCCTTGAATTAGACTCTCTTTCACTCTTTTGGCTTTGGGAGAGACATTTATTACAGGCAACCTGTCTCCTTCATACACATATAAACACATTAATTATTATTCAAACCAATCAAAATGTAATTCCTAAGCAATTTCCGTGTGATATGCTTAAACGCAAGATAGTGACATGGTAGTTTCTGAGTGAGTGTACATCAAGGTGGTGTACACTTCCCTACACATCAAGGTGGTGTACACTTACCTTTACCTACACAGCGATATACCCTTTATTTCTCTCACGAACGCTCACACGGCACTTTTGGCTCAAGAAAGTAATCGGCCTTTCTGAAAACTTACAAAATGAAAGCGAAGACAAAAATCCTTTGCTGGATATTACGTTTAGGGAGTAGGAGGAGAGAGGGGGGGGGGGGGGGGGGGGCAAGGAAACGGAAGAGAAGATAAAATATTTGAGGACAAAATATATACAAGCTAATTTGTAAGCTAAAGCAGGATATTTAATATAATGAAAGGTATCCGGGGTAAATGCATACTCTGCGTGCTACTAAAACTATATATTTTTTCCCGAGCTGTTGTTGTTGTTGTTCCCCAAGCTGCCTGGCCGAACAGCCCCAAGGCCCCGAGCAAGGCCAAGGCCATAACCGAGCACCCCCATAGAACCCTCCCTGCCGACCATAATAAAGCCTGGGTGACCGAAGCCACTCCATGGCGGGGAGCTGAGGAGGGTGCGGAAACGCCCGGGTAACCGAAGCCCCACCCAGGGCCCTGTGCCCCTCAGCAATTATGAAGAGAAAGTTGAGGGGCAAAGGAAAAATGTGACGCTTTGGCTTCCAATCTTGGTAGATTGGGAGGTCACTCCACGGACGAGACGCCGTCACTTGAGATCTAGAAAATATATAAGTAAAAGGAACAGTCAGAGTAAGCTATGGGTATGGCAGAGATCGCTCAGGTCTCACTCTGATAGACCAGCCCATCACCATCGGGATATTCCGAGCTGTAAGGTAAGTTGCCATAAACACTCTTCATTTCCCAGTTATTATTACGATTTTGTAGCTTAATATGATAGTAATAATGAACGTTTGGGATTACTATTTCTCCATTACATATCGAGAAAACTGATGCTAAGGTATTGAATATAACCTCAGCTGAAAACTAACAGGCTATAACTATCTAACTTGACCCATTCTGTACCAGCGACGCCTTATCTATTATATTCTATCTATATTTGGATGATTTTTTGCAGCTTAAGAAGGATCTGTGATAGTAGAAAGGGTTAATTGAGATAGTTCCAATCCTGTTCATTGTTGGAGGCCCTTCTTAAACTGAATATAATCGTATAATACTAGCCACCATCAAATATAAAGGACGTCACTAGTACTGAAGGGGTTAATATAGCTCATACTGTCTGTATACGTCCAGTTTTAGTATTGTGGAAATTGGAAATTATATAATTACAATAAACACGTAAACTTACATTATAGTACACTGAATGACAAAATTCGTTAAATATCACAATGTGTTTTAGAACGCTTCCAAGCTGAAAGACATACTGACGGGCACACTAAATTACTAGTTACAACAGATGTGTATATTCATATACACGATATATTCAGCAAATATCGTGCTGTCCTATGAAAGGTTTGGAGATATTGCCATATATAATGGTATACTCGTCTTCAAAATTTACGGTTGAAATCAGACAACACTGTATTAATAATTACCATAGGTGTTATCAATATCAATACAAAAGGTTGTTATGATTGTTTTATGAGATAACTAAGGTGAAGGGAGTGAAAAGTACACCCTATTCCAACTAGGTAGGCCAAAGTTCGTGAACCCTAACCTCTGTAACTCAAAAAGAGCTGGAGCAAACGGACTGTAAATGTCCACACCTATTTCGTGGCTGACCCTTTCCAAATGGTAGAAATATTAGATCGATTATGCTAGTCGTTTGCGAGTTATAAAGGTAAAAGTTCAAGAGTATTGGCCTATTTATTTGGAGTAGGGTATAGGACATCATCCAATGATAATACAACATTGGGTACCTGTATATTAAAAGACCAAGTTTCATTAGAAGTAATTATTCTGAGATATTTTACGGCTAAACACACACAAGCATACAATCACATTCAGTCTTTTACAGGAATAATGTATCCGTAACATTAACGATAATGTAGAAGTCCGTGAATTAACACGATCAAAAACATTATTAACCCCTTTTGTACCGGTGACGTCTTTTTAGTTGTTTCCTAGCTATATTTAGACGATTGTGTGCAGTTTAAGAAGTATTTGTGGTAGTAAAAATGGATAAATGAGATAGTTCGAAGCCGGTTAATTGCTGGAAGCCCTTGTTAAACTGAATTAAATCGCGCAGTAGTAGCTAGAATAAAGTTAAAAGAACGGCACTGGTACTGAATGGGTTTACCTGTGTTTAACTTGAGAAATACGTTAATTAGACTATAAGACACTACTGTTACTCAAGTGATGCTAACCGTACGATAATTATCGTATTTGTACGATATTTTCGGTCTGTGTACGATGTACGATACAAAGTTATGTATCGTACGCTAAAATACGATAATTTTGTCTCCAGTGATTTTTTCCCCTTAAATTTGTATAATAGGAGAGAGAGAGAGAGAGAGAGAGAGAGGCGGTGACGGTTATGTACTGCCGGGCCATGAGTGAGGCCGTAGCCCACCAAACTTTGCCTTCAAGTGGTGGCCTGGCTATCAATACGCATGCGCCGCCTCCTTCAGTAGGATTTAAAAAAACTATTCATATTTGAACGCAGCAAGCAGGCCCAGTCTCGACACACCTTGCACTGAACACTGAATCTGTACTCACTGGAAGGTAGAAGAGAACGTTACCTAATAATATACACATGGAAAATCGCAGAGGGTTTAGTACCAAACCTACATACTCAGATAGTCATGAAATTCAGTGATAGGAGAGGCTGGGAATGCGAAATCCCCCGGATGAATAACAGGGGTGCTATGGGCTCTCTGCGAGAGGGCTGGTTATCACACAGAGGCCCACGTCTCTTCAACAAACTCCCACGGCGAGTAAGAGACATGAGGGACATCTCGTTAGACAACTTCAAGAGAGCCCTAGATGTCGAACTGCAAAAAGTGCCAGACGAGCCCATCCTCGCAAGGGAGCGAGCTGTCGCTTCAAACAGTCTACTGCACCAAATCACCACCCATAACGAGGGGCGTCGCGCTCCTTGGTGCCGCTAGAGGAGCGGCGAACACATCCAAAGGTATCCAAAGGTAATAGGCCTACTATCCCACAGGCCCCACACATCCAGGAGTTCCGGTGAGTGAAAAGGGAGATCAGTAGGCTATAATAATTTATCATAATTGATAAATATTATGTTTAATGTTTAAATACATTCAAATATTTGTGTTATACTATTGGAACCTAATAAATGCAAAGCAATGGGCATCATTCTATTTTTATTTTTACCCGATCTTAGAAAATACGGTAATTTACTGGGAAATACGATAATTTTAGTAGTCTGGTACGATAGCCCGAATGTCAAAAGTTAACATCCCTGTATAATACTGACGGTCTGATAGTTGTGTGATCTTTACTATTATGGTCTTAAAGCGATGTCACACCAGCGCTTTTACCGTCACATTTCTAAGAGCAAGTCTTTTTTCCTCGCAGTAGTTTGGGGCTTTTTGACACTGGTATCGGGATCTAAATTGAAATTAGAAAATGTTTCGTGGCTCAAGACAAATAAAAGTTTAATTATAAATATACTAGACGAGAATTACTTCAAAATATTGCCGGAGAAAGTGCCTGTGTGACTCCGGCTTTAGGTTGTCAATATTGCTGCCAGTTCTGGGACCGTTCACACGACGGCATATTTTTAGCATTATAGACAACCCATCTTACATAACATATCATAAAATGTTGTTCATGATAAACAGACCACATTAGTTACTAAACATACACATGTTTACTTAATTGTGCTATAAATATTGTGAACATTAATCAATCTGTATTGGTGTAAGAAATGCTAGATATATTTCCCAAGACAGTACTCTACTTTACAGCTGGCTTAGTTATCAAAACATGAGCTAAATATAATAATGGGCACAGCATTATTATCGTGAAGGTAAAACTTCCTGGTGATGAAACATGTTGAAATTACATTTTGCTATCTCTCTCTCTCTCTCTTTATCTCTCTCTCTCTCTCTCTCTCTCTCTCTCTCTCTCTCTCTCTCTCTCTCTCTCTCTCTCTCTCTCTCTCTCTCTCTCTCTCTCTCTCTCTCTCTCTCTCTCGCCGTGCCCTCCTTGGTTAAGTGGTGAGGTGTAAGAAAAAACGAAAAAGAGAAAACAGAAAGTCGGGATACCTGTGAGAGAGTGCAGGGGCAGAAATTGGAGTAATGGCTTTGAAAACATACAGAGGCTTTTAAAGAAACAATGTAAAATCCGGTGGAAAAAAACAGTCTAGGCAGCAACAGTAGTGGGTTAACACACAGTGACAGAGTAAGAACCCAAGTTAAGGAAATATTTTTGGTTTTTTCTCCGTTACGTTTAATCCCATTATCTTGGAGATATAAAGACGTGCGTTTCATTAGTTTGGCGATTGTATAACCTTTCGCTCCATTTGTTGTCAATATGTAGACCTTTTGTGCCATTTAGGTGTCGATTTTTTCCTAGCGAGCGATAGCAAGCATGTAATTCTAGGAGGAACCGGATTTCCGGCGGGACATGATCCTAATGGATGTTTTTGTTTAAGTTTGATGGAGGTCTAGGGAGGAAACTAGAACAAAATACAAATATCCAAAAATGAGCAAATAAATAAGCCCGTTAAGTGGAATTACTCTGTATATTGTGATATCATTTGGTAGTTGATTTACATTATTACCTGGTTGTTTGTTATGCAGTATTGTTTGTTCACGTTAATATTTGAACATTTAATTACCAAATTATTATATCTATTCTCTACAATAGCATATCAATAAAATATGGTTAATATTGCATTTTCATTCGCCATGCTTTTTGTGAGTTATGGCAGTCAAATATTGAACTATTTATTGTTGATTCGTGAATGACTTAATTAAATAATATACCCACACCAAGAAAATACTAATTACAAAAATAAGAAATAAATATAAAAATTACAAAAATAAGATATAAAAATACTAGAACATAAGTCATTCCTGGAATATATGAAAATACCAACTTAAAATCCACAGTTCTTTTCACCTTTAAGGGGACATGTGTACAAATTAATGTACAAATTAATTTGTACATTTTTCGGTAGAAACATGTCCCGGCCAAAGGCCGGTTCTTCCAAAATAACAGGCTCACTATCGTTCGCTGGGAAAAAATCGACACCTAAATAGCAAATAGCACGTAAGGTATTAATATTGACAAAGAAATGAGGTGAAAGGTTTTACAATCGCCAAACTAATAGGCCGAATATCTTAACATTTGACAACTAATGGGGCTAAATATAAGGAAGAAAGGGGACCAGAAAAACGGCCCATCTCCCCTTAAGTTGTGCTCATAGGGATGAGGCATGGCTTCCCATATGGCCAGCTGAAACGCACTTGTTTGTAAGTTATTTAAGTTATCTATGAATACTGTATATTATGACAATACAATCATACAGCCCAAAATAATTGTAAACATATAAGTGTTCCTTTTGATAGTATATGTATCGCTAACATATTTCAACTCTGGAAAGCCGCTGTCACACGAGCGCTTTTGCCGTCAATTTTCCATGAGCAAGTTTGTTCTCGTATTATTTAGGGACATTTTCGCACTGGTATCGGTAACTAGACTGAAGGTAGATTATGTTAGGCGGCTGAATTCTGATAAAGTGTCATCTTTGAAGCTTCCAGACCATAATTGCCCGTAAAAATTGCTCGAAAAAGAGCTCGTGTGACTCCGTTTTACTCAACCATTATGGCACCAGTGTACAAGGTTTTGTATACAGTTTATTAATCCCGCAACATTTACACCAATTATTGTTATAGGTAATATAGGCGAATGCAAACTCTCAGCTCAAAATCTCTACAATTACGGCAATAAGCGAAGATAACACTATTATCCATTTTCGCAAGGCTAGGTATGCCGTGTGATGTTCAGCAATATAAAACTATACACCGGGAACACCTTGTGGGCTTCACCTAGTTGATTTAAAGATAACAATACATTATCTCAACAAATACGGACATATATACTCGTTATGATGTACTCATAATTTGATAAGTCAACAGGGAATTTCGAGTTTTTCCATCTTCGACTTTATTTTTATTTATACTGTATTTGTTTTCCATGTTTATTGTATTTATTTATAAATATACTTGGTTGCCAATCAGAGTGAAATACTCAAACCCGTTACGGAACCTTAGAGCCAATCATTTCATCCATAGACACATTTGGCTGAATCAAACATATTAAATTGCATTAATTAGTTCCACTAGATGATGAGAAGAATATTATTCATAAATAACACTAAGTATAGACGTATTGCTAACCCTATAACATTACATTATAACACACCTACAATATACTGTATGTTAACTGTAATATATACATATACTTGTACTATGTGTATATTTACTAATACAACATTAACACAAATATATATTATTACACAGTCTTAAATGGACACAGACTTTGGAATTCACAAGTACAAAGCTTGGTGAAGATCATAATGCTTTGTCTGGTTCCTGTGTTCGGCTTTGTATTATGTCTAGACAATTCTTCTTGTGCTGTTTTATATTATAAAATAATAATATAACTAATGTTTTCGTGCTAAGTTTCTTCTTTGTGAGAATCCACAGGAGGTAAATTAAATTAAAGTTGCTTAAGAGTTGTTGTTTTACTTCTACATACTTAATGTTTGAATTAACCTCTGGCCTGTGCAACTCTCCAACCCATGAGTGAAACGTTATTATCAGTCTTTCTTCTATTTAACAGCTGAACTTTGGAACTCTCTCCCAGAATCAGTCTTTCCTTCTTCCTATGACTTAAATTGCTTCAAACTCCGTGTGTCCAGGCATTTTGGCTCGAACGTCCCTTGATTTTGCCCCTGTCACTCTTTCAACTCTGGGGGAGGCACTCGCTACAGACAGTTCTGCCTTTGGTCTCCCTCACTCACATAGAAAACAAACAAAAAACGTCGAAATATGATAATGACCACTCTCTCTTACTGAATGATCTCTACTTCGTCGTTGCCTAATCTTCCTTTAATACACCAGCTGTCTCCTACTTGGCTATTGGGAAAATGTAATGGAATTTGATCATGTCATATTTCAATATTTACGAAGGAGAGAGGTTTACACAGATACACACATACCATACGATCTCAGTGAAGCGGGCGTTATGTAAGTCAAGGACATATATATTAAAAGGAATTACGCTACAAATATATCAATCTATTAATGTACTGTACAAGGTGGCGCAGAATTCGGTTACCCACCTGGCATAAATTGGTAACTCTGCCTTTTATACCTCTGCGTAGCAAAGAGGAAAGCTGTGTAAAACTGACGGATGGATAATTTGTTTTAGCAAACAATATTTTCCTAACCATTATAAATTATACATTGATTTGTACAATGGCCCATTAGATGCAGAATAGGTGTATAAGGTTACTGCTTGCCTTGTAGAAAAGCAACGTTGCTGCCTTTCTTTGTGCAAGGTGAGTAACCATTTTCCAGTTTTGTGTGAGCACTGTCACTGTCACTGTCACACTGTCAATATATTTGTCTTCGGTGAATCTTGAAACACTATAATAGAAAGAGGATTATTATATAAAGACATTGTTTTAAAGCAATACACCAAGATGAAAGTAAAAGCTTACTTGGGCAGGGAAGAGCAACAGTACACTAAAGAGTGGAGGCTAAAATGAAGAAAGGAAAGGACGGTCAGCAAGAGCCCAATGCACTCAACCATCGCCTCTTTATCGGGGAAACACAAGAGCCAATATACCGAATCCGTTAAGATGTTGGTTACGTTCTTGCCAGCCTTTTTCCTTCCCTACCTTAACTGGTCCAATTAAGTAATTAAATACAACCACCGTCGTCATGTTGTGTTGTATTTTGGTATGGAATTAAGTGAGGTGGTGGAAGGTGACACTTTCCAATTGGAAAATTAATGAAGAGGGCGCCTGAGAAAGTAAGTGGTTTTACATGCACTTGAAACGTAAGTTTGTTGTTGGGAGGAAGTACATGTAGATAGGTTATTTTACAATGGGTGAGCTGTTCTTGGTGTAGTGAAATGGTTGTGTTGGTGATAGATAAGCAAGTAGTATGAAATATATAGTTCGCTCAGGTAATCTTCACAAAGTTTGTTTTATTAGGAGAAGAATGTTTGCATGTGAGTGGGTGGAGAAGTATTAGTGTCGAATTATGTTAGGTGAGTGGTGGAATGTTGGTGAAGGTGACCGGACAACTCAACCAGAAGACCATCTCAACCAGAAGATAGATATATGTATCTATTGGTAGATACTTTGATCCCTGAGGGGGTGGCCACGAATGAATTGCCTCCATGATACATGGTCATCCATCACGCGGCATCCTTAATCACACCCAATACTACTTTCATTCATCTGCGTCTGAACTCTATTTTTCATCTCATTATTTGTCAGCCTTTCCATTTCTACATCACTCTATTTCCCTCATTTAGCCATGCTCTCAAGCTCTCTGGATGTGTTCCACATGACCGCTCCACCTCAAGGTGTTTCTTCTTTACACTTGTCAGCATCTTCACATCTGCACACATCGCTCTCATACTTCCTCATGTAATTCATTCATAACCTCCCATACTCTTGAACAGTAAGTGTAATTAGTTAGTTAGTTTTGAACAAGAACTGAAACGTTGTAGTCATCTTATAGCCGTTCTACCCTACACGGTCACGGGCTACCTGTATTATAAGTGAAGGCTACAGATATACAGTACTGTGTGTTTTCTCGCTCAATGAATAAGACATTTGCTCTCTCTCTCTCTCTCTCTCTCTCGGTTACAGGGTTATCAACACCGTTAAGGTAGAGCCTGGGGTGAGAGAACCAACAAACAGAAGGGTGAAGGGAAGGAGGAACAAGTGAGAGAAAGTAGGGCAAGGGACGTGAGAAGATAACAGACAATAAGAGAATGTAATGTAACTTTTAACACACACACACACACACACACACACAACATATATATATATATATAATGAAGAGAAACACCAGGGCGTGATAGAAGAGCACGTTCATATTGTCTATATTTATTGCAACGTTTCGGAGACACACTTACTCCATAGTCAGGCAAATCTAAAATAACAGATATATGCGCTTGTAAGAAAACACTAGTATCGTAGTGAATTACAATAATTTCATAAATGGTACGAAAAATTACATATTATGAAAATATGAAGAAAGACTATGGTAAACCTAAATACGTATCATAAATTGGGGATATAGAAACACAAAGATTCATAGATAACATAATAAATACCACAAACATTATAAGTTAATCACAACACTTTTAAACACTATACATACGGAAACACGAAAAATAACTTATATAAAAAGTGGCCTTTTTGCGAAATGACCGGGAGCTTTGCAAAATGACCAAAAACCTAGCCTTTTTGTAAAATGACACTTAATGTCTGGCCCATTTGCAAAATGTCCAGCATATTGGCCTTTTTGTAAAATTACCTGTGCCCTTTTGCAAAATGACACCAAACGTCTAACCTAACCTAACCTAACCTAAAATGTTAAAAAATAATATGGTTTCGATTAGGCCTACCCAATTTTTACAAATATATATGTTTACAGTTATTTAGAACTTTACAACAGGGCAATATGCTATTTTTTTGTAAATTGGCCAGACGTTTGGTGTTATATATTATTTGAGCATAAATCCAAAGAAGTTATCCTAACCCTTTACAATTCCTTAGTCCGCCCTCTTCTGGAATACTGCGTTCTATACTGGTGCCCTTATTACCAAAAAGATATAAACAAGCTAGAACGAGTTCGAGTTCAACGCAGATTTATCAAAATGATACTTAGCCTAAAAAACAAACCATACGAGGAGCGTCTTAGATAATTAAATATATTTCCTTTAACCCAGCGCAGATTAAGAGGCGACTTAATTCAAGTGTTCAAAATCATCAAAGGCATCAACAATATGAACTGTAGTAAGTACTTCACTATCGACCAATCTAATTACACACGGGGAAACGATTGCAAAATTATTGGTAAATCTTTTAATTCTCACGAATTTAAGAATTTCTTCTTCAATCGAGTTGTCAACTTGTGGAATGGGCTGCCCCGAAACGTTATAAACTGCAGCACCGTTGATTCTTTTAAACTTCGACTAGACAAATATCTTGCATCAAACCTGCGACTGACTTCGTTTGTAAATTAATAACTTTATTATATTCCTCCCTCAGATTCATCAAGGATTATTGCGTATATACTGTATATTACTAAGACGTTACTCTCTTTTTCCCAGATATACGAAAGATCACTTATAACTGTGTTATGTTACTAACCCATCTGTCCCCTACTAACTTCCTAGTCCTGCCACGGACATTAGTTTCAGGCCAGTAGTTCCCTTTCCAATTTTCCCTTACCCACTCTAAAGCACTGTTTGGAAACTTGACCCTCAGTATTTTGGAGGACAAGCAGCCTAGAGGGGGTTACTATATATGTTGTTGCTTGATTTCCTTTGTACTCCTTTGTACTCTCTCTCTCTCTCTCTTCATTGGCTGCTCATATCCAATCACCTGTGAGGTGGGCTAATCCCTGGGGCGAATGAATAATGTATTGTGTAAGAAGCCAGTACAAAGACTTTGTAGGTGTGTGTATGTGTGTGAGGTGTGTGTGTGTGTGTCTGTCTGTGTGTGTGTGTGTCTGTCTGTGTGTGTGTGTGTCTGTCTGTGTGTGTGTGTGTGTGTTATCATGAATTTTGGAAGATTAGGAACTATTCAATGTAAACCCCTACAGTACCGATGCCGTCCTTTTAACTTTTGTCTGGCTACTATTAGACGGTTATATTTAATTTATAAAAGACCTCCAGCAATTAACAGGCTTCAAACTACCTCACTTAACCCTTTTTGCTACAACAGATCCTTCTGGTTGGAAAGCTGTATGGCAGGGTGTTGATAGAGAGGATAATAAAGTGTACGGAAGTTGCAATAGGAGAAGAACAGTGCGGTTTTAGGAGGGGAAGAGGGTGCGTGGATCAGATGTTTGCAGTAAGACAGTTATGCGAGAAGTATTTAGAGAAGCATAAGGAGATATTTTGGGCTTTTATGGACTTGGAAAAAGCGTATGATCGTGTGGACCGTGAAGCAATGTGGAAGGTGTTAAGGATTTATGAAATAGGAGGAAATTTGTTAGAAGCAGTTAAGAGTTTTTATGAAGGGAGCAGAGCATGTGTGAGAGTAGGAAATGGTGAGTTGAGTGAATGGTTTGAGGTAAAGGTAGGTTTGCGACAGGGTTGTGTAATGTCACCATGGCTGTTTAATATGTTTATGGATGGTGTGGTGAGGGAGGTGAAAAGGAGAACTATGGGAAGAGGATTGGGTTTAGTAGGAAAGAATGGTAGAGTTTGGGAGTTGAATCAGTTGCTGTTCGCTGATGACACAGCATTGGTGGCGGATTCTGATGAGAAACTGCAGCGGGTAGTCAAAGAGTTTGGTGTGGTTTGTGGAAGGAGGAAACTGAAGGTGAACGTCAATAAAAGTAAAGTAATGGTGTGTAATAGGGGAGAGCATAGGGTGAATCTAGATGTGAGGCTGGATGGGGAAATATTGGAACAAGTAGAGTGTTTTAAATATCTAGGAGGAACGATAAGCAGGAGTGGAGGTATGGAAGTGGAGGTAAAACAGAGAGTGTGTGAAGGAAGGAAGGTTTTCGGAGCAATGGGAAGTATGTGGAAGACGAGAAATCTCGGAGTGAAAGTAAAAAGTGCACTGTATCAAGGAATTGTTGTGCCAACAGTGATGTATGGGGCTGAGACATGGGCTCTGAAGAAAAAGGAGAAAAGAGGGCTGGATGTGATGGAGATGAGCTGCTTGAGAAGTATGTGTGGAGTTACTCGTAGAGACAGATTGAGGAATGAAGAGATACGTAGGAGAGTGGGGCAGCAAGAACATTTGTCAGCCAGAGTGGACAGAAGGGTGCTGAGCTGCTATGGTCATGTTGAACGAATGGGAGATGAAAGGCTTACAAAGAGAATATGTGAGTCAGGTACAAGGGGAGATAGAAGGGCAGGAAGACCCCCATTGAGATGGAGAGACTGTGTAAGAAAGGCTTTGGATGATAGAGGAATGACTAAAGATCAGGCAGGGGAAGTGGTGGTGGACAGGAGTGAATGGAGAATGCTTGTGAATAGTTGAGTGAACACGTGGTCATTTGGAGTAAGGGGTCGGGCGCAAGTTGGACTAGATAATAGTCCATCAGGCGCCTGGCCCGGGGAGACGATTAATATGAAGGGTGTGCCTGGAAGTGTGGTGGGAGGGCTTGTGGCTTTGGCTCCGCTGCATGTCTGCCTGCTGAGATCGGAACCTCTCCGGGTGGTCAGGGGCCGGGGGAGTGCTGGAGCGACCTTGGTAACCCTGGTCTCTGGGTCTTCTCCTGGGTGACCTGGATGTGTGAGAGTTTGTGTTTTTTATCTGTGTTTATTTTTTGTTTTATGTTGTTTTTGTGTTTTCCCTGTTCTTGCTCTGTCTTGAGTCGGCTACCCCCAAAATGGGGATTGGGCCTGAGCATATAGATAGATAGATAGATAGATCCTTCTTAAACTGCACAGAATCGTTTAAATAAAGCTAGCATAAAAGTATAAAGACGTCGCCGGTACAGTAGGGATTGAACTGGACTCTATTGTGTACCAGTGCCATGCTCGGAACACTGTCATTGTCCTGGAGGGCATAATACAGTTAATAACATTGACAGGGTTAGTTAGTTATAAGAGCTGTGTAGGTACTCGTGGTTCGGGTAACAGGAACGTTTACCCATTCAGTACCCGTGACAACCTTTTTCATTATATTCTGGCAACTGTTAAGCGGGTTTATTCAGCTTAGGAGGGATGTCTACCCGTCAAAAGAGTACAGACTATCGCCATTAATACTTTTAGCTACCATATATCCTTCCTAATCTTCATAAAATCGTCTAAATGCAGCTGAAATATAAACAAAAGAACTTCGCCGGTACTGTAAGGGTTAATAGTATTATATTTCTGATTTGTCAAGTTCTAGACAATTGAGGAATGTGGGATCCTGTCTCCAGAGACCTGACCACATCCTTGTAAACGCGTATTGTAGAATTGGATACACATTAATGTATAAAATGTGATACCAGTGAGCCTTTGAATATATATTTCATCTTGAAATATTTATACAGTATAGTACATGTAAATGAAAGAAAATAAAACTAATTCGTAATTTAAATACTAATTTGTCTTCAACTGGTTCAGTAGGCTACCGATGGCGTCTTATTCATTATATTCTGGCACATATTAAACGATTTTATTGAACGACCCATTTAAAGTCTACAGACTATCTCCAATATTGTTTTTAGACACCATATATCCTTTCTAAGCTTCATAAAATAGTATAAATGTAGCTGGAATCAAACAAATAGTATAAATGTAGCTGGAATCAAACATATAGTATAAATGTAGCTGGAATCAAACAAATAGCATAAATGTAGCTGGAATCAAACAAATAGTATAAATGTAGCTGGAATCAAACAAATAATATAAATGTAGCTGGAATCAAACAAATAGTATAAATGTAGCTGGAATCAAACAAATAGTATAAATGTAGCTGGAATCAAACAAATAGTATAAATGTAGCTGGAATCAAACAAATAGTATAAATGTAGCTGGAATCAAACAAATAGTATAAATGTAGCTGGAATCAAACAAATAGTATAAATGTAGCTGGAATCAAACAAATAGTATAAATGTAGCTGGAATCAAACAAATAGTATAAATGTAGCTGGAATCAATCAAACAAATAATATAAATGTAGCTGGAATCAAACAAATAGTATAAATGTAGCTGGAATCAAACAAATAGTATAAATGTAGCTGGAATCAAACAAATAGTATAAATGTAGCTGGAATCAAACAAATAATACATCGCCGGTACAGAAGAGGTTAAATACACAAACACATGCACACACACATACACAGCCCGTAGCCTAGTAGATAGCGCTCTCGTCTCACACACGAGGGGTCGGGGGTTCAATCCCCCGGCCGGGCGGAGACAAATTGGGCTTGTCTCCTTTCATGTGTTAGCCTCAGTTCACCTAGCTGTAAATAGGTACCTGGAATAAGTGGACGACGTTGTGACGTCCCATCTGGGGTTGGCAAAAATGGTACAAGGCGAGATGGGTATCATATGGTTCACCAAAGCTGATGGCTACCTAAGCCTTCGGGCGAGACGGTACCGTCTATAGTGAGAATGGTACCATACAGATCCACCCTAAGCCTTCGTTTCCGATGTCGCCAATTGGCTAAAAATTCAGACTACACACACATCCACAGCCATTCCAACGATACATATAACACCTACACATATAGGAGGCGGGAAATAACGAGCATGCTCACTCCCGCAATACAACTAGAGTAAGTACAACTAGAGTAAGTACACACACACTCTCTCTCTCTCTCTCTCCAATATCTTGGCTTGCCTAATGGAGTAGACCGATTACGTAAGATGAGGAGAGTGTCATTAGCGCAGTGACAGAGGGAGGAGAGACGGAAATGTGTATGTATTGGTTTATATAATATATATTAATTTAATATTTGTTCTGAGTCTCTTTCCTATACCTCCATTCAGCTTAAAGAAATACACGAACACCCCCCTTCGAGATAAATGTATGCATTTTTCAGCAGAAGAATGCCCTAGCCCTCCGTCGGTTGCTCCTAAATTGCAGGATCGCTATCCCTCGCCAGGAAAAAATCGATACCTAAATGGAGGAAAGGTCTTAAAATTGCCAAGCTAATGGGAAAAATTTCTTATAATTTTAAAACTAATGGAGTTAAAATGAGGGAGAAGGGGGTCCAGAAACCCTCCCCCGTTAGAGAGAACAATTGGTAAAGAAATAGACAACTAGGACATGCCGAGTAGTGGATAGTTGTGGATGGACGTGATGTGGAAGGATGTGGGTGGAGGGAAAGTGGAAGGATGTGGATGGAGGGAAAGTGGAAATATGTGTATAGACGGATAGTGGAAGGGTGTGGATGGAGGGAGAGTGGAAGGATGTGGATGGAGAGAAAGTTGACATATGTGGATGGATGGAGGGAAAGATGTGAATGAAGGGAAAGTGGAAAGATATGGATGGAAGGAAAGTGGAACAATGTGGATGGGGGGAAAGTGAAAGGATGTGGATGGAGGGAAAGTGGAAGGATGTGTGTGGAAGGAAAGTGGACGGATGTGGATGGAGGGAAAGTAGAAACATGTGGATGGAGGGAATGCGGATAGATGAGGATGGAAGGAAAGTGGAAAGATGTGGATGAAGGGAAAGTGGAGAAATGTGGATGAATGGAAAGTGGTAGGATGTGGATGAAGGAAAAGTGAAAGCATTTGGATGGAAGGGAAGTGGAAGAAATTGAATAGATAGAAAACAAAGTAATATGCATGGAAGGGAAGTGAAAGTATAAAGTAGATTTATGTCCGTGAGTTAGCTGTTCACATTTCAAATTTATTTTATATTATACTATGGTGTTAATATGAGACGAGAACCAGAGCAAAGGAACATCACCTTTTTGCTACGAGGGCTTGCCTTATGGCATGACAAATAATTAATCCCACCGTAAATATTTAAACATTCAACTGTGAACTTTTGTGTAATGGTTACCCGCGCGTGAGAGCCCTAATGACGTACTATAATTTCAGTATCCTGTAATTTTGAGCCTGATGGCTTGTATACGTAACACAAGTAATATATATATATATATATATATATATATATATATATATTTCTTGAGATACTGATTTGACCGATATCAGTACCCTCAGGTGTTTTGTCAAATACAAAAATATAACTACACATTGTACAACTCTGCAACAGGATCAGATGAAGCTAATCATATTTGTCATCATATGTGTCGACGTAAGGAGATGACATTTGAAAGAATAAATATATAGGTACAACTACTACTGTTTATAAAGTTTACCAGTGGCATTAAATCGCTTATATTCGTCTCCAACATATTAACACAGAAACTCAAACTCCTACAAAGTTCACAGACCTACGTTAAGTCCATTCCTCACTAAGCATTTTCCATTACTCGCTCTCTCCCAATTTGTTCTTGTCCAACTCCAACTCTCTCTCTCTCTCTCACCGTGTTGTGCTTGGTTAAGTGGTGAAAGACATACCAAAGAACAAAAAATAAAAGAGAAAGTCTGGATACACCGGGAACCTAGAACAGAAGCAACAACGGGAGAAATAACAATGTAAATGTGTTTTGTGTAGAACAGTTAAATATACTGTAACACACACTATATATTTTTATTTCTTAGTATTTTGTTTTTCAATGAATGACAATATTCATATTGTGGTAACCTAATAACCTTCGTTCTACGTAATTTTGAGAAGAATTTCGTACATCATTGGTTTGCTAAATTTATGAAACTCCTGCAAGACACATCCTTGTAGTCAAATACACGTATCTTGATTATATAGTTGAATATAGTTGCCGTCCCGAAGTATATGTGTGTGCAGGCAGAGCAAGAGAATGTATATAGCATACAGTACTTGTTTTGGTATTTCATCTTTATAACGTATATTAATATTTTTAGGATTTACTGGTTAATACTGAGGGGAGACTTAATTTACTATATGTATCGGCGAATTTAAATAGTGTAGGTCGCATATCTATTAGAACGGTCACAAAGCTCCCTTACATACGGTAATATTTTAGAAGCTCCTTTAATGTAACTCAAATACTTTACTTAGCAAATATCGAGTTTTTCATTCAATATGCTGCAGACTTACTAATTTCACTCGGGAAACTTGTTTTCTTGTTCTAATTAACGTCAATTTATATACATAGATATAGCAGACGTCGCACTGGACTCTTCACAGTCGTTTTGCAGGTATATAATTATATATATATATATATATATATATATATATATATATATATATATATATATATATATATACAGTATTTATATATATGTACAAAGCACATTGGTGCACGGACTATAGCCTTCCAGTACTCTTGAAACAAAAAACAAAGTGATAAAATGTACATGGAGGGCCTAGGAATTGGAGTTGAGTAGTCAGTCCTGTATGTCCATGAATAAATTGACAAGGGTTGGTCTTCTCACGAGGGACATATATATATATATATATATATATATATATATATATATATATATATATATATATATATATATATATGTGTGTGTGTGTGTGTGTGTGTATGTGTGTGAGAGTGATCGATAAACAGAGATAGACAGTTACAGAAAAGTATCGTTCGATAGACAGACAGATACTCGTATATTTTGACCATCCTTGGACGCTTAAATATTTGCCCTTCTTGTTTGGCTCAGTTTTATTCTTCCTGGGTGTTTTAGAAGTGTGTTGTTGTTGTTGTTGTTGTTAGTTTCTTTCTCCTCTCAACCCACCTCTCTCTCACTCTCACTTTCATACACTCTTACTCTGGTGGTGGTGGCGGCTTATTTTACGATAAACTATTGGTTTGGATTACTTTAAAATGTGATTCAACCTCTAAGGATTTAACTGGTACATCACTAGGAGAGGTACAAAACATTGTCCAAGAAACTCCCTAATCTTACTATTCAATAATAATAGAGATAATGCATAAATAGTTACCCTATAATGGATACACTGAATAATGAATATAAGCCAATAATTGTTCTTACGATTCACTTAATTGATAATATGCTGTGCAGTTATTTTATCTATCAAAAAAAAGAACAAATATATGGTTTTCAAGATTGAGCTAAATGCATTTTTAACTATACTAGAAGATAAATAAATAAACCAACGACACGTATTTCAACCATACTGTTTTTCCGTCCATACCTGAAATCACTGAGTGAGTATTAACTCATGTGGACAACTGTACAGTATTTCTATTATTGTGGCTTTGAATTGTTCACCAGTAATAATTTTAATGTGAACTCCATCCAGCGTACGAAATATAGTGGACGATACGAATATCAACAAAGAACTTAGCCGAAATTTAGATACAAATTACAAATACGGGTGCATTACAGTGCTAAATAAACATTACACTGTGTATGTGCAGGAAATTCAGCTAACATGTCTGTTTATCTGGAATATGATTCCCTCTGCAGCAGCTACAGTTGTATGAGAACTGTAGTGCAATTTACTAAATTGATACACACAATGCTGCAGTATATTTAAAACACCTTTCAATATGTGTATACTGTATGTCAAGGGACTGGAGTTCTCGAAAAGAGGCTCAGTTTTTACTTGCATCCTGATTGATGCTAGTTTAATAATTCTGGAGGGTTGGTAGCCTATAAAGTTCTATTTTAATTTAACAAAATATAAATATAAAGTGTATATTTACAATATATGTTGGGAAAGCTTGTTCTTATGAAACGCGCGCTCTCTCTCTCTCTCTGTCTCCTACCAAAACAAACAAACTCAAATTGTGAACTTCGACACATCTTTTGTGCTAATAAAGAATAATAAAGGTACAAAAATAATACTTGCATTAATATACAGACCTCCAGCTCAATCAGTGCAAACTGACCGATAAATTTATGAACAAATTGCAGATGTAAGTAACTCACAAGATACCGTATTTTTTGGCGACTTTAATTTACCTGTGACCAAGTGGGGCGATACTCTTACTTCACACTCCGGACATGACTTGTATGCGAACTTGCAAGAGAGTTCACTCTATCAATTTGTTCGATCGCCGACCCGTGGTAATAATGTTCTTGACCTTGTACTTGCAACAAAAGAAGAATTAATAGAGAATTTGAATGTTGGTGATGAATTCAGTAACAGTCGCTGTTACTGAATTCATCACCAACATTCAAATTCTCTATTAATTCTATCTCTATCGAACAATAACTTTCACTTTAAAGTTTACTAGTAACGAACCAAATAGTAGCATCGAAAAGGTCCCTAATTTCAAGAAAGCAAACTTTCATAAACTTAGAACTATGTTTAAAGAAACTGACTGGAGCTTTTTAATTAACAATAACGACATCAATACATCTTGGGAATTATTCGAAACCACTTACCTAAAAGCAGTGCAGGACTTAATACCATCGAAAATACGGCGTCCAGGCCTTAATAATAAGCCCAAATGGTTGAATAAAGATATTTCAAACTGTCTGCTTGCTAAAAAGTTTACTAATGATAGATTAAAATCCTTAAAAAATGACGAAGAACGGGTGAAATTTGTAGAGCTACGACGCAAAGCCAAAAAGTTAATTAAGCAAAGTAAAAAGACCCTGGAGTTACATGTTGCGAATCAAAGTAAAACAAACCCGAAAGAATTATATAGTTATATCAGAAAGAAAAGAGTGGTTACTTCAACTGTTGGACCGTTAGTCGATGAAAATGGACAATACACCAAAGACGAAGTACAAATGAGTAATGCCCTCAATACCTTCTTTGCATCAGTTTTTACAACGGAAGACCTCAGTGATATCCCTACACCATCGCCGATTCAGATTGATAATTCAGATGTTCTAAGCAATATCACCGTTACAGAGAGAGAAGAATTGAATGGTTTAGATAAACTCAAGGTAAATATAACGTCTGGACGTGATAAAATCTCACCTAGAGTCCTAAAGGAAGCTAAGGATGAGCTCTCCAAACCATTGACATTGCTATTTAATAAATCCTTGCAGTCTGGAAATATGCCTGATCAGTGGAAGCTAGCCAACGTAACACCGATATTCAAAAAAGGCAACAAATCCCTACCCAGTAACTATCGTCCAATTAGCTTAACCTCAGTTGTATGTAAAATGTTAGAAACACTCATAAGAGACAGACTCGTAAATCACTTAGAGGAAAATAAATTACTTAAAGATACTCAACACGGCTTTCGTAAAAAACGTTCCTGTTTAACAAACCTCTTAGACTTCTTCCACGATATCCTCAACCTCTACGATGAGAGTAAAGCTGTAGATATTACATACCTTGATTTTCAAAAGGCCTTTGACAAAGTTCCCCACAAACGTTTACTGCTAAAACTAAAAGCGCATGGAATACAAGATGGTGTGTTGAAATGGATAGAAAATTGGCTCAGCGACAGAAAGAAAAGAGTAGTCATAAACGGTAAGGCATCTAAATGGACCAATGTAAGTAGCGGGGTAACCCAGGGATCGGTACTAGGACCAATTCTCTTTCTAATTTACATCAACGACATAGTTGAGGGTCTCACCTGTACAATCTCAAAATTTGCTGACGATACAAAAATTGAAAATAGCGTACTCTCAAAAGAACAAGTTGACGATATGCAACACAATCTAGATAAGTTGTCATGTTGGGCCCAAATTTGGCAAATGAGTTTCAATGCGGATAAATGTAAAGTACTACATATCGGATACCAAAATGAGAAAGCAAACTATTTGATGAATGGCACTCAGCTTAAGAATGTAAACAGAGAAACCGATCTGGGAGTAACAATATCGAGTAACCTAAAACCAAGTCAACAATGTTCAGAAGTTGTTAAGAAGGCAAACAAAATAATTGGCTTTATAGGCAGGTCATTTGAGCATAAATCCAAAGACGTTATCCTAACCCTTTACAATTCCTTAGTCCGCCCTCTTCTTGAATACTGGTTCACTCCTGGTGCCCTGATTACCAAAAAGATATAGACAAGCTAGAACGAGTTCAACGTAGAGTTACCAAAATGATACCTAACCTAAAGAACAAACCATACGAGGAGCGTCTTAGAGAATTAAATCTATTTCCTTTAACCCAGCGCAGATTAAGAGGCAAATTAATTCAAGTATTCAAAATCATCAAAGGCATCGACTTTATGAACTGTAGTAAGTACTTCACTATCGACCAATCTAATTACACGCGGGGAAACGGTTGCAAAATTATTGGTAAATCTTTTAACTCACACGAAGCTAAGAATTTCTTCTTCAATCGAGTTGTCAACTTATGGAATGGGCTTCCCCGAGATGTCATAGACTGCAGCACCGTTGATTCATTTAAACTTCGCCTAGACAAATATCTCGCATCAAACCCGCGACTGACTGCGTTTGTAAATGAATAACTTTATTTTATCCCCCCCTCAGTTACTAACCCATCTGCCCCCTACTAACTTCCTAATCCTGCCATGGAAATTAGTTCCAGGGCAGTAGTTCCCTTTCCAATGTTCCCTTACCCACTCTAAACCACTGTTTGGACACGTGATCCTCAGTGTTGTGGAGGACAAGCAGCCTAGAAGGGTCACTAGACCTGTTGTTGCTTGATTTCCTTTGTACTCCTTTGTACCTAATTAACTGGTCTTACATATAATGTAAATTCAGCAACAGTGTTCTACAATAGGGTAATGTTGAGAATTAAATGGCCACTTCCCATGATAAAACGACAACACTATGCTAAACATTTTACCCTCTGAATGGCTGAGCAAAAGTTTTGACTGACGGCATAGGCTGGACAAAAAGTGTAATAAATGTTCGCAACAGAATAATTGGCTGTGAACTTTGAAGCATGTAATAAGAGTAAGTCAGACATAGTGCTTGGATGTTGGGTACGCAACATATATATTATGATTTGTTTTACTTGTTATAGTTTATCGTAATTTCTGTGTAACTTTTCGCTCTCTGTACTAAATTATTACTCTGTGAGCCGTCGGAACGATTGAGTTAACCACAAGATATCTCTTAAAATCTGGTGTGTCTAGCTGTCTGTGGGTTCATAAAAGAAAACACCTTAATTTATGGATGATAATGGATGACACCATCGGCTTTATCTACAATAGGTGTTATTAAAATACAATTGACTATTTAATAATAGTTCCTTCCTTAATGACGCCTTTCTTGCATATATATTTGGATGCTCTTTGTACCGACATAGTCTTCCTATAGAATACGATCGCTTAGTACTAAAGAAACTGCCAACTCCATATGGGAAATCATTGAACTGCCTATATGGAGCGTCATTGGAGCTTGGATACCACTTGGAACAAAACACAAAATATAAAAAGATTGATGCACATCATGCATCTCGTTCGTATTCTGTCTAGCCCAACACCGCCTCTCACCACGCTTGCTCAGCGCTTGATGTGTGAGGACGTATTACATGTTATACTTAGGAATATATGTAAGACACATTAATACTACTCTCATATAGTTTTAAGACTAATAGTAATATACTTGCAGTGGAACTAATGATGTTTAATTTGCCTGGCTTTCCTCACTGTTTGTATATGTGCCTCACCTACGGAGAGAGTAATCCAGCTTATTCTCCAAAAAACTTCCTCCTCCTAATTATTTCACTACACTTAACAAGCACACCACACATTTTTCCAACACACCTAAATTACCTCGAATGTACCTTGATCTTGGTTCTCTAACACTCTTGCTATATTAAGGGGGACACTTGATACAGGCAGCTTTGCCTCCTGTCTCCTCCATGCACATAGAAAACACAACATGTACTTTAAAAGGCAGCTGTACACTTTCCTCAGTTCAAGGTCATCTCAAAATCATTACCGGCTCATTTACTCCCGTGTCAGGTATAGCAACACTGTACTGTATACAGCAATCTTAGGTCATGTTGTTAACAGGAAGTGGTCACATGGCAGTTACTGAGGTTGGGGTAGAGAGCGCTTTGAGGTTCACATTTGGGCATTATATTTCAAGATGTTAAGTTCAGTTTTAGAGCTCTATACTTCATACACAGGAAGATAAACTCTGGAGGTATAGCCTACATCATTATTACAACTCATACTGTTCCTGCTATCAAGATCGTTCCTGTAATTCATATTGTTCCTGTATTCAAAGTTCCTGCATATCCTGAAGATTATTTATATCCCATTACCTATAATTATCAACATTGTATTTATGGTAAGGGATGGTGGAGGCTTATATCTACCTGTGTATCTACCACACATATCTATCAGTGTATCTACCAGACATATCTACCAGTTAGTCTACCAGTCTTCAATCAACCAAGTATCTATCTACCAATGTACATGACAAGAAACACCCTATTTACATAGTGGTAACTGCAATGGTCTTACATAATTATTGGGTGTAAGGATATGCATATGCCCTCACACTCATAAGCAACAATTTTACGTGTGACTGGACAATAAGTTTTAACCACAAATTACCATAGTTTTTGTTATCAAACTCATACAATGGAAAGTTGTTAGAAATTAAAGTAATTAAAATAAAGTCAAACACTAAATTGAAAATATAGACTAAAGTATTGACAATGATCAACGTAGAATAGCTACGTATATAGGAATTACTGCATGCAATATAAGATTGGATTGTGTTAGCCTTACCTGTGTGTTTTGTAACCAACCCTTTGAAAGTTGGTCCACAAGATAAGCAAAATGAAATCCCAGAAACAAAGTTTCACAGCCCCACCATTATTTCTCCATTTTACGGAGGGGGATAAAATTACACATTTCACCACTTAAGCTACCCGTAAAAGAAAATTACCGAATCTTCTTTAGCACCAGAGAGGACAACAAATCTGGGTTTTAAAAACATTAGTCCGAAGTAGGGCTGCATGTTAATAATGTGTTTGTGTGAGCATGCTAGAGTATGTGTGGGTGTGTTAATAATTCAATCAATATTATTACCCGTATGTATTATTAATTGATAGTTCCTTCTTGCTATACACAATCAGGCAAATATTTTCAGTTTATAAAGGTCAATTAAATGCTAACATATCAAGAGTAATGCGTTTAACTTAAAAACACACATACCAAGCTTAACTTAATCGATTCATGGTAGTTAATCAAATATACATAATATTGAGCTTAAACTTTGATTAATCTTCTATTTCTTCACATAATTATTGACTACTAATGCTATAAGTATGTATAAAACCAGTGTTTATTTGCTTAACATTGTACAAGGCATTTTATTTTTTTTTATTTTTTTTTCTATGTGATTGAGGGAGGCAAAAGGCATAACTGCCTATAGCGAGTGCCTCCCCCATAGTTGAAAGAGTGACAGGGCCAAAATCAAGGGACGTTCGAGCCAAAATGCCTGGACACACGGAGTTCGAAGCAATTTAAGTCATAGGAAGAGGGAAAGACTGATTCTGGGAGAGAGTTCCAGAGCTCAGCTGTTGAGTAGAAGAAAGTTTGAGAGTAACGTTTCACTCTTGGGTTGGAGAGTTGCACAGAGTAGGGGTGGGATTGAGTTGCAAGACGGGTACCACGTGCCCTACGTAAAGGAGGTGGTATGCACTGGGATAGCTCTGAGGAACACTGATTATTATAGTAGTGATAGAATAGCGAGAGAGATGCAACATTGCGGCGGAGAGAGAGAGATTGCAGAGAGTTGGTGAGTGGACGGGAGTTAATGATACGAAAGGCCTTCCTTTCAACTTTGTCTAGGAGAGCGGTGTGAGAGGAACCTCCCCACACATGTGAACAATACTCAATACAAGGGCGCACTATGCCCCTGTACAGAGCAAGAAGCTGTGCAGGGGAAAAGAACCCCCTAAGGCGGTTGAGCACACCCAGCTTCTGGGAGGCTGCCTTAGCAAGACTGGTAATATGGTCCTTCCAAATGAGAGCAGAAGAAAAAGAGACACCAAGAATATTGAGAGAAGATGAAGGGTTGATTTTTGTATTGTTGAAGAATAAGGGATAGTCCGCTGGGAGATCCTGACGGGTAGATAGATGGAGAAATTGGGTTTTGGAAGCATTAAAGTTAACAAGGTTTTCTCTGCCCCAATTGGAAATAGTATTTAGATCAGAATTTAAGAGTTCTATGGCTTCATTACGTTTGTCGTTGAGGGATTGCTGGCTGGGGCATTCTGAAAAACTAATGGAGTAGTGTAAGGTTGAGTCGTCTGCGTATGAATGGATGGGAATTAAGGTACAGTTAAGGAGATCATTTATAAAAATTAGAAAGAGAATAGGAGATAGGACAGAGCCCTGAGGAACACCGGAGTTTATAGGGTGAGGAAGTGAACAATGGCCGTCCACAACCGCGGCTATGGAACGGCCGGAAAGGAAATTAGAGACAAAGGCACAGATGGAGGGATAGAAACCGAAGGAGACAGTTGCGTGCCTTCATAATTTATTGTTATATGTGTTCTAGTTAAAAACATTATTAGTTTAGGGGACATTTTACCTAGTCCTAATAACTGTAATGTATTCGTAATTCTGCATTAGCACTCACTTTTGGTAATATCATTACTATTTAATAGTTTATATAAGCTATTTAAAACCAAAATTAAATCAATTTATGCTTGTAATCATGGAAAACAATTGCGATGTCTAATAGTACTAGCCCTTTATCAATCCCCATTATAGTCAGGGGCGTTAGGGCAATATATTATGGTATGTTTGGTTCACATTCTTCCAAAAGCAAAAAAATTGGCCCAGATGCTGCCCATACCATACCATATCAATGTTTGATCTACACCAAGATGAGTGCGGTATGGAGCAGCCAAATTGGCAAAAGCCAATATCCCCCCCCCAAAAAAAAAAACAAAAAAAAAACAAAAAAACAGTTTATAGTGTTTTTCGTGGTTGGGTTATTTGATTATGATGTTATTTCAATTATTTGAGGTCGAAGTTTACCCATAAAAGACTACATAAAAGTAATTTTGTGGTCAGAGCCGTTGTTTCTGGTGTGTCATCCTATAGTCTATCACTCTACCCATACATAAGGATTTTCCAATATTAAGCTGTATTTTGAATGAGTTGGAAATGAGGCACACACCAGGATCCTCCTGCATCTGGCACATGTGGTAGAGTAGGGTCATACAACAGCCTATGTTCACACGGTAGACAGCAATGTCGTAGTTTTGGCACTCCGTTTTTTTCGAGATTCTCGGCCTATGGGAGCTCTGGGTAGGTTTTGTTACGACCGGCACTACGAAATAAACAAGGGTACTCAATATTGGACTAGATGATAGGCTATATCTGCAACAACGGTACGCTAATTCCAAACCCTCGAACTATTACGCCGGTGAACAAAACACTTAAAACCCTCCAGAGTTAATCTACTGGATAACGGGGTATCAATTAACTGGGTTTTAGTGCACTTCTACAAAGGCTTACCGATGACGGCAAAGCCTACTCACAACAGGAGTACTTTACGTTAATAAAATGCTCTTAAGTAATAACAATGCTTGAATAAACTATGATAAGATTTAATAAAGAAGTATATGCTTACGTTAACTTTAGTGTGAGTCTGTACTCAACACTAAACTCTACAATGCTCTATGAAAACACTGGAAGTCTAGTCCTACAGCAATCAGATAAAGAATCTTTTGAAAACGTCTGATGCTCTAAGATGCTCGTTAATATAGAACATAAATAATGCAGGGGCAAGACACCAAAGCGTGTATCTTAAATACACCAATAAGTAGGATACATATATATAACAAGGGAGTGCAACAACTCTGTGACAACACTAATAATCGCCACTCAAAACAGTACTTCCTTAGCCAACGTAACAGCCAAACTGGGTTGTGCACTGCATCAACCTAGGCTAAAATAAGGCGTGAATAATTCCTAAAGCATACACAATTAAAGTTAATAAACACAATGCTGTCTTTCTTACTAATAAAGTCTAGCAGTGGCATAAAAAGGTACTAAGAAACTAGGAAGAGCGCAAGCATGCTCGTAGCCTACTGTCACCCCTTGAACAGATTTCCCTTATGTTACGTTAAGTGACTTGGAGGCTCTCTTGGTAAGTCCAGATCTCAAGTATCTGGTCTGACCCTGGCGCTCCACAAAGGTCAACAAAATGAGGTAGCAAGTATGCAGGTGAGATTAGGCAAGAGCCCTTCACTTATATACTGCTACACTCGCAAAGGAAAATATGCACAAGGGTTACAGGCTAGCTAGCTTCGTCGATGTTGTACAGGCTCTGACTTGCCACATACATAACTCAGATAACGACCAAAGATACCTTCCACTGTCTAGCATTAAATAATAAGAGAGAACAGCCCAATAATTAGAAGCACCCCAACACTATGGTACCATTTAACTATGACTCTAATAATCCCTAAAACTAGTGCAAACATATATGGAGAGCTGGTGCTGGTAATACGACTGGCCGACTATGGAAGTCGTATGCAGAACCAGAAGGGATAAGTAATTGAATAAAGAGAGAAGTATGAAACCGAAGAAGTTCAGAGAGAGAGATAGTAGTATAGAGGGTTATATGGGGGACAGAATTGCAAGGGACATGTAGGACCTAGCACACCAAGCCTAGCTCTGCAGGAAACACAACGATAGGAGCCCGCACCAATAGAGAATTTGAATGTTGGTGATGAATTCAGTAACAGCGACCATCGTACGATAACTTTCACTTTAAACTTTACTAGTAACGAACCAAATAGTAGCATCGAAAAAGTCCCTAATTTCAAGAAAGCAAACTTTCATAAACTTAGAGCTATGTTTAAAGAAACTGACTGGAGCTTTTTAATTAACAATAACGACATAAATACATCTTGGAAGTTATTCGAAACCACTTACCTAAAAGCAGTGCAAGACTGCATACCATCGAAAATACGGCGTCCAGGCCATAATAATAAGCCCAAATGGTGGAATAAAGATATTTCAAACTGCCTGCTTGCTAAAAAATGTGCTAATGATAGATTAAAATCCTCACAAAATGACGAAGAACGGGTGAAATTTGTAGAGCTACGACGCAAAGCCAAAAAGTTAATTAAGCAAAGTAAAAAGACCCTAGAGTTACATATTGCGAATCAAAGTAAAACAAACCCGAAAGAATTCTATAGTTATATCAGAAAGAAAAAAGTAGTTACTTCAACTGTTGGACCATTAGTCGATGAAAATGGAGAATACACCAAAGACGAAGTACAAATGAGTAATGCCCTCAATACCTTCTTTGCATCAGTTTTTACAACAGAAGACCTCAGTGATATCCCTACACCATCTCCGATTCAGATTGATTATTCAGATGTTCTAAGCAATATCACCGTTACAGAGAGAGAAGTATTGAATTGTTTAGATAAACTCAAGGTAAATAAAACGCCTGGACCTGATACAATCTCGCCTAGAGTTCTAAAGGAAGCTAAGGATGAGCTCTCCAAACCACTGACATTACTATTCAATAAATCCTTGCAGTCTGGAACTATGCCTGATCAGTGGAAGATAGCCAACGTAACACCGATATTCAAAAAAGGCAGCAAATCCCTACCCAGTAACTATCGTCCAATTAGCTTAACCTCAGTTGTATATAAAATGCTAGAAACGGTCATAAGAGACAGACTCGTAAATCACTCAGAGGAAAATAACATACTTAAAGATACTCAACACGGCTTTCGTAAAAAACGTTCCTGTTTAACAAACCTCTTAGACTTCTTCCACGATATCCTCAACCTCTACGATGAGAGTAAAGCTGTAGATATTATATACCTTGATTTTCAAAAGGCCTTTGACAAAGTTCCCCACAAACGTTTACTGCTAAAACTAAAAGCGCATGGAATACAAGACGGTGTGTTGAAATGGATAGAAAATTGGCTCAGCGACAGAAAGCAAAGAGTAGTCATAAACGGTAAGGCATCTAAATGGACCAATGTAAGTAGCGGGGTACCCCAGGGATCGGTACTAGGACCAATTCTCTTTCTAATTTACATCAACGACATAGATGAGGGTCTCACCTGTACAATCTCAAAATTTGCTGACGATACAAAAATTGCAAATAGCGTACTCTCAAAAGATCAAGTTGACGATATGCAACACAATCTAGATAAATTGTCACATTGGGCTCAAATTTGGCAAATGAGTTTCAATGCGGATAAATGTAAAGTACTACATATCGGATACCTAAATGAGAAAGCAAACTATTCGATGAATGGCACTCAGCTTAAGAATGTAAACAGAGAAACCGATCTGGGAGTAACAATATCGAGTAACCTAAAACCGAGTCAACAATGTTCAGAAGTTGTTAAGAAGGCAAACAAAATAATTGGCTTTATAGGCAGGTCATTTGAGCATAAATCCAAAGACGTTATCCTAACCCTTTACAATTCCTTAGTCCGCCCTCTTCTGGAATACTGCGTTCAATGCTGGTTCCCTTATTACCAAAAAGACATAAACAAGCTAGAACGAGTTCAACGTAGAGTTACCAAAATGATACCTAGCCTAAAGAACAAACCATATGAAGAGCGTCTTAGAGAATTAAATCTATTTCCTTTAACCCAGCGCAAATTAAGAGGTGACTTAATTCAAGTGTTCAAAATCATCAAAGGCATCGACAATATGAACTGTAGTAAGTACTTCACTATCGACCAATCTAATTACACACGGGGAAACGGTTGCAAAATTATTGGTAAATCTTTTAACTCACACGAATCTAAGAATTTCTTCTTCAATCGAGTTGTCAACTTGTGGAATGGGCTTCCCCCGAGACGTTATAGACTGCAGCACTGTTGATTCATTTAAACTCCGCCTAGACAAATATCTTGCATCAAACCCGCGACTGACTGCGTTTGTAAATGAATAACTTTATTTTATCCTCCCCTCAGTTACTAACCCATATGTCCCCTACTAACTTCCTAGTACTGCCACGGACATTAGTTCCATGGCAGTAGTCCCCTTTCCAATGTTCCCTTACCCACTCTAAACCACTGTTTGGACACTTGATCCTCAGTGTTTTGGAGGACAAGCAGCCTAGAAGGGTCACTAGACCTGTTGTTGCTTGATTTCCTTTGTACTTTGTACCACCGTCCCAGGACCGCGGCCGCCAATCACAGACGACTACGTCATGAAGAGCAACCATTCTATGACGTCGACAGGGCCGCCAGCCAATCACGGGCGTGGGAAACTCCTCGGAGCGCGGGAGGTAAACGTACATACACACGCACAAACTACCACCATGTTGCCTACCCCGCTCTGTCTCTCTCCTTAACTTCACACCATGCATCTTATATTCTAGCAATGATACAAAATACTTCTAAGTGTCACAGACAAGAATAAAGATCACCACTGATGTCTGTGACAACATGTACTCTATGAAAGAAAGAACAGCGTTCTACGATTATTGTAGCCCATATCACTACCCTGGCGAGCGCTAGCGAGTCACGAGCGCATTCTGGCAAGCTGGCCAGCGTAACACCCCGCCCAAGATGTGGGACGTTTCAGCCACAGGCGAACCCCACATCTGACCAGACAGAATGCCCATCAACCCCGCATCACCTAGCCACTCTCCCAAGTTGTGAAAACAAGGCACGATCACAAACATAAAACACTGCATTATACCATCAGTACCACCTGTGCAGTCACTCCCATAGTTCATTATTGCTAAGGCTTCCCCACCGATACCGTACATGCGCACCCCCGCATTCCTTACAACTACATCTGCCTGCGCAGCATCACCGCCTTCAGCGACATGGCCAGATACAGTCGGTCTATGGTAGGGCTGTTGCATTTCACTAGAGCAGCATTGGGAGGCTATGCGATGGCCGGGCGCATCCACTCCACAGCCAACCTCGCCAATCTGCTCATTCTCCTCCTTCTGACCACCATACTTGGCAGCCATGGGTCGACCCTGACCTGGCAACCATGCCAAAGCCTCGTCGCCCACCTTGAACCACTGAAACAACGAGGCCAACGGTTTACTGACACTCAAGTGACCTGCCGGCGGAACCTCGTGCACCGCATGAGTTGTGAGGCCTGGGTGCTCGGCACAAACAGTGGGGTATGGACCGATCAGGTGCTGGAGCGCTGCACACTGCTGCTCAGGCAGGTGCTCTAGCGCTTCCACAGCCACCTGACTCGTATCCCCCGCCCACTGCTCCACTGAGACATGACAATCCCGACTCTCGTCCACCTGTGTCCCACTGCCCCTCTCTCCTTCTCCACCTTGGCCGCTGCAGACCAATGCAGGGACAGTAGGCTGCTCAGGTGGTTGCCTCACAAACTCCTCTAACAGGTTCACCTGACATGCTTCCCCGTCCTCGAGTTCAGTAGCCCCGTTCCCACAACTCTCCTCCACCTGGGAACTACTCTGTTGCGGAGTGCCATCACGCCCTACCATGTCCCTAGGGGGGACAGGTTCTGGGGCCACTCCGTAGCTCACCTTTGGGTCAAGTAGCGAGTCACCAAGGAGTGTCACTGGGTCCAAACTCTCAACCCGACCACCAGCCTCGACTTTCTCCTTCCGACCCTTCCTCCGCTGGTCATAAACTTGGGTACTAGGCTGCGACACCTGAACGGACTGAGATCTCTCAAGCCCCTCTTGCTCCTCCCTACTCGTGTCGGCCGCCCTCTTGGCAACGACTAAGGGTGGAACCTCGGAAGTGGGCACCGCAGTCATTACCAAGAAGGAGCTCGACCCCCTCAACTGGCAACTTCTCCACCACACCCACATCCAACTCCCGTGTCACACCGTCCACCTCAAGCTCCATTCTGACCAGCGGGTAAGACCGCGTAGCATTGATGCCTTGAACCACCACAACCCGAGCCACGTTAACAGGCTTGCCAGTGATATTCTTAACAAGTGTCTGGGAAGCGCCTGTATCACGCAATAACTCAAGCCTATGCTTGACACCAGCCCACCTCACAGTGCCGTGCCCCCTATGACCACAAAAAACATCACGGACGGGTGACGAGCCCTCCTGCTGCTTCTGCACCGACTGTGACTCCGCAACCGACGTATTACTCCGGGCAAACGCGGAAGACCTCAAAGACACACCGATGTTGCTCACTAGTGACACCACTGCTGTAGGCGGTGTGCTCGGACATGAGCGCGCAATATGCCCCTTCTGATGACACTTGAAACATTCCACCTCACTCTTGGACTTCCTCTGAGGTGAGGAAGGGCCCTGGCCTTTCTTAAACGGGAAGGGTTTCGACTTGGGTTCATAATTGGCAACAGTACTCTTACATGGATAATTATATGTTGTGTCATTAATTCGGGGGGGGGGGTGGAGTGGTATGCCCCTTGTTACCTGCCTCAGCTCTCTGTGCAGACCTGCACCCACGAATCAATGACAACCTGAGGTCAGCCAGCTCAGCCGCCTCTTGTAGAGTTTTCGGTCGCTTTTCTTTAATGTTAAGAGTCAAGTCACTGCCAGTGCATTTAAAAAATTGTTCGAGCAACATTAGTTGTTTTACTGAATCAAAAGTAGTTGCCTTCTCCGACCTTAACCAATTTTCTAATGCATCTGACAGCTCTCTAGCGTGTTCCTGGAAAGTACTCTCCTTTTTTTTGGAACCGCCCTAAACTTCAGCCTATAGGTCTCTGGCTGTAGCTCATACGCCCTCAGGACAGCCTCTTTCAACAACTCGTAATTCACACAGGAATCTAGGGGCAAAGCATCGTACGCCTTGAGTGCTTTCCCCGTCAATCGTGAAGAAACGAGGGCTGCCCACTTCTCCTCGGGCCATTGGTGCTCCTGGCACTTTTTCTCGAATCGGAAAAAAAATTCTGTAACTCCCAACTCATCAAACACTGGAACCAACTTAACCCGTGGAGCCCCGGCTAGTTTTGTAATGTTTGTTCACCAGAACCCGGCCGGTTTTCAAAAAATGGTTTTATTCCAGAAACAATAGCGAATGGGTTAGGAATGAAGGAAAAACCACGAAAAACCGCTCAAAAAGCTTAAAGAATGGTCCTACAGAGCCCCCGAAAACGTATTTTACAAGAGTAAAAAATTGAAGGCAATTACCCCCAAAAAAACAGGTTATTGCGCGCTCACGCACACGCACGTGGAATTTGAGAGTTTTCAACCATCGGCACGGTTGCGTGGGATACATACACAGTTCCCATACAAATCTGAGCCTTCTTGAGTGGCTACACCTGAGGTTACGGTCGGCGCAATTAGGGTGACGCGTCAGACGCGTCTCTGGGGCTGTGCGTTACATACATCGCCGACGCGTCAGATGCGTTGCTGGGGCTGTACGGGTTAAGTAGATGCGACAGGGACTGATCATGGGCTCAACCCCCCTGGGCGACCCGGTTCCTCGTTACCTCTACACGAGTTTTCTCTAGGTCAATATCGGCACAATACCTCTCAGACTCAAACTTGCGCTCAGACTCTTGCTCCCGCTGCTCGAGCTCGAGCTTCTGCTGCTGAAGTTTGGCGAGCTCGAGCTGAAACAACATCTCGGCAGACAAACCCTGAGGAGGGGGTGCTACTATTGGGGACCCACCCCGTGAATCACCTAGAGGCATACCCAACCGTCAGCGGGCATCGGCCTGCGGGGACGTACCCAGCTCCGGAGCCTGAGGGGGCGCCATGATAGGAGTCGAGTGGAATGGGGGCTGGGCCGAAGGTGCCCCAGCTTCCGCTCCACCCGAAACCCCGTACCCCACCCAGGACACAGGCAGCCAGCTCACTTCTCGACATACCGCTAGTACCGGAAAACCCTAAGACCGTGGCCACACACTGCAGTCCGTACCGGTCTAGCCCCGCCACCCGGTCCGCCAACATAGGCTTCCCCCCAAAAATCCGAGCATCCTCCTCACTGTTCACCACCCGAACGCCGCTTAACAACTCCACCTTCTCCACCTCCTCGCCTTCCTCTCGCACTGTGCCCTCACTATGCTCAGACCCGTCCAGTGACATGATGGAGTCAACACAAAAAATCTCAAGTCCAGACAAAAATAGCCAAACTCTTCCGTAGCTTTATTCACCAAAAAATATTCGAAGATGTTCTTGAGTGCAATACTAGGTCACCAATAACTCCAACAAGTTCTATGTATCCTCAAAACAATGTCTACTGCCAACAATGCGAGAAATAAATTCAACCCCCAAATGGCAATAAGATTTCTCCAAAAAAAAACTGCAATATTCAGTTCACTATATTCTGGTCTAAGGTCGCCATTTGTTACGACCGGCACTACGAAATAAACAAGGGTACTCAATATTGGACTAGATGATAGGCTATATCTGCAACAACGGTACGCTAATTCCAAACCCTCGAACTATTACGCCGGTGAACAAAACACTTAAAACCCTCCAGAGTTAATCTACTGGATAACGGGGTATCAATTAACTGGGTTTTAGTGCACTTCTACAAAGGCTTACCAATGACGGCAAAGCCTACTCACAACAGGAGTACTTTACGTTAAAAAAATGCTCTTAAGTAATAACAATGCTTGAATAAACTATGATAAGATTTAATAAAGGAGTATATGCTTACGTTAACTTTAGTGGGAGTCTGTATTCAACACTAAACTCTACAATGCTCTATGAAAACACTGGAAGTCTAGTCCTACAGAATCAGATAAAGAATCTTCTGAAAACGTCTGATGCTCTAAGATGCTCGTTAATATAGAACAGAAATAATGCAGGGGCAGGACACCAAAGCGTGTAAATAAGTAGGATACATCTATATATAACAAGGGAGTGCAACAACTCTGTGACAGCACTAATAATCGCCACTCAAAACAGTACTTCCTTAGCCAACGTAACAGCCAAACTGGGTTGTGCACTATGCATCAACCTAGGCTAAAATAAAGCGTGAATAATTCCTAAAGCATACACAATTAAAGTTAATAAACAAAATGCTGTCTTTCTTACTAATAAAGTCTAGCAGTGGCATAAAAAGGTACATAGAAACTAGGCAGAGCGCAAGCATGCTCGTAGCCTACTGTCTCCCCTTGAACAGATTTCCCTTATGTTACGTTAAGTGACTTGGAGGCTCTCTTGGTAAGTCCAGATCTCAAGTATCTGGTCTTATCCTGGCGCTCCACAAAGGTCAACAAAATGAGGTAGCAAGTATGCAGGTGAGATTAGGCAAGAGCCCTTCACTTATATACTGCTACACTCGCAAAGGAAAATATGCACAAGGGTTACAGGCTAGCTAGCTTCGTCGATGTTGTACAGGCTCTGACTTGCCACATACATTACTCAGACAACGACCAAAGATACCTTCCACTGTCTAGCATTAAATAATAAGAGAGAACAGCCCAATAATTAGAAGCACCCCAACACTATGGTACCATTTGACTATGACTCTAATAATCCCTAAAACTAGTGCAAACATATATGGAGAGCTGGTGCTGGTAATACGACTGGCCGACTATGGAAGTCGTATGCAAGAAGGGATAAGTAATTGAATAAAGAGAGAAGTATGAAACCGAAGAAGTTCAGAGAGAGAGATAGTAGTATAGAGGGTTATATGGGAGACAGAATTGCAAGGGACATGTAGGACCTAGCACACCAAGCCTAGCTCTGAAGGAAACACAAGGATAGGAGCCCGCACCACCGTACCAGGACCGCGGCTGCCAATCACAGACGACTACGTCATGAAGAGCAAGCATTCTATGACGTCGACAGGGCTGCCGGCCAATCACGGGCGTGGGAAACTCCTCGGAGCGCGGGAGGCAAACGTACATACACACGCACAAACTACTACCACGCTGCCTACCCCGCTCTCTCTCTCCTTAACTTCACACCATGCATCTTATATTCTAGCAATGATACAAACTACTTCTAAGTGTCACAGACAAGAATAAAGATCACCACTGATCTGTCTGTGACAACATATACTCTATGAAAGAAAGAACATCGTTCTACGATTATTGTAGCCCATATCACAGTCGGTACAAGCTTCTGAAGGCAGCCCACACGGACTACTCGAAAGAGACAGATGAACAACCCGAAGAGGTGCCTAGCTTCGAAGCTTGGTGTGAGCATCGCAAACTGCAAAGTACCCAGTTTCATTTCTGGTATATGGTGCTGTCAATGGAACTGGTGATCCTCTTGTTGATCCGATCATTCAGGGAAGCCAACTTCTTCCTGTACTGTCAGTCACTGGCCGACCTGATACCGTACTTCTTTGCCAACAACAATGTAAACTATGCACGGTGGCTTCCGATCCACTACAGAGACATGGTGACCCTGGAACAGAAGCATCCTCAGCTGGCTCAGGAGTTCCAGAGTGGAAACTTTGTTGTACACAAATCGAGCCGACAGTTCTCAGCAATGGCTATTGACCAAGCTCACGAGCAGGCCAACGCTGTCATCAAGGCAGACGGGGGTGTGATCGGCGTGATTGAAGACCCATCAGCACTGAGAAGATGGATGATAGCTGGTCCTCAAGTTAGCCACTTGGTTGCACAGTATGAGGCAGCATGTGGGACCAAAGAGGGTACTGAACACACCCGCCACCATGAGGAGACAGAACGAGCACAAAGAGTGTTCCTTGAGAAAGTAGAAAAGCTCTCACAAGCCATGACAGATATGTGCAATCCTTTCCAGGAGGAGAGTCGGGACCTGGTTTCGCTTGATACAAAGGATATTGCTCACCACACTGCCGCCGAGCTGATTGGCACACACCTTGAGAAAGGCAAGGTCCGTTTCCAGGAGTTTATGAAGGGACTGGAAGGGGAAGAAGAATCCACCTTCTATGAACCAATCAAGAAGAACAGGGTTGACTTTTTCCGACAGGTACCAGCCTCTGTTGACTCTTCAAAGCAAAAAGTGCTGAAGGAAGACTGTCAACTGTTCTCCAAGCTGTTCATATCATGCAAGAGCAGAGAGTGTGACTTGAAGGAGTTCTTCCGTCATGAGAACCAGACACATCCTGCTGCCCTCAGTGATGGTGGAAAGCTCCACACCTGTCAGAAATCCCACCTCACTACCATTTTTCAGAGCCAAGTTACAACCCCTGAGGCAGAGCCAGACACCGACACCATCATCATTGATGGTGCAGCGTTGGTGAACAGTCTGCCCCCACGGAGTTCAAAGTCGTTCGAAGAGTACGCAATGCTCGATGTCCTTCCTAGAATACAAGCATACTCTACCAAGTACAAGAGAACAGACATTGTGTTTGATGGCTACCGGCTATCTAGTCTGAAAGCTGAAACTAGATCAAAGCGAGGACGCGGGGTGCGACGCAGGGTGACAGGGAAGGGCAAAATTCCCTCAAACTGGCGAAAATTCCTGAGAGAAAAGGACAACAAAGCCGAGCTATTCAACTTTCTGGCTGATAAGATTGCACGTGTGGCCACACCAAATGTGGTCATTGTGACCAAGGAAGAAGATGCTGTCAGCAACCGCACTATCAATCTGGCTGGGGTGGCACCGTGCAGTCATGGAGAAGCTGACACGCGGATCTTTGTGCATGCCAGGCATGCAACAGAAGCAGGCAGGAAAGTCATCATGGTGTTACGACCGGGGCTACGAATAAAACAAGGGCACTTAATGATTGGACTAGTAATAGGGCACTATGCAACAACGGTACGCTAGATCCAAACCCTCGAACTTATATGCCGGCGAACAAATACCCTCCAAAGTTAATCTGCGATAGCGGGGTATCCTTAACTGGGCATAAATGTACTCTACTTCAGGCTAACCTACACTGGTATAGCCTGATAACAAACAAGATGCAAGTTACGTTAAAATGCATAAAAAGGAATCTATGGAAAAATAAATTAAATCATTGCAAGATTTAATACAATAAAAAGATACTTTAATACAGTTACTCTAAACAACAATAAACTCTTCACCCGTATCTGAAAGAAAGTTAAGTATAGTCCTACAGCATAGACCTGGAAACTTCTGAAGAAAGTCTGATGCTCATAAGATGCTCGTATCTAATCTTGAACTATATAAAGGCAGGAGGCAGGACACCACACGTGTAAATCGAATACACCAAAAGATAGGACATATAATGTTAACTGACACGAGAATACTATAAATGCGCAATGCTAGCAATGCTCGACACTAAAAGAAGTACTTCCTCATCAACGAAACAGTCTGCTATGGTTGTGTGGCTCAACAACAACCTAGACTAATAAATGCTGTGAATAATAATGCGTACATATCAAAGAGCTTATATTAAATACTAACAAGTGTCTACTCGATTAATAATGTCTAGCTGGGATACTCTAGGTAAGGAACTGGTGTTGAGCAAGACAGGCTCGTAGCCTAGCGATGTCCTTAAGACTGCATCCTTTAAGTTACGTTAATTGACTAGGGTGCTCTCTCGATAGATCCAGATCACAAGTATCTGGTTCTATACTGGCGACCCTCTAAAGACAAGCAAAGAGGCAGCAAAGTCTGGAACTGGCACAGGCCAAAACCCTCAGTCAACACAATGCTGCACTCGCAAAGGACGCAACCGAAAAGACAACCCAGGCTACCACAGGACCGGTCGAAGTCGTGTAGGTACAGGCAAACCGTACACACATCGGAGACAACGACTACAGTTACCTTATCCCAGTCTAGCATTAAATAAAAGAGCAGAAACACTAAATCAATAATGGAGACACACTAAGTTCTTAACCTATACTAACTAAGAACCCTCAAACCTATTCTAAGTACATGTAAATATCTCTGAGGACAGCGCATGCAATACAATGGGCCGGCTATGGAAACCGTATGCAGAACCCAAGGGGATAAGTAATTGAATAAAGACGAGAAGTAATGGAAAAGAAGAAGTTCAGAGAGAGAAACAGTGACAAAGGTGGTGATCGGGGGGAGAGTATGCAAAGGGATGTTAGAAGCATGCACGCCAAGCCTGTCCTGACGAGGACAGCTCCTGTGGACCCTCATGCAGGAAGCAAGTTACACAGGAGCCCGCAAGGGCGCGATAGTCGGCCAATCACAGGCCGATACGTCACAAGACAGCAGGTGTCACAGCCAGACACGCCGGCCAATGGCGAGTGAGAGGCAGGAATGCACTCTTGACTCAGATACTTACTACCTTCTCGCTCTGAAAGTCTTTCTCCTTCCCACGCTGGTACTATCATCACTACTGTTGATATAAAATATAACCCGTTGTCACAGACGAAAACAAAGACCACCACTGGACTGTCTGTGACAATGCAATTACAAGGAAAGAAAGAACAACATTCTCGGATAACTGTGGCCCATTTCGATGTCCCTGGCGAGCGCTAGTGGCTAACGAGAGGCGATTTTGCCCACGCTGGTAGACGTCACAATGGTCAAAGCCAGCGACACAGATGTTGTCGTCATCGCAGTCAGTGTTCTGCAGGCACTTCAGGAGCTAGGTCTGCAGCAGTTGTGGGTTGCCTTTGGCCAAGGACAGAACCTGAGGTGGGTTCCTGTACATGACTTGTGTTGCACTCTTGCAGAAAAGAGGAAAGGGATGGTCTTCTTCTATGCCTTCACTGGCTGCGATGTCGTTTCAGCATTGCTTGGCAAACCTGGGATGTTTGTGATGAGGCTTCAGGTGTCTTCAGCAAACTCAGCCAGTACCCACCGGTAGTTGATGATGAAGACCTGGAGACCTTGGAGAAGTTCGTGGTCATGATGTACGACAGATCCAGCACAGCTGAAGGTGTCGATGATGCGAGGTTGGACATGTTTGCTCGGAAGCAGAGGCCGTACGAAGCCATTCCTCCAACCCGAGCAGCACTGAAGCAGCATGTGAAGCGTGCTGCATCTGGAGTCAGTCAACAGTACGTCAACCAGAAACGCAGACTCCTGCCAACTGGGGCTGGACCAAGAAAGGAGATCTGTGGCAGATTGTTTGGACAGAGCTCCCACCCATTGCAGAGAGTTGCCAGCAGCTGACCAAGTGTGGATGTAAGTCGGAATGCTGCGGTCGATGCAAAGGCTACTGCTTTGGTCTGACCTGCACGGCACTGTGCAGCTGCAGATGCGAGGTTTAGCGTTGTAGTATACTCATCCAGGCAGCAAGACAATAAGTGACAAACAAGTATAGGCCTACTGCCTACATGTACAGTACATCCAATAATATATCGGACTGATGGTGCCTATGATATGGGCACTTTTTACCCTAATTATGATTCCGGGACTGATATTATGGTACAAGGAAGCTAGTGAGTAAGTTCATGGTTCCAAATTCGGATTCTACATAGTGAAAAATGTATGATTTGACACCAAGATCATTCAAATAGGACAAGTCTTTGCGATTTTATTGCGAAATGCAATGTTTCTGTATATTCAATGGCGGCCATCTTGAAAAATGGCCGCCATCTTGAATTTTTAGGTGGCTAATGGGTTTTATCAAAAGAGCAATTCCCAAGGAGTATGTGTGCCAATTTTGGTGCTTGTTTCTAGAAATGAACGATTATTCCAGTTATCTGCCCCACTAAGTGGCTTGTCCTTATTATAGATACTCCTTGATATCTGTGCGCCTGCCAGCTGGTTTGCTGCAGTGTTACCAAAGTTAAGTGAAAATCCGCAAAACGAGGGAGCAATAGATTAAAGGGGGAACATATTTAAGAGTTAATTAATGTTGGTAAAAACACTTGTAAATTATTTAATATAAATTAGATTTATAAAAGCAAGATGAAAACATTAGGTATACATACACACTATAAAACATACTCATATATGATGCAAGCTGTATACCTTCAAGCAACACAACAAAAATTAAAATGTAATTTTGAATATATATTATTAGGTACATGTTAATTTGTAAAGTAGCACTAGAACTGGACATTTATACTTATGACATCTAGGGATATTTTGTCCCACCATTGAAGTTGGCAACTCCCGAATCTCACATCAACAATGGCGGGTGTTGGAGGTTTGCTTGTGTACCTCCTCATAATGACGACAATTTCACGATGACTGGCCTTTACAGTAGCCTCTACTTATGTCTATATAACTATGTCATGTCTGCAGAGTCTCTGGATAACGTTCAATTGATTATTAATAGCGTTATTAGTACAAGATAGGGATTATTCCGAATTAATGGGGACCAAGGATAGTCAATATAATGTCTTTGTGGGGACCCTCCCATTGTCCGTTGCGATTGTGCTGCCATCTCTCGAACGCACGGATCCCTATTTACAGATATGTGGCGTCTTCTTTCATCTCTATCCAATCTGTACTCTAGTTTATATTCAGTAGCTATTAAACTCGGCCCAAAATGTGCCTATAAGAATGTACATCAATATTCATTGACAGTGAAATGCTGGTTGATCAAGTTAATGATATCAATTTCCTAATGAGATTTTCTTGTTACAGTGCTTAGCAATACTCCCAGAATTAAAAAAAAAAGAAAAAAGTGAATGCAAATAAGCAATACAATAATATCGTCAATTCATCATTGCGATGAACATTTCTAGTCTATCAAAATGTCGTTTTTATTATGCTCGTATGTGTACCGTATACCAATTATTGTATTAAAAATATCTCTTTTATTTTGTTTTATGTATTCTTCTGTTGTATGCCAATTTGATAACCTACAATATGACAACCCGAAATTACACTTAACAGTCATAATACATATTTCCTCATTTGATGGTTAAACCATTAAAATCAGACTCTGAATCATATGTAATATGCAATTATATATCACTTATCTCGTTCGTGTTCGATACAGCCTCACATGGATGTAGGCATATTGTAGCTCATGGTAGTAGCTATTAAATTTCTAGTAATTATACTAAGCCATTAAGGAAGACATTTTGCATAGTCTGGCACACTAATATAATTATAAACGACAGGTTTGTGGTGCACAGGGATCTGTGTGCAGGATTTGCGGTATTAATGATAGCTAAACGAGAGAGAGAGAGAGAGATTGATTATGGATTATTGAATGCTGGTAAGAGTAATTCAATAGCAGGGTCTGTGATAATATTGGAGAGGGGCTGGTAAATACTGAGCCTATGAGGTGAAGGGTGATATATTCTGAGTCGGTTAACCCACTGAGCCCCAGCGACGCAAACAGTGCGTCGGCAATGTATGTAACGCTAAACCCCAGCGACGCAGACGTCTGCGTTAGTGTCACTCCGGTCCCAATTACTCCGGCCCTATGGCTCAGATTTGTATGGAAACTGTGTAAGTATCCCACGCACCCATGCCGATGGTTGAAAACTCTCAAAGTCCAACCGTGTGCGCGTGAGCGCGCAAAAACATGTTTTTTGGGGGGAAATTGCCTTCAATTTTGTACTCTTGTAAAATCCGATTTCGGGGGCTCCATAGGACCATGTTTTGAGCTTTTTGATCGTTTTTTTGTGGTTTTTCCTTCATTCCTAACCCATTCGCTATAGTTTCTGGAATAAAAAAAAAAAAAAATCAGAATCAGCCGGTCCTGGGTGGTACATTTATAAATATTTAGCTGGTACTCAGCGGGTTAATGCGCTGGAGTAGAGTGTTGATGGTGGTGGTGGTGGTATAGATAGAAACTACTTGTGGTGATGGTAGTAATGTTGTTAAGATTACTAGTGTAATTGTGTACTAGTTTGCTCCTTTAAAACATGTTCGAGTGTTCCATACACTAATACTATTAATTCATAGCAACGTTTTATATAAATTACTCTAATAAAAAATGTGTATATATTGTAACTGATTATATAATTTGCTAAAACAATTAAGATGATCCTGGGTTATATATTTGAGTTTCTATTGAGTAAAACTGTTGAAAATAAAATGTTCACAAGACAGAACATTTAGGGTTTGAAAATGTTGCATATGCAAACATTGGACTTTGATGTGAGTTTGCTTAGAGAATGTAAAGAAATGCCTATTCAGGGATATAGCAGTTCACAAAAAAAATGCATATTTCCGAGCCTGTACTATAGGAGAAAAAGCTTTCGCCGGAACAATGTACCAACAATCTATCTATCTATTGCCAATCCAGCACCGCCTTCGCTCATATACTTCTGAACTCCACCCTTCCACCTCTCACTTGGTCTATCTCTCCCTCTCTGTCCTTCCACCTCACTCTCGTACACTATCTTAGTAATTCTCTCACTTCCCATAAGTTCCACATGGCTGAACCATCTCAAGGTGTTCCTTTTCACACTTTCCATCATATATAAATCTACACCACAACTCTCTCGTAGTTCCTCATTCGTCTGTCTATCCCTCCATATAACTCTGCACGCACTTCTCAAGTAACTCATTTCCACCTCTTTTACTCTTGGCTTGAGTCTCTTGTTACGATCCAGGTTCTCAAAGACACAGGGCTCTTCAACATTGGACTAGATAATGGCAAAATGCAACAACAGTAACACTAGATCCAACCCCTGCCTTAAACACTGGAAAACAAAATACCATTACCGCCCTGAGTCGTGCCTGGACAACGAGGTATCCAATGACTCGGTAACTGGTGCACACACACTAGGCTGACGCTCGATGAAACAGCCTATTCTCAAACAGTAAAAGATTACTCGATTAGGTTACACAAAGAAAAGATAGTTAACGTGATTAATTAACGTTACGGTAGATACTCATATAACTGGCACTCCTGTATTAAAGAAAGTGCAATGCTAGTCCTGCAACATCAACTGGAAACTTCTGAAATAAGTCTGATGCTGGGAAGATGTTCGTAAAGAATCTTGAACAATTATAATGCAGAATACGGGTCACAATAAATACTAGGACACATAGTAATAATAGGCAGGCGAATAATAAAGACTGCGCAAAGGTAGTAATGCTCGACAACTAAAGAAATGCTTCGTGACACAACGCAACAGCCTACTATGGTTGTGCAACTCAACAACAACCTCGGCTCAAAAGTGCAGTGAATAATAATGTTGCATACATATAATAATGGGGGCTTATCTCTAACCAGTGTCTGCTCAGTTAATAAAGTCTAGCTGGGGTATCAAGGCAGGGCAACAATGGGTGAGCATGCGGCTCGTAGCCTAACGTTGTCCGAAGGTGGTATAATGAAGATTACGTTATATGACGGGGATGCTCTCTTGATAAATCTAGGTCTCTAGTACCTAGTTCTATCCTGGCAATCCCTCAGAAGTCAACACAAAGAGGCAGCACTATGTTGTGAGGGATAGGCTATGGCCCTCTCACACCACAGCGCTGTGCTCGCAAAGTAAACCCACCCGAAGACAACTTAGGCTCCCATAGTACCTGTCGATGTCGTGCAGGGCTTAGCTAACACTCCACACATCGGAGACAACGACACAGTAACCCTACCCCTAGTCTAGCTTTAGATAACCAAGCAGAATCACTCAACACCTTGCCAGGGAGACATATACCGGTCTACAACCTTCCCGAGAGAGGACACATACGGAAAAGTCCGTCTCTCTAACCTCAATAAAGCATAATACCTCCTTAATCTAATACATGGAAATATCTGAGAGCTTCACGTACAATACGACTGGCCGACGGTGAACGTCTATGCTGAAACCAGAAGGGATGTTGAGTTTAGTAAAGATTAGAGAATGAGAAGGGAGAAGTCGAGAGAGAGAAATAGTATGCAAAGTGGCGAGTATGGGGGACAGAATTGCAAAGGATGTAGGCGATACGCGTGTCAGGCAAGCTCTGAGCTGGTAAAGAACACGAGGCCGCGATGGGAAGGGACTAGTTGACCACCCGGCCGTCAGCGCCCAAGCGAGCCGCGTCGTAGCTCACCCCGCTGCCAGGTGTACTCCCTCACCCTCTCTCGCTCGCCTCCCACACAAGCAACATTTATATTATAGCGAATATAAAATACAAGGCACGGTCACAGACCAAAACAAAGACCATTTCTAGACTGTCTGTGGCAACACGATACTAATCAAATAAAGCAGATCATTCTAGGACAACTGCAACGCCCCACGCAACCATTCTGCCAACGCCGGGAGGCGTCACACTCTTCACCAACGTCCACTCTTCTCTCCCGTAAGTCAATGTTGGGATTACCACACAGTCATGTGTGACGCCTGCAGCTTGGCAGAACGCCACGTGGGCTCAGCCGCTCGCTTGGCCACTCGCCGGGGCAAGGTATTTGGCTACAGTCTATCTACAATGTTGTTCTTTCTTTCATAGTGTTCGTGTTGTTGCAGACAGTCCCGTGGTGGTCTTTATTTTCGTCTGTGACAAGGGGAAGCATTTTATATCATGAGTAGAACATAAGATGCATTGTATATAGTTAAGGAGAGAATAATACAGGCAGTGGGGTGGTACTGTGTGCGTGCCTATACATGTGCTGCCTCCCCCTCGCTGTAGGCTCCCGCGCGTGCCTTCCCACGCTTCTTGATTGGCTGGTGGTTCCTGGCACCTTCTGCTGCCTGGTGACGTAGCGGCCTGTGATTGGCTGACCACCGTGCCTTTGTGTGTGATCCTGGAGGGGTCCCGAGGAGCTATTCTCTTCAGAGCTTGCCTGACCAGCATACCCTTCACATATCCCTTGCCACCCGTCACCGACTTCTACCTATAGAGCACTTTCTCTCTCTCTCAACTTCTTACCTCTCATTCTTCCTCTCTATTTAATATTATAACTCTCCTTTGGTTCTGCACGATTTCATATATCGGCCATCGTATTATATGCTGAAGCTCTCAGATATTATATGTTTAGTTAGGCATTTTGGAGGGGTTACCATTTTGTCTGTAGAGGTTCGACACACTCACGGTGTCTCCCTGCCTATTCCTTGGCTGTCTGCTGGGCTATTTAATGCTAGACTGGGGTAAGGCTACTTGTGTTGTGATTTCCGATGTGTAACAGGTTTTGCTTAACCTGTACAATTGCAACGGAGACGTGGGAAGCCTAGGTGGTCTTTCTGACTGTGTACCTTGTGAGTTTAGCACTGTGCTGCGAGTGAGGGCTTTTGCCTCTGCCACCCAGCACTGTGCTAACTCGTTTTGTTTTGACTTTGAGAGGGTCGCCAGGAGAGAACCAGATACTAGCGATCTGGATCTCTCAAGAGAGCACCCCGTCAATTAACGTAATTTGGCCGCACAGTCTTAAGGACCCTGCTAGGCTACGAGCCGCTTGCTCAGCCATTGTTTCCTAGCCTACGACATCCCAGCTAGACTTTATTAGCCTAGAAGACACCTGTTTAGAATTATAAACTCTTATGTTATGTATGCAGCATTCTTATTCACGTTGACTGTAAGCCTTGGTTGTTGTTGAGTTGCACAACCTGAGCAGGTTTTTTGAGTTGCCTGACGAAGGACTTCTTTTGTTGTTGGAGATAATACTAGTGTGCATTTATCGATAGTCCCGTGTCTGTTAACACTGTCTGTCTCTACACTTTTCCTATATTGTCCCTGCTTTATATAACAGTTCAAAATCCGATACGAACATCTTACCCCAGCATCAGACTTTCTTCAGAAGTTTCCTGCTCGATGCTTTGGGACTTTCGTTCACTTTCTTTAGTATAGGAGTGACAGTTCATTATTGTTTAGAGTAACTTTAAATATACCTTCTAGTTTGCATTAAATCATTGCAGTGATTTAATTAAGATCTCTATCTTTTCCTTGTATACCTTATTAACGTAATTGTATGTTGTGATCAGGCTGTATCAGAGATCATCAGCCTGTAGTAGCAGTGCACTTATACCGAGTTATAGGATACCACGTTATCGCAGATTTAACTCTGGAGGGTATAGGTGTTTTTTGTGCGCCGGCATTATAAGTTCGAGGGTTGGATCTAGTGTTACCGTTGTGGCTGTGTGCCTTTCTAGTCCAATGATTACGAGCCCTTGTTTTATACGAGCCCCGGTCGTAACACATGCAAGGACTTCTTTACTTCCATGCTGACCACTCTATTTCTTGTTACTGCTTTCAGCGTTCCTACAACCCTCTTCTGCACTCCTTCATCCATACTCCCATCTTTACTCAACACACTGCCCATATACTTAAATGAGCTGACATTCCTGTTCAACGTCACCTCACACTCTGTGGCTGCACCCCTTACAAAGACCATAACCTTGCTCTTCCCCGCATTTACCTTCAGATTCCGTTTTCCACACACTATTCCATACATATTTACCAGACCCTGCAACTCCCATTCACTATCGCTCATCAGAACTGTATCACCGGCAAATAGCAGTAGGCTACAGGCAACTTCCACGTGTTCCTCCTTTGTCAGCGGTACACCAACATCCACTGCTCTTCTTTGTATTTCTTTCATGACTCCATCCATATACAGGGTGATTCAGTAACCCTTTTCATAAATTTAATGGCAAATTCGGGAGACAAAAATAAGACTAATTTACTCTATGACCCTTAGGGTGAGTCTTTGATATGATGGAGATATTACACCTTTAAAGTTATCGATAGATAGAAAAGAAAAAAATCTAAGGAGTGAGAATGAAAATGTCGTTGTTAACTGGCAGGGTAGCGTAACCAAGACTTGGTATCAAAATGGCTGCATACGGTAGCTGGATGCAGTTCGTTTCGCAATTTACAAAGGTACATTACTACTGTATTTGTATTATCATCATCATTATTATTAATAATCATTGTATTAGTAGTAGTAGTAGCAAGGGGAGAAGCAGGCGGCGGAGGATAAGTAAGAGGAGTACAAGGAGTAGTACAAAGGAAATCAAGCAACAACAGATCTAGTGACCCTTCTATGTTTCTTGTCCTCCAAAACACTGAGGATCAAGTGTCCAAACAGTGGTTTAGAGTGGGTAAGGGAACATTGGAAAGGGAATTACTGCCCTGGAACTAATGTCCGTGGCAGGATTAGGAAGTTAGTAGAGGACAGATGGGTAGTAACTGAGGGGGGATAAAATAAAGTTATTAATTTACAAACGCAGTCAGTCGCGGGTTTGATGCGAGATATTTGTCTAGGCGAAGTTTAAATGAATCAACGGTGATGCAGTCTATAACGTTTCGGGGAAGCCCATTCCACAAGTTGACAACTCGATTGAAGAAGAAATTCTTAGATTCGTGCGAGTTAAAAGATTTACCATTAATTTTGCAACCGTTTCCCCGTGTGTAATTAGATTGGTCGATAGTGAAGTACTTACTACAGTTCATATTGTCGATGCCTTTGATGATTTTGAACACTTGAATTAAGTCACCTCTTAATCTGCGCTGGGTTAAAGGAAATAGATTTAATTCTCTAAGAAGCTCTTCGTATGGTTTGTTCTTTAGGCAAGGTATCATTTTGGTAACTCTACGTTGAACTCGTTCTAGCTTGTTTATATCTTTTTGGTAATAAGGGCACCAGGATTGAACGCAGTATTCCAGAAGAGGGCGGACTAAGGAATTGTAAAGGGCTTTGGATTTATGCTCAAATGACCTGCCTATAAAGCCAATTATTTTGTTTGCCTTCTTAACAACTTCTGAACATTGTTGACTCGGTTTTAGGTTACTCGATATTGTTTCTCCCAGATCGGTTTCTCTGTTTACATTCTTAAGCTGAGTGTCATTCATCGAATAGTTTGCTTTCTCATTTAGGTATCCGATATGTAGTACTTTACATTTATCCGCATTGAAACTCATTTGCCAAATTTGGGCCCAACATGACAATTTATCTAGATTGTGTTGCATATCGTCAACTTGTACTTTTGAGAGTACGCTATTTGCAATTTTTGTATCGTCAGCAAATTTTGAAATTGTACAGGTGAGACCCTCATCTATGTCGTTGATGTAAATTAGAAAGAGAATTGGTCCTAGTACCGATCCCTGGGGTACCCCGCTACTTACATTAGTCCATTTAGATGCCTTACCGTTTATGACTACTCTTTGCTTTCTGTTGCTGAGCCAATTTTATATCCATTTCAACACACCGTCTTGTATTCCATGCGATTTTAGATTTAGCAGTAAACGTATGTTGGAACTTTGTCAAAGGCCTTTTGAAAATCAAGGTATATAATATCTACAGCTTTACTCTCATCATAGAGGTTGAGGATATCGTGGAAGAAGTCTAAGAGGTTTGTTAAACAGGAACGTTTTTTACGGTGTTGAGTATCTTTAAGTATGTTATTTTCCTCTAAGTGATTTACGAGTCTGTCTCGTATGACCGTTTCTAGCATTTTACATACAACTGAGGTTAAGCTAATTGGACGATAGTTACTGAGTAGGGATTTGCTGCCTTTTTTGAATATCGGTGTTACGTTGGCCAGCTTCCACTGATCAGGCATAGTTCCAGACTGCAAGGATTTATTGAATAGTAATGTCAGTGGTTTGGAGAGCTCATCCTTAGCTTCATTTAGAACTCTAGGCGAGATTGTATCAGTTCCAGGCGTTTTATTTACCTTGAGTTTATCTAAACAATTCAATACTTCTCTCTCTGTAACGGTGATATTGCTTAGAACATCTGAATTATCAATCTGAATCGGCGATGGTGTAGGGATATCACTGAGGTCTTCTGTTGTAAAAACTGATGTAAAGAAGGTATTGAGGGCATTACTCATTTGTACTTCGTCTTTGGTGTATTCTCCATTTTCATCGACTAACGGTCCAACAGTTGAAGTAACTACTTTTTTCTTTCTGATATAACTATAGAATTCTTTCGGGTTTGTTTTACTTTGATTCGCAATATGTAACTCTAAGGCCTTTTTACTTTGATTAATTAACTTTTTGGCTTTGCGTCGTAGCTCTACAAATTTCACCCGTTCTTCGTAATTTTGTGAGGATTTTAATCTATCATTAGCAATTTTTTTTTAGCAAGCAGGCAGTTTGAAATATCTTTATTCCACCATTTGGGCTTATTATTATGGCCTGGACGCCGTATTTTCGATGGTATGCAGTCTTGCACTGCTTTTAGGTAAGTGGTTTCGAAAAACTTCCAAGATGTATTTATGTCGTTATTGTTAATTAAAAAGCTCCAGTCAGTTTCTTTAAACATAGCTCTAAGTTTATGGAAGTTTGCTTTCTTGAAATTAGGGACTTTTTCGATGCTACTATTTGGTTCGTTACTAGTAAACTTTAAAGTGAAAGTTATCGTACGATGGTCGCTGTTACTGAATTCATCACCAACATTCAAATTCTCTATCGATTCTTCTTTTGTTGCAAGTACAATGTCAAGAACGTTATTACCACGGGTCGGCGTTCGAACAAATTGATAAAGCGAACTCTCTTGCAAGTTCGTATACAAGTAATATCCGGAGTGTGAAGGAAGAGTATCACCCCACTTGGTCACAGGTAAATTAAAGTTGCCAAAAATTACAGTATCTTGTGAGTTACTTACATCTGCAATTTGTTCATAAATTTCTCGGTCAGTTTGCACTGATTGAGCTGGAGGTCTGTATATTAACGCAAGTATTATTTGTGTACCTTTATTATTCTTTATTAGCACAAAAGATGTGTCGACGTTCACAATTTGAGGTTTTGACAAGAGGGTAGGGTTAAGACTTTCTTTGATATAAAGTAAAACGCCACCTCCATTTCGATTTATTCGGCTTTTCTCAAACATTACATAACCGGGAAGTGAATACTCTGCTAAAAAGTCTCTATCTTCTGTAGAGAGGAGGAGTAAGTGGTGGAAGAGGGGTAAGTGGAGGAGGAGGGATCTTCCTGCCGACTTTGAGCTTTGATACTCCGCTCGTTTTAATGAATCTTGAATCAATCTGTACATGAAGCTAAAGATTGTTTCTTTGCTTACACGTGGTATGTAAATGGTTGCATATGGTAGCAGTTGTCTCAATGCTCAAAAGAACTACTACTACTACTATGAATAATGTACGTATAATAATGATGATGATGATAGTACAAATAGTAATGTACCTTTGTAAATTGGGAAACCAACTGCATCCAGCTACCGTATGCAGCCATTTTGATACCAAGTCTTGGTTACGCTACCCTGCCAGTTAGCAACGACATTTTCATTCTCAATCTATCGATAACTTTAAAGGTGTAATATCTCCCATCATATCAAAGACTCACCCTAAGGGTCATAGAGTAAATTAGTCTTATTTTTGTCTCCCGAATTTGCCATTAAATTTACGAAAAGGGTTACTGAATCACCCTGTATATATTGAACAACTATAGGGACATCACACACCTTGCTTTTTCCCAACATTCAGACAAAAAAACTCGCTCTGCTCATTCTCCACACATACTGACGCCTATGCACCCTCATACAATCATACTCTTCACTGCTTTCAGCAACCTGCCATATATTCTGAATATTCTCAGTACTTTCCACATACTTTCTCTATCAATTATGTTATAGGCCTTCTCCAAGTCCATAAAGGCAGCATACATCTTTTGTTCCTTCTCCAGAAATGTTTCCACAACACATTTCAGGGCAAAACTCTGATCTACACATTCTAACCCCGCCCTGCTCGTCACCTATCTATTTCTCCGTTTTCGCTCTCACTCTCTCAATCACTAGCCTACTGTACACATTCCCTACTACGCTTAGCAGGCATATTCCCCGGTGGTTACCACACACTCCTTTTTCCCCTTTACCAACAAACTCGTTATAATTGTTGCTGTTATACAAGCCTGAGAACTTCTTAAAATGCTGCTGTAAGAGCACACTCTTTACATTAAATAAGTGTATATATATATATATATATATATATATATATATATATATGTATATGTACAATTGACACCAGTTGACTATCGTTCTCTGTATGTGTAAACACCAAACACATATTCAACACGTAGCATACATAATTAATTATGCGTTTGTTTGACATTCCACCCAGTATATTGTGTGACGTTAACCGGACGCTGGTGAATGGCCGGACCAACTGAAATGAAGATTGGCAATAAAGTTACATTTGTACTCTGTTTGATCATATGATGATCAACACAGAATAGCTAGTTTGTAGTTGTGATGAATGTGATTTCCTAATAAATATTGTGATAATGAACTTGCTCTGCATGTGTGTGTGTGTGTGGTGCGTGTTGTAGGGACATGTTCCGTTTAGGACTGAAAATCTGCAAATTTATATATATATATGGGGATATTCTTTCGTATCACTGGTTAATAAATATATTGGATGGTATATAATATACCAAACAAATACATTGTCATTTATACAGCCAAAACATGATTGAGTAGCATAAAGCCGGTGTCACATGAACACTTTTGCCGTCAATTGTCTCGCATTATGAGGCTCTTTTGCATTGGAATTGTAAACTAGACTGTAGGTGGTATATATCTGAAAAAACGTACATGTATAGAATGCCAGACTAACATTGCCCTTATATATTGGTGGAAAAATGTTTGTGTGACACTTACCTAACAACAAAATAATTAAACATGACAGACAAGAGCGTCAAGCCTCTCTTGGTTCAAAACCACACTCCAACATTTTCCGACAGAATTGCACAAAACATTCAAACTGCTTCCACATAGTCACCAAGGGAATCGGTAAGAAAAGATTCACAGCACCTATCAATACCGAAATTTACGGTGTACAGGGTACGCTGGGCCTTGTCTATCACAGTCACCATATTTACTTAACAGGTGCTACAGTAGGCGATACACACCAACACAGAAACTCTTTATGTGTACCAGATCTCCAGTAAACAGAGAAGTGTCATTAAAACATGAAAACATTAGGTTTTCAGAATGTACAGGCCCTCTGTACTACACACAAGTTAATGTGCATTTTTACCAGTGAAAATTACATATATTTGATATGGTAAATTGTCGACCTACTCGGCAGTACGGTATAATATTATAGTCAGGATGAAATTATAAACTTATGGAATTTAACAACACAATTATATAGTAAACTGCCGTATAGTTACCTGTGGCATTTAAATGTATTTGATATGTTAGTATTATGCACCATCATAGCAAATAGGTGTAATATAGTCAGGGTGGTATTATATTAGTATGACATGCAAATAACGATTATGCGGTAAACTTGTTTAGGTGATACAAACCTCTTATGTGTGAAAAAAAAAAAATAATGTGTGTAGAGAGAATCATAAGGTTATGATGGCAATGAAATGGTAGATATTTAAATTTATATATTGATGTAAAGCACCAACACCCAATAAGGTAATATGGAATACGATTTATATCAATATTTCTTCCCGTTCAGCTTGTAATTGTTGGTCGAAATATCATTCCCCTGTTGTTCTTCCCTTAGTTTTTATGCTTTGTTTTATCAAGAAATAATTTAACACGTATCGTTCGCTCTTCTCCTCATTTATTACCTTGTTAACAGTCATCCCTCTCCACCCGTTGTCTTGTACGGGGCATGTAGTGTAAGCAAAGATACACAGGGTAACAGAGGTAAACATGGTATTCAATTTGATTCATGTTGCTAGCTATTATTTTTAGACGTATCCAGTAGTTTCTGTATCGTTCTAGTGTGTTTAACTTCGTCTATGAACATCGTTTAATTCCTGATCATATTTTGTTTACGGAATTGTATATCTGACCAAAAAGACAGAAACAAAATCAAAACCTGAGGTATGTTATGCTGTGAATGTTGTCAGGCTTTACTGTTTTGTGTGTGTGTGTGCTTATTCCACATAATAACTATTTATAACTACTGGCATAAAAAATAAACTTCAATTTGTGATAATGTTTGTGATTATGTACACGTCCGTCTATGTAACATTATAAACAAATGACATAGAGCATATGGTCATGCCTTTGTTATTTTGTTTTTGTAATTAATATATTAGTATCTTTCATTTATTTTCCCATTAATGGGCTATTTTATCTCTTACAAGACTAAAATGAATATTAATATGTTTATCCAGTAAAATCAGCACCTACACTTACAACAGTGACGGTGATTGTTCGGCCAGGCAGCATAGGGAACGACTAATACTACTTCAGTGACACACCTACACAGCTTTTCTCAAACACCGCTGCTCTCTATAATCGGTAATGGGTCGAACAAGTTCCCCGTTGTTGACCCGGGAATCGTGATAAGTCTTCCAGAAGTATCTCTTAGGCGAATGTGATGGGCTCTCCGGAAGCAAGATCTTGAAATGCGTTCAAACAACGCTCCGACAGGCTTAGGCGGCAACAAATTGGATCAGGAATAGGCCAACAATGGCAACTATCGATACCACGCATCATAATATATTTACACCTCACACACCTTTATTATCGTATAGGGCCTATACGATAATAAAGGTATGGGAGGTGTAAATATATTATGATGTGTGGAACCCTGCCACCGCCTATACTATAGGCGGTGGCAGGGTTCCCTCTCACTCCCAGATATATACCTTATACCATATGTGGCGGGCGAAGACATTGGCAAGCCCCTTACTGTGTGTAAGCTTGCAAGCAGCAGCGATCAATAAAATAGGGGAAGGAGGGGAAGCAAAAATCCTCCACCCTCTCTCGACTTGTTTATACCTGACCTTGTACATGTAAGTGCTCTACTCTTCCCCTACTCCTAAATCTGGGTCCTAATTCTTCACATATGTCTTGTGGTGAAATAATATTGCTTTATAAGGGAGATATCGGGTTATATAACAATTCCTCCCCTTCCTCCTCCTCTCTCGCATGCGCATCATAGCAAAACAAGTCGGTGCAGCTGCTTATTTTTCTCAATTTTTGCAACGCGCGACCATGCCCACTTCATAATCACATAATTTTTGCAGTGGGATGTGTTGGTGTTATACCAATACTTTGATGTACATTATATCAAGTTTTGCGATGGTGATCTTGTCGGATATTAATTCACACCAGGGGTGGCTAAGTTCTAGGGCAATTTTGCGCTTCTTTGGTTAACACTCAACGAGCGGCCTAGGCGATAACTTCTACTACCCAAGCGGGTGGTTTTACCCTAAACGAGCTTATTTCCGTGCTCTTTTTCATGCATAAACAAGAGCCAGAGCGCAATACAATTTTGTATCCCTGAAAGGGCGTTAATTGAGCTTTCCAATGACACCTGAACCATCCTTCTACGATCACTGGTTGTCTTGCAACAATCGTGCAACCGAAAGGCAAAATTCCCAAAATACGGTAATTTCCTTACATAATTCCCTGTGTAGCGAGGTAGTGAGTGTGGATATGTGTGGAGGGGACGGCAGTTGCCACGCGGGACCCGTGCCGAATGGTCAGAGTCAACCTATGCTCCTCCCACCGCTCGGACTCTCTCTCAGAGCCGATAATGTGCTCAAAATTGCATGCTACTATAGCCGGGCCCCGCCACATAGTCCTTGGTTCTCTTGTCCGACTATAGCCGGGCGCCACTCTTAAGGGGTTAATATGGCACCGCTGTCAATATTCATCCAAGCCAGTTATGTTTTTTTTTGGTGATATAATACCTAGGACGTTAACACTGCATTGTGACTCTGCCTAAATATTTAAATGTAAAAGGACAACATAACAAAAAGTACAAGTTATTTAGAAGAAGTGTACTCAAAGCTAGACATTTATTTTATTCACACCATGGGCTAAACACAAATATGTACGTATGACCTTCTACAAAATGCTAATATATTAATGTATTTATCAGTTATTTCCACGACTTCAAATGAAGAGAGCAATGAGTAACTCAATGTGCTGTATTGCATTTGACCTCAAATGAATTTCCGACCACTATAATAAATATTTTCTTGAACATAAAAGGTATGTTCAACCTCATCTAGATATATCTCACGGATGAAGGCAGTCATTTTTTGTCTTTGTTGTTAAGGCAGTTACACAAATTTCTCTCTTTTATACAATATTCTAAATATATAGTCTGGCGCGGCGCCAGTGTATCTGGGAATGGTTCCAGTATGATGATGGAATATAAAGTGTTCTGTGAGGAGGCGTCTAGCTGGGAAACATTTGTATTCACCGAAGCATCGGTCGCGTTTAAAAAAAATGCAATATACACATATTGACGGTAATTAATGGCAATACTTAACCCATTCAGTACCGGTGACGTCCTTTTCATTAATGGCAACTATTGGACGACTTTGTTCGGCTTCAGATGGACGTCTACCCATTAAAAGGCTACAGACTATCTCAATGAATCCTTTTATCTACCATATAACCTTCATATATTGACATATGCATGTAGTCTGGAACTAATATCATGTGGTCGGCGGTCGCTATGGTTATATATGTATTATTTTGGAACAAATGTCTTTTCTTTGCTAGTAGCCTATACGGACACTAAATTGTATAAGTTGTTTAATTTTCTTATATATATAGTATCTATATGAATGTGACCTAACATTTTATCATTATGAACACAACAAATACCTGCGTTATATATTATTTGATATATAAATATAATTTTGACCTGGATATTTGTCTTGGATTGCTTGCAATTGTTCAATAATTTAACTTGTATTACCATATTACTATGCACTATATAAGCTTTCGAGTTTAAATTCTAGGTGCCTTTTTAACCCATTCAGTACCGGTGACATCCTTCTCCTTATATGCTGGCAACTATTAAGCGAATATATTCAGCGTAGGACGGACGTCTACGAATAAAAAGGCTACAGCCTATCAGACTTAATCCTTTTAGCTACCATTTATCCTTCCTAAGCTTCATAAAATCGTCTAATTTTATCTAAAATGAAATACAATATACGTCGCCGGTACATAAGGGGTTAAGAGAGATGTTTCTCATAAGGCTCAACCAATGTTATATTATTTTCGTCTTATGATTGTGTTTGTATTATCTACTGGCTTCATAAACAAAGTCAATTCAATATAAAAGCTGTTTCAGACCTTGGCCTTTAAGGTTAATATATATGACCTTAACATTGCAACCTAATATATGGTCACGAGTATACATTTCTTACTCGATTGTTCTAAATTCAGGACACCCATGTTTGCCTAAACCCCGCATCCATGATGGTTATCAAGCGTCAAACGTTGACACCCAGTCAGGTTGAGAGAGGCTGCACGATCGTTCATTTCTCACTCTGGCCATTATTCATATATTCATTATATTAGCCCCAGTGAAGGTGTGAGAGACGGACCAATCATATCGTCAGTCAGGCAGGAATTTACTGAAGTAAATTAACCTTTTCAAGACTGAAAGATATGATAATATTGAGAAGGGAGTTTCAGGTGAAATTATAATTTTTGTCAAATAGGTATTTTCAAATGTATTTGAATATTTATTAATAATTGCACTGGATGTATCCCATGCAAATATTCACTGTTACGCTGGCCAGCTTGCCAGAATGCGCTCGTGACTCGCTAGCGCTCGCCACTGCAGTGATATGGGCTACAATAATCGTAGAACGATGTTCTTTCTTTCATAGAGTACATACTGTCACAGACAGATCAGTGATGATAGTTATTCTTGTCTGTGACACTTGGAAGTATTTTATATCATTGCTAGAATATAGGATGCATTGTAGTGAAGGAGAGAGAGAGAGCGAGCGAGCAGGGTAGGCGAGGTGAGTGTTGCTCTTCCTCCTCCCTTATCAATTTGTTCGAACACCGACCCGTAGTAATAACGTTCTTGACATTGTACTTGCAACAAAAGAAGAATTCATAGAGAATTTGAATGTTGGTGATGAATTCAGTAACAGCGACCATCGTACGATAACTTTCACTTTAAACTTTACTAGTAACGAACCAAATAGTAGCATCGAAAAAGTCCCTAATTTCAAGAAAGCAAACTTTCATAAACTTAGAGCTATGTTTAAAGAAACTGACTGGAGCTTTTTAATTAACAATAACGACATAAATACAACTTGGAAGTTATTCGAAACCACTTACCTAAAAGCAGTGCAAGGCTGCATACCATCGAAAATACGGCGTCCAGGCCATAATAATAAGCCTAAATGGTGGAATAAAGATATTTCAAACTGCCTGCTTGCTAACAAATTTGCTAATGATAGATTAAAATCCTCACAAAATTACGAAGAACGGGTGAAATTTGTAGAGCTACGACGCAAAGCCAAAAAGTTAATTAAGCAAAGTAAAAAGACCCTAGAGTTACATATTGCGAATCAAAGTAAAACAAACCCGAAAGAATTCTATAGTTATATCAGAAAGAAAAAAGTAGTTACTTCAACTGTTGGACCGTTAGTCGATGAAAATGGAGAATACACCAAAGACGAAGTAAAATTAGTAATGCCCTCAATACCTTCTTTGCATCAGTTTTTACAACAGAAAACCTCAGTGATATCCCTACACCATCGCCGATTCAGATTGATAATTTAGATGTTCTAAGCAATATCACCGTTACAGAGATAGAAGTATTGAATTGTTTAGATAAACTCAAGGTAAATAAAACGCCTGGACCTGATACAATCTCGCCTAGAGTTCTAAAGGAAGCTAAGGATGAGCTCTCCAAACCACTGACATTACTATTCAATAAATCCTTGCAGTCTGGAACAATGCCTGATCAGTGGAAGATAGCCAACGTAACACCGATATTCAAAAAAGGCAGCAAATCCCTACCGTAACTATCGTCCAATTAGCTTAACCTCAGTTTTATGTAAAATGCTAGAAACGGTCATAAGAGACAGACTCGTAAATCACTTAGAGGAAAATAACATACTTAAAGATACTCAACACGGCTTTCGTAAAAAACGTTCCTGTTTAACAAACCTCTTAGACTTCTTCCACGATATCCTCAACCTCTACGATGAGAGTAAAGCTGTAGATATTATATACCTTGATTTTCAAAAGGCCTTTGACAAAGTTCCCCACAAACGTTTACTGCTAAAACTAAACCGCATGGAATACAAGACGGTGTGTTGAAATGGATAGAAAATTGGCTCAGCGACAGAAAGCAAAGAGTAGTCATAAACGGTAAGGCACCTAAATGGACCAATGTAAGTAGCGGGGTAACCCAGGGATCGGTACTAGGACCAATTATCTTTCTAATTTACATCAACGACATAGATGAGGGTCTCACCTGTACAATCTCAAAATTTGCCGACGATACAAAAATTGCAAATAGCGTCCTCTCAAAAGATCAAGTTGACGATATGCAACACAATCTAGATAAATTGTCACAGTGGGCCCATATTTGGCAAATGAGTTTCAATGCGGATAAATGTAAAGTACTACATATCGGATACCTAATTGAGAAAGCAAACTATTCGATGAATGGCACTCAGCTTAAGAATGTAAACAGAGAAACCAATCTGGGAGTAACAATATCGAGTAACCTAAAACCGAGTCAACAATGTTCAGAAGTTGTTAAGAAGGCAAACAAAATAATTGGCTTTATAGGCAGGTCATTTGAGCATAAATCCAAAGACGTTATCCTAACCCTTTACAATTCCTTAGTCCGCCCTCTTCTGGAATACTGCGTTCAATGCTGGTGCCCTTATTACCAAAAAGACATAAACAAGCTATGTTTATATGCGTGAGGCCCCGGCAGGAGTGGTGTATCCGTAGTCTTTCCACAGTAGGGTAAAACAAAACATAAACCTTATTTGTATGTAACATGTGTGATGCACATTAATAAAAGGGGATGTGTCGGATGGTTGAAAGCCACAGTTGCTCGCGCGTTTGGGGCTAGCAACACGTATTATGAAAAACATGCATCCTCCTTCATTCACTGTCCCCCCCCTTCACTCACTCAACCCCACAATTTGCCGGAGGATAACAGGTTTTTCACAATACGTAGACGGAGGTCTTTTTTTTAAAAAAAAAAAAGCTAGAACGAGTTCAACGTAGTTACCAAAATGATACCTAGCCTAAAGAACAAACCATACGAAGAGCGTCTTAGAGAATTAAATCTATTTCTTTTAACCCAGCGCAGATTAAGAGGTGACTTAATTCAAGTGTTCAAAAATCATCAAAGGCATCGACAATATGAACTGGAGTAAGTACTTCACTATCGACCAATCTAATTACACGCGGGGAAACGGTTGCAAAATTATTGGTAAATCTTTTAACTCACACGAATCTAAGAATTTCTTCTTCAATCGAGTTGCCAACTTGTGGAATGGGCTTCCCCGAGACGTTATAGACTGCAGCACCGTTGATTCATTTAAACTCCGCCTAGACAAATATCTCGCATCAAACCCGCGACTGATTGCGTTTGTAAATAAATAACTTTATTTTATCCTCCCCTCAGTTACTAACCCATATGTCCCCTACTAACTTCCTAGTCCTGCCACGGACATTAGTTTCAGGGCAGTAGTTCCCTTTCCAATGTTCCCTTACCCACTCTAAACCACTGTTTGGACACTTGATCCTCAGTGTTTTGGAGGACAAGCAGCCTAGAAGGGTCACTAGACCTGTTGTTGCTTGATTTCCTTTGTACTCCCTCCCTGAGGTTCCCGCCCGCGTGGTCCTTTCTCTCGGTTTTGATTGGCTGGTGGTTCCTGGCGCCTTCTGCAGCCCTGCTGCCTGGTGACGTAGCGGCCTGTCATTGGCTGACCACCATGCCTTTGTGTGTGATCCTAGGGGTTCCGAGGAGCTACCTTCCTCAGAGCTAGGCTTGGTGTGCTAGGTCCTACATGTCCCTTGCAATTCTGTCTCCCATATAACCCTCTATACTACTATCTCTCTCTCTGAACTTCTTCGGTTTCATACTTCTCTCTTTATTCAATTACTTATCCCTTCTGGTTCTGCATACGACTTCCATAGTCGGCCAGTCGTATTACTAGCACCAGCTCTCCATATAATATATTATGTTTGCACTAGTTTTAGGGATTATTAGAGTCATAGACAAATGGTACCATAGTGTTGGGGTGCTTCTAATTATTGAGCTGTTCTCTCTTATTATTTAATGCTAGACAGTGGAAGGTATCTTTGGTCGTTGTCTGAGTTATGTATGTGGCAAGTCAGAGCCTGTACAACATCGACGAAGCTAGCTAGCCTGTAACCCTTGTGCATATTTTCCTTTGCGAGTTTAGCAGTATACAAGTGAAGGGCTTTTGCCTACTCTCACCTGTATGATTGCTACCTCATTTTGTTGACCTTTGTGGAGTGCCAGGGCTAGACCAGATACTAGAGATCTGGACTTACCAAGAGAGCCTCCAAGTCACTTAAAGTAACATAAGGGAAATCTGTTCAAGGGGAGGCAGTAGGCTACGAGCATGCTTGCGCTCTGCCTAGTTTCTTGTACCTTTTATGCCACTGCTAGACTTTATTAGTGAGAAAGACAGCATTGTGTTTATTAACTTTAATTGTGTATGCTTTAGGAATTATTCACGCCTTATTTTAGCCTAGGTTGATGCATAGTGCACAACCCAGTTTGGCTGTTACGTTGGCTAAGGAAGTACTGTTTTGAGTGGCCATTATTAGTGCTGTCACAGAGTTGTTGCACTCCCTTGTTATATATATATATATGTGTATCCTACTTATTGGTGTATTTAAGATACACGCTTTGGTGTCCTGCCCCTGCATTATTTCTGTTCTATATTAACGAGCATCTTAGAGCATCAGATGTTTTCAGAAGATTCTTTATCTGATTGCTGTAGGACTAGACTTCCAGTGTTTTCATAGAGCATTGAAGAGTTTAGTGTTGAGTACAGACTCACACTAAAGTTAACGTAAGCATATACTCCCTTTATTAAATCTTGTTATAGAAGAGCATTAACCATCTCAAGCTGGAAGAGCATATCTGGAGTCAAACCTTGAGGAGGAGGAGATGCAACAATTGGAGACCCACCCTGTGACAAACCACGCTGCCAGTGACTATCGGCCTGCGGGAACGTACCCAGCTCCGGAGCCCGAGGGGGCGCCATGGTAGGAGTCGAGTGGAATGGGGGCTGGGCCGAAGGTGCCCCAGCTCCCGCTCCACCCGAAGCCCCACGCACCCCGCCGAGCACGCAGGCCACCAGGTCACCTCTCGACATGCTGCTTATGCCCACATGCCCCATGACCGTGGCCAAACACTGGAGACCATACCGATCAATCCCCGACACCCGGTCAGCAGTAATAGGTATCTCCTAAAACTTCCTTGCATCCTCCTCACTAGCTATAACTCTAATGTCATCTAACAAAGCCTGCTGCTGTACCTCAGTTTCTGTTCCCCGTACTGTCCTCACTGTACACTGATCCGTCGTCCGACATAGTGTCCACCGAAAATTCTCAAAGTTTATAAACAAAAAAAGTACCTAAACTCTTATGCAGCACTATTCACTCAAAAATACAAGATGCTCGAAGACTCTAAGTGTTATACTACTTGCCAAAAAAAAAAAATCCATGTGTCCACTATATTCCTTTAAACAAAAACAAATGACCACAACACTCCTGCAATATTTCTCTAAGTTCGCAAAATCCTAAGCAAGGTCGCCATTTGTTACGACCGGGGCTCGTATAAAACAAGGGCTCTTAATCATTGGACTAGGAAAGCACACAGCCACAAAGGTTACACTAGATCCAACCCCTGAACTTATAATGCCGGCGCACAAAACCACCTATACCCTCCAGAGTTAAATCTGCGATAACGGGGTATCCTATAACTCAGTATAAGTGCACTACTACTACAGGCTGATGATCTCTGATACAGCCTGATCACAACAACATACAATTACGGTAATAAGGTATACTAGGAAAAGTTAGAGATCTTAATTAAATCACTGCAATGATTTAATGCAAACTAGAAGAAGGTATATTTAAAGTTTCTCTAAACAATAATGAACTGTCACTCCTATACTAAAGAAAGTGAACGAAAGTCCCAAAGCATCGAGCAGGAATCTTCTGAAGAAAGTCTGATGCTGGGGTAAGATGATCGTATCGGATTTTGAACTGTAGTATAAAGCAGGAACAGGATATGACAATTGTAAGGACATATAGGGTTAACTGGCACGGGAATAATAACTGCGGCAATAGTAGGAACTCAAACAGCAAAAGAAGTACTTCCTCATTAACGAAACAGCCTACTAGGGTTGTGCAACTCAACAACAACCTAGACTAATAAATGCCGTGAATAATAATGCATACATAACAGAAAGTGTTTATAATCTAAATCTGGTGTCTGCTAGGCGAATAAAGTCTAGCTGGGATGTAGTAGGCTAGGAAACAATGGCTGAGCAAGCGGCTCGTAGCCTAGCGAAGTCCTTAAGGCTGTGCGGCCAAATTACGTTAATTGACGGGGTGCTCTCTTGAGAGATCCAGATCGCTAGTATCTGGTTCTCTCCTGGCGACCCTCTCAAAGTCAAAGCAAACGAGTTAGCACAGTGTTGGGTGGCAGAGGCAAAAGCCCTCACTCGCAACAGTGCTAAACTCTCAAGGTACACAGTCGGAAAGACCACCTAGGCTTCCCACGTCTCCGTTGCGATTGTACAGGTTCAACAAAACCTAGTACACATGGAAATCACAACACCAGTAGCCTTATCCCAGTCTAGCATTAAATCCCCCAGCAGACCACCAAGATACAGGAAGGGAGACACCGTGAGTGTGTCAACCTCTACAGACAAAATTGGTAACCCTTCCAAAATGCCTAACTAAACATGTGTTATCTGAGAGCTTCAGCATATAATACGATGGCCGATATATGAAATCGTGCAGAACCAAAGGGAAGTTATGATATTAAATAGAGTAGAAGAATGAGAGGTAAGAAGTTGAGAGACAGAGAAAGTGCGCTATAGGTAGAAGTTAGGAGACAGGGGGGCAAGGGACATGTGAAGGGTATGCTAGTCAGGATAGCTCTGAGGAAGGAACTCCTCGGGACCCCTCCAGGATCACTCACAAAGGCATGGTGGTCAGCCAATCACAGACCGCTACGTCACCAGGCAGCAGGGCTGCAGAAGGCGCCAGGAACCACCAGCCAATCAAGAGGCGCGAGACGGCACGCGCGCGAGCCTACAAAGCAAGGGGGGAGGCAGCACATGTATACGCACGCACACACTACCACCCCACTGCCTATATTATTCTCTCTCCTTAACTATATACAATGCATCCTATGTTCAACTCATGATATAAAATGCTTCCCGCTGTCACAGACGAAAACAAAGACCTCCAGGGGACTGTCTGTAACAACACGAACACTATGAAAGAAAGAACAACATTGTAGACAGACTGTAGCCAAATACCTTGCCCCGGCGAGTGCTAGCGAGTGGCCAAGCGAGTGGCTGAGCCCACGTGGCGTTCTGCTGAGCTGCAGGCGTCACACCTGGTTCAGAGAAATTGCAGTGTTTATTTTTAAATTTATAAGATCGATTGATATAATTTTTTTTTTTTTTTTTTAAGAGACAATGAACGGAGGAAGGAAAAACACAGATAAAACAAAAAGGTCCATGTGCCTAAAGGCATCCTCCATTCATAAAATGTTTGTAACAACTGGATTTAAACATTTGTAGATTGTAAGTTTGTGGAAAGCAATTCGAGGGAAGTGAATTCCAAAGAGTAGTAGCTCTGGGGATAAATGAATTCTGATAAGCAGAAGTTCTGCATTGTGGAGGAGAAAGTGTAAATTCATGGGCACTCTCAGCTGCCCTAGTTCTACGGGGAAAGATGTGGAGAGGCGGCACAATTGAAGCAAGTTCCTCGGAACAATTGCTGTGAAAATATCTGTAGAATAATGCAAGGGATGCAACGTTTCTTCGTATGGATAATGTAGGAAGGTCCTGTGTGATTGCAGGGTTATTGATTAATCTAATAGCTTTATTTTGAATTTTGTCCAACTGCCTCAATGCAACCACTCCACTTCCACCCCACAGAGGTGAACAGTAATCCATCTGAGAACGCACATGACTTTTATATATCACGGCCAACTGCTCGCCAGTGAAGAATTCTCGAACTCTGTACAGGAGTCCCAGTTTTTTAGAGGCATTCTTAGCAATGCTTCTAACATAATGTGTCCAGCTCAAGTTAGTAGTTAATGTTACACCAAGAATGTCAATACTAGGGGAAGTGAGAATATTTACATCATTAAAAAATATATGGGAGTCAGTGAGATTCTGTCGGTTAGAAAATTGAATGTACTTGGTTGTCTGTGCATTAAAGGAAACTAGATTCTTTTGTCCCCATCCATTAATTCTAGAAAGGTCCTGGTTCAGAGAAATTGCAGTGTTTATTTTTGAATTTATAAGATCGGGTTGGGTGAAAGAATTGGTAAATGTGAAGGAACTGTGGAGTGTTGAGTCATCTGCGTAGGAATGTATTGGATTAGGAGTGGTAGATATGAGATCATTGATATGAATGAGGAACAGAATTGGGGCCAAAACTGATCCCTGGGGAACACCAGCATTTATTGAGTGAAATTGAGAATAAAGGCCATCTACCATTACACGTATTTTTCTGTTATGAAGATAAGAAGACATTAGTGGAACTAATGATGCAAGGCCGTAGTGTGACATCTTGGACAATAAGGATTGATGCCAGACTCTATCAAATGCCTTTGATATATCCAGTGCTATTGTATGTGTTTCACCATGTTGGTCTGTAGCTTGGTTGATTTGATGCGTAAGAAGGCAAAGCATGTCTGCAGTTGATCGACATCGTCTAAAACCATATTGCCTATCACTGATTAATTTATTATTCTCAAGATGCTTAATTATGTGATTATTTAATATAATTTCAAAGACTTTACCAAGAGTGGAAGTTATAGCTATTGGTCTGTAGTTTGATGGATCTGAAGAGGCACCTTTTTTAGGAACTGGATGGATGTTTGCTTCTTTCCAGGGTACTGGGAAGCATGAGGTATGAGTACACAGACGGACAAATTTTGCCAATACAGGAGCGAGCACCAAGGAGCAATTCTTGAGTACTATTGGAGGAATTTCATCTGGACCAGGAGCCTTATCTACCGAGAGATTCTGCAAAATAGTTTTGACATGTCTGGTGTGGATCTTAAGTGAGGGAATTTCAGGCGAATTAAAATTAAGTACAGGGACATCTTGATTTATTTCATCTAAGGTTGAGTTGGTGGAGAAAATATCCGCAAGAAGGTTAGCTTTACCTCGTGGGTCACTTATAAGATTGCCAGTCGGAGATTTTAATGCTGGAATGGATGAAGCAGTAGTGAAGTTGGATTTAAATGAGTTAAGAGTAGACCAAAATATTTTGTTATCATTTGGATTATTTAGAAGTTTATTTGCCTGCTTGTGTACGAAAGTTTGATTTAGTTAGGTTTAATACAGTTTTGGCATGATTTCTGATGTTTCTAAAGTAATTAAAGGCTTCATGTGTTTTTGATCTTGTGTATGCATTGTAGGCTATTGCTTTTTGTTCAGTTACTCTAGCACAATTATGGTCAAACCATTTAGGTGAATTAGATTTTTTACTGTACTTTTGATGAGGAATAAAAGTTTCCATTCCAATTATTACAAAATCTTGTATGTGGCTCAAGGTGGAGTGTGCATCATTAGAAAAGAAAGAGGTCCAGGGAATATCAATAAAGAAACCTTGAAGACCCTCCCAGTCTGCCCTATCGTAATGCCATTTAGTCACCAAAACAGGTTCAGAGTGGGAAGGTGTGGTAGGTGATAGACAGGTGGCCTGTATCAGACAGTGATCAGAAGATCCAAGCGGGGACCTCACTGTAACATCATAATTTTCTGAATTGGTTGTTAAAAATAAGTCCAGTAGGTGGGAATTATGATTAGGATTATCTGGTACACGGGTGGGTTGGTTGACTAGTTGAGTGAGATTAAATGAGTCTGCAAATAGCTCACATTCAAGACCAGCATCATCAGTCCTGGCTGAATGAGTGAGCCATTCAACATTATGGACATTAAAATCACCCAACACAGTGATTTCAGAAGAAGCATTTAAGTTGAGGACACTGAGTTGTGAGGACAGAGAATCAAAAAGACTTTGCTCTGGAGGAGTATTTGGGGAACGGTAGATGCAACATATGTATTTAAATTTACCAGCAGAAATTAATTTGTATATAGAATAATCAAAATAGGGACAATTGAAACTAGTAACCTCCTCCAGGGCAATTTTAGATTTTGCGAAGCAACATACACCTCCTTTAGGTCTGAAATTTTGGAGCAGTTGATAACCTGGAAAATTAAATCTAGACGTGTCAGATGTGGATGTTACCTGCGTCTCTGTCAAAAAAAGGAGAGTAGGGGATTCTGCTTGAAGAAATTGATGTACGGAATTGATGTTAGAGTGAAGTCCCCTTATATTGCTAAAGAAAAAGCTGCACCGACGAGCAGCTTTGGGACGTTGTAATGCTCTTGACACAGTCGCATGATGACGACCGGGAGGGCCCTGTGTCAAAGACCCAACCCTGCCGGGGGTGGATATCCGAGGGACCACCAGGTTTGCTCTTAACAATTGTACTGCCATGTTTATTGGGTAAGGTAATTGAAATAATAACCGTAATAAGTCTAATGCCCTTGTACCCAGGTTAACCTGAATGTGAAGATATCTATATGTCCGTTTAACAGTTCACCATTATACCGGTACTTTTTTATGATGCTCAATTAGATGTTGCATTAAGTAACCTTATTTATAATATTGAATAATATGCCTAATAATGGGGTTATGATATTTATATCGTCTCCCGCAATACCTTGCTTCAACCAAAGCTATGTGATGATCCAGTAATAACTTATTACATCGAGCTGCCATTATGGGATTACTGACATACGGAGGTATGTTACGTCACAGATGCGTTTACAAAATTTACTAAAGGCAGTTTTAAACGTTTTACAATTATTTGATTTAAAAGACTTTCTATGATACTTTTAAACGTTTTACAATTATTTAATTTAGAAGACTTTCTACGATTATAAAGTAGAAGGCCGTAATCTGGTAACCTCTGCTTCCAAACAGTCACACCAACACTCACCATGCTCCGTAGACTCTCCACACCCCTCTGCTGCCCGACATCACCTTTGCATGGCTAGCTTCACTCCTAGCCCCACAACTATCCTGGCTCACCCTCCAATCCTTAAACTTGGGGTCGAAGGCATTGTTAAGGCCTCAGGCATAGAGTACATATAACCTAGACACGAAAGCGTGACGTGTGTCCTAGGGATTTGGTGGCAGCACTATTGTATTGTACTGTAGCAAAGCACCTCAGTGGCTTGTCCTTATTATAGATAGTCTGTGCGCCGCGCGTGCCTGCCAGCTAGCTTGCTGCAGTGTTTCCAAAGTTAAGGGAATATCCACAAAACGAGGGAGCAATAGATTAAAGAGGGAACGTATTTAAGAGTTAATTAATGTTGGTAAAAACACTTGTAAATTATTTAGTATAAATTAGATATATATATAAGCAAGATGAAAACATTAAGTATACATATACACTATAAAACATAGGCTACTCATAATATGATGCAAGCTGTATACCTTCAAGCAACACAATAAGAATTAAATTGTCATTTTGAATATATTAGTATGTTACATGTTATGTAGATGTTAATTTGTCAAGTAGCACTAAAACTGGACATTTATACTTATGACATCTAGGGATATTTTGTCCCACCATTGACGTTGGCAACTCCCGAATCTCACATCAACAATGGCGGGTGTTGGAGGAGTTTTGCTTGTGCACCTCCTCATAATGACGACAATTACACGATGACTGGCGCCTTTACAGTAGCCTCTACTTATGTCTATTTAACTATGTCATGTCTGCAGAGTCTCTGGATAATGTTCAATTGCTTATTAATAGCGTTATTAGTACAAGGTAGGGATTATTACGAATTAATGAGGACCAAGGACAAGGATAGTCAATATAATGTCTTTGTGGGGACCCTTCCCTCCCATTGTCCTTTGTGATCGTGCTGCCATCTCTAGAACGCGCGGCTCACTATTTACAGATTTGTGGCATCTTCTTTCGTGTTTAGGTTATATGTAGTCTATGGCCTCAGGATAGTTTCTTTTGTCAGTATCATTGTTGTTTCTATTCATCCCACCAGATGGTCAGGTTGATGACTTAAGTGATTCACAAGGTTCACAGAGAGTGGTTAGGTTTAGAAACACATTAATATAATTCACAATAATATATGGCGCTGCTTCATCTAGTCCCGATACAGCATTTGTGAACTTGGTTTTCAAATCCACAAGATTATTTAATTGTCGTAAGATATCAGAAGTATTTATCACAACGTCTTTAATATCTAAGATTTGTTTGGAACATTGAATTAACCATAACATCCTCACACCATATTTATGTGCCAGAGTATATAGATAAATAGATGGTGTCCTCAGATTAAATAAAAGTGACTCAAACTTTTCCAGGCCAATCGCTCTCATTCGTTTGTGGGAGTCTGTTACACCTAATGTTTATGTTTCGTATCTTTAATGACACGCTCATGAAGTTCGATCAGTCTAGATCTTTTACTTCTTTTAGTTTCCTATCAGGGTCTCGACACCAGCCTAAATCTTCGTTCATAATTATGCACAGTACTTTCCCTTTCTTTAATTCTTCATAAAGATATAAGGAATATATAATATCAAAGAATTTCATATAGATTTTCCTTTATTTCAGATGTATGAAAATATAGCGCACTGTTCACAATGTAATTATATTCCTCCATTGTTGAAGTTTACTGGTATTTTTGTTTTCGTCTGGCATGTCTACCACTCACAGACCTCTTTCTTTTCACGTCACTTTAGCAATAATCGGTCCATAGACTACATATAACCTAGACACGAAAGAAGACGCCACAAATCTGTAAATAGTGAGCCGCGCGTTCGAGAGATGGCAGCACGATCGCAAAGGACAATGGGAGGGGAGGGTCCCCACACAGACATTATATTGACTATCCTTGTCCTTGGTCCTCATTAATTCGTAATAATCCCTACCTTGTACTAATAACGCTATTAATAAGCAATTGAACATTATCCAGAGACTGCAGACATGACATAGTTAAATAGACATAAGTAGAGGCTACTGTAAAGGCGCCAGTCATCGTGTAATTGTCGTCATTATGAGGAGGTACACAAGCAAAACTCCTCCAACACCCGCCATTGTTGATGTGAGATTCGGGAGTTGCCAACGTCAATGGTGGGACAAAATATCCCTAGATGTCATAAGTATAAATGTCCAGTTTTTAGTGCTACTTGACAAATTAACATCTACATAACATGTAACATACTAATATATATTCAAAATGACAATTTAATTATTGTTGTGTTGCTTGAAGGTATACAGCTTGCATCATATATGAGTAACCTATGTTTTATAGTGTATACGTATACTTAATGTTTTCATCTTGCTTATATATATATCTAATTTATACTAAATAATTTACAAGTGTTTTTACCAACATTAATTAACTCTTAAATACGTTCCCTCTTTAATCTATTGCTCCCTCGTTTTGCGGATATTCCCTTAACTTTGGAAACACTGCAGCAAGCCAGCTGGCAGGCGTGCGCGGCGCACAGACTATCTATATAATAGGACAAGCCACTGAGGTGCTTTGCTACAGTACAATACAATAGTGCTGCCACCAAATCCCTAGGACGCGCGGCAAACTAACCGTGTGACGTCACGCTTTTGTGTCTAGGTTATATGTAGTCTATGAATCGGTCTTCATATTCTGATGCACAAGCACTTAATGGGTCTGTAGATAATGCCAAAATCATTCTAGACGTAACATATATATCAAAATATGAAAGCACTAAAGAGTCTTTACAAGGCTGGGCTGTACTATGGCGCCTATATACTGTATAGTGATATTCTTACTTTCGCGTATTATCTTCAACCTACTCATGTCCATGTCATCTCAGAACTTGGGTATGATTTGGAAATTACTGCAATTGTGTAAGAAATTTTTGGTCTTTCGATTCGATTATGTTAAATATGATTGTAGGAGTATACGAAAACAAACTATAAATGCGAGTTTAGGAAGGCAAATATAGTATATTATAAAGAAAAGGGTAAAGGAAAGATGGATGCAGTAAAACTCATGAAACTAGCGTTACCTTATAATAAAATAATGAGATGATCAAATACAGTAAATTTTAAAACTTTTACCCATATTTCTATCATTTTCTACATTACCTCTAATTTGCATCTGCACGGTACAACATAAAATCTAGATATGAAACAAAAGTCCTCAGGGAGAGAAAAACACGGGCAACCCAAGCGCTTTGTTACGACCGGGGCTCGTATAAAACAAGGGCTCTTAATCATTGGACTAGGAAAGCACACAGCCACAACGGTAACACTAGATCCAACCCCTGAACTTATAATGCCGGCGCACAAAAACACCTATACCCTCCAGAGTTAACCCGTGGAGCCCCGGCTAGTTTTGTAATGTTTGCGCACCAGAACCCGGCCGGTTTTCAAAAAATGGTTTTATTCCAGAAACAATAGCGAATGGGTTAGGAATGAAGGAAAAACCACGAAAAACCGCTCAAAAAGCTTAAAAAATGGTCCTACAGAGACCCCGAAAACGGATTTTACAAGAGTAAAAAATTGAAGGCAATTATCCCAAAAAACAGGTTATTGCGCGCTCGCGCGCACGCACGTGGACTTTGAGAGTTTTCAACCATCGGCACGGTTGCGTGGGATACGTACACAGTTCCCATACAAATCTGAGCCCTCTTGAGTGGCTACACCTGAGGTCACGGTCGGCGCAATTAGGGTGACGCGCCAGGCGCGTCTCTGGGGCTGTGCGTTACATACATCGCCGACGCGTCAGGCGCGTCGCTGGGGCTGTACGGGTTAAATCTGCGATAACGGGGTATCCTATAACTCAGTATAAGTGCACTACTACTACAGGCTGATGATCTCTGATACAGCCTGATCACAACAACATACAATTACGGTAATAAGCTATACTAGGAAAAGATAGAGCTCTTAATTAAATCACTGCAATGATTTAATGTAAACTAGAAGAAGGTATATTTAAAGTTTCTCTAAACAATAATGAACTGTCACTCCTATACTAAAGAAAGTGAACGAAAGTCCCAAAGCATCGAGCAGGAATCTTCTGAAGAAAGTCTGATGCTGGGGTAAGATGATCGTATCGGATTTTGAACTGTAGTATAAAGCAGGAACAGGATATGACAATTGTAAGGACATATAGGGTTAACTGGCACGGGAATAATAACTGCGGCAAAGTAGGAACTCAAACAGCAAAAGAAGTACTTCCTCATCAACGAAACAGCCTACTAGGGTTGTGCAACTGAACAACCTAGACTAATAAATGCCGTGAATAATAATGCATACATTTATTATGTTCCTTCCAACAACCAACCATACTCCTAAAATCGATTAATGAAATTTACAAACACATGTGGCAGTCCGTGGATTCGAACCCAGGATGCTCACACCGAAAATGAACACCTTATACATCGCACCACGAAGACAGTTAAAGGTTGGTGGACACTGCCTACGATTTATTATGCAACTTCGAATCCTGCATATCAATCTAAGCATGTACACACATCCCAACTGCAACTCACGTAGGCTATGCATATGTGAATGGAAAGAGCAATTAATGGGGCCTTAACCACTTAGGGAAGTCCTCTCGATAAATTACTCCTGAACCAATATATATTATAACAGAAAGAGTTTATAATCTAAATCTGGTGTCTGCTAGGCGAATAAAGTCTAGCTGGGATGTAGTAGGCTAGGAAACAATGGCTGAGCAAGCGGCTCGTAGCCTAGCGAAGTCCTTAAGGCTGTGCGGCCAAATTACGTTAATTGACGGGGTGCTCTCTTGAGAGATCCAGATCGCTAGTATCTGGTTCTCTCCTGGCGACCCTCTCAAAGTCAAAGCAAACGAGTTAGCACAGTGTTGGGTGGCAGAGGCAAAAGCCCTCACTCGCAACACAGCCCTAAACTCACAAGGTACACAGTCAGAAAGACCACCTAGGCTTCCCACGTCTCCGTTGCGATTGTACAGGTTCAACAAAATCTAGTACACATCGGAAATCACAACACCAGTAGCCTTATCCCAGTCTAGCATTAAATCCCCCAGCAGACCACCAAGATACAGGAAGGGAGACACCGTGAGTGTGTCAAACCTCTACAGACAAAAATGGTAACCCTTCCAAAATGCCTAACTAAACATGTGTTATCTGAGAGCTTCAGCATATAATACGATGGCCGATATATGAAATCATGCAGAACCAAAGGGAAGTTATGATATTAAATAGAGTAGAAGAATGAAAGGTAAGAAGTTGAGAGAGAGAGAAAGTGCTCTATAGGTAGAAGTCGGGAGACAGGGGGCCGAGGGACATGTGAAGGGTATGCTAGTCAGGAACGCTCTGAGGATGGAACTTCTCGGGACCCCTCCAGGATCATACACAAAGGCATGGTGGTCAGCCAATCACAGGCTGCCACGTCACCAGGCAGCAGGGCTGCAGAAGGCGCCAGGAACCACCAGCCAATCAAGAGGCGCGCGAGCCTACAAAGCGAGGGGGGAGGCAGCACATGTATACGCACGCACACACTACCACCCCACTGCCTATATTATTCTCTCTCCTTAACTATATACAATGCATCCTATGTTCAACTCATGATATAAAATGCTTCCCGTTGTCACAGACGAAAATAAAGACCTCCATGGGACTGTCTGTAACAACACGAACACTATGAAAGAAAGAATAACATTGTAGATAGACTGTAGCCAAATACCTTGCCCCGGCGAGTGCAAGCGAGCGGCTGAGCCCACGTGACGTTCTGCTGAGCTGCAGGCGTCACAGCTTTCGCTTTCGTGTAGCCTATTACATCTTAACCTTAGCACAGTGAGGTAAGCAAAGCAAAACTTGAGTAACAACAAACAAGGCCAAAGGTCATTGATAAACAAGTTAGTCCAAGCGGACTATAGCTCCGAGTAGCTGTGTTAACTCCAAGGCGCGTAGCGCGACGCATAGGGCGACATTAAAAATAAAAAGGGCTCTGTTACGGCCAAGATGATAGATCAGAGTATATACATGAGGAAAATCATTAATTTTGGTTCAGTAAAAACCGATTAAAAACAACAAAAACAAGATCAACGACATGTATAAGCCCTTGAAGTCCTTTGCTTCGCGCGCGGACCCAAAACTATGTGAAGGACAAAGGAAAATACATTACAGCATAAACATTACTTCGAACATAAACGAGACACAATGAGATTTGAATTAATCGGAGAGCAGCTATTGTTATGCCATAAGATTCTGCTAAAATAATGGTCGACTTGATGCTTTGACTCTGCCCAAAGTAATGCAAAGTTAATAGGAAACGAAAATATAAGTAAAAACATACAAAATGAGACAATGTCAACAAAGTGGTGTCGTTCAAACCACATTAAACTTTTAAAGTTTAAGCTGTTTACAAATAATGTCAATGATGAATGAATCTAATTCATACATTCCAAGTCTTATGTTCATATTGGTAGCATACGTGTGTTTTATATACAGGGTGTTTTTGAACACCCCTATCAAACTTGAGGATCAATTGTATAATGGAAAATATACACATATTGAAGTACAAGGGTATGGCTGACCAAGTACTACCCAATTCCATTCTTCCTGTAGACCTTTTGGAGAATTTCATCGGATAGTTTTTACAAAGCCTAGAATCGAAGTCAGTTTTTCTTTAAGCTGTACAAGGGGATGAAAGCTACATTCCAACGAGCCACATACCTGACGAATGGAAACAACGGTTAAGGGATTACTGCTGCAAGAAGCTGTGCCAGAAATGTGGAGTTAATGTAAGTTGGACATAAACCTGCACAACTTAGTTGAAAGAAGTGACAGTACAAAGGAAGCTAAGCCCGATTTCAGTGTCAACCTTTCAAACAAGCAACTTGATAATGGGACGACGTGCTCTATTGTTTATGGTTAATTTTTATATGTTCCAGTAGCCTAATGATGTTTCTGGCGTTGATGTTGATAAATATTTGCATAATGACTTAACTATTGAATATGTGATTATTTGCTAGGGGATTGCTTATGGTTTAAGCCATAAAAAGCGATAAGCCTCATCGAAGGGTCACTATAGCAAACACGATAGGCTTCACGGAAGCAAAACTATAAAAAAAAATCCAAAGCGCCCCAGGGGCTCTCAAAACAAAGAAATATGTGATTAGGTGAGATAATTCCCCTCTAGTGGTTCTTACCACTCATCCTCATGTATCGTAACCCCCTTTACCCTCCTCAATTATCGACTATTTTTTTCATATTTCCCCCATTTATCGGTTATTTTTTTTAGCAAATATCTCTCACGCAGTTATGTAAACACAAGTGAGTCACTTAGAGACTTTATACAACACTGAGACCTCTCCCGCGGAAGTCAGTGAGTTGCAAGATGGCCTGTGGCCCCAACATAAAATATAAGTTTTTCACCACCCAAATGTTTTTCCCACTGGTTTTATTGCTGTTCAAGATTCATATGTTCATCATGTAAGTAAAATAAACGCACTTGGAGAAGAAATTATTCTTTATATCGTATCTATAACGAATTCTGTCAGAATCGAAGGCTAGAAATTCTTAAAAACTACCTAAGTGTGACTAATATCTCAAACATGAATGATCTTTCAAGTGATGACACAACTTACAATAAACTAAGATCTAATCCTATTGAAACACTAAATGCGCAATTCAACAAGAAAATACAAATTTTGCTTAACAATAAGGAATCACTTTAAAAAATGTATGGTCTGATCAAGACTCACAATAATCCAATTTGACCCATAGTTAACTCAGTTGCCTTGATTTCTTGCAAGCTTTCCAACTGGTTAGTTTGTTGTCCTCAGCCCACTTGTTGGTAATAAATCAATTTCCCACATAAATAACAATGAAGATATGTTGATAACTTGATAACCTAAGACAGCTGATATCAACCAGCTTTTCTTCTTGTTTTGTATATGATTAGTTGTTGGAATAAGCCTAATTGCATCATCAGAGATGGTCTTCCCGTAGCTGCCGGGTTAAATATGATGGTTAAACTAAGATGATTAGTGTGGTTATATTAGAAACAATTTATTAGGGACATTAGGTACGTATAGACTGGCAATAATATTATAAACATCGTCCGCATGCGCAAGGAGGATTTGCGATATCAATAACATGAATAAAAAAAAAGATATGACCTCAAACAAAGTCCCGCGTATAAACATACACAATTTTCGTTGAGTCTATTCTTTTTCTTTCGCCTCTAGGAGCGACCTCAACACACAACACCTGTGTTTCGGCTTCCTCAACAATATACATCACTTCCTACCACTAATGGCACAAACTGAAGTGGGTATTGCCTCTTTTTCAACATGCATACTTCTATGGTCTACAGATAAGTTTATGCCAATAGCATATACCTTTTATACTAGTCTACCAGTTTATATGATTTGTAAATGATAACTTAATGTTTTCTTATAGTATTTCACCTCATTCAATTTCACACTATCATGATTATCATGTAGTGTTGGAGACGTTTACAAATCAGCTGACCTTTCGTCACAACCAGGTGATCATATTATTACGTCACGACCCAGCCTGATCAAGCAAATCATGTTCTTGGGTTGCACCAAGAACATGATTGAATTTAATTTGGATTTACAAACCAAAGACACTGTATGTCAATTGCTAGTGTCTCACAACCTAGTAAAGCAATCCTTCAAGTGCAAAAAAATTGAATGTGACCTCAAAGTGAATGAAAACAATCACTTTAGGTGTGATAAAGTTCAGAAACAACTGCATGGCAAATACTATAGAAAAACACATTTCCGATATAATGTGAGTGCAAAGAATGGTACATTATTTGAAGGTGTATGACTTTCTGTTCTCAATGTGCTCAACATTTGCTACTGCTTTTTGTGCAACCCTGGGAACCTACAAAAGATTAGCTATTGAGTGTCGGTTCTCTGAGCCTACCCTAATGGTCTGGTACTCTTTCTGCCATGAGGTTACCATCTACTATTGCTCAGACCATTCAGAGAAAATTGGGTGGCCGGGAAATGAAGTGGAGATAGATGAAGTTAAGTTTGGCCAGAGGAGGTACCACATGTGAAGGGTTCTTCAGGGACGTTGGGTGTTGGAGCCTTTTGAAAGGGGAAGTAAGAAGGTGTTCCTCATCGCTGTATAAAAAAGCACCTTCATTGACATCATTAAATAGTGGATTTTGCTTGGCACTCACATTCATTCTGACTGTTGGGCTTCTATAGAACTCTGTCCCTCAAAGGCTACACACACACCATTGTCAATCACTCCTGCATCTTTGTTGACCCTAACACTGGTTTTTGCGTGCTCCTTGCGGTCTGAACCTAGTGTTACAACATGGTGAAAATCCCATGCCAATATGACCACTCAATATGTGGCTGAAGTCCTGTATTCCTGAGCGGAATTCCAGCCGACCTACTCCATTTTCTCGATAGCCAATTGTGTGGCACGTACAATCCTGTGATGTTTACATCGACCAATCACAGGCCGCCGCATGCACAGCTTAGGCGCCACACTACAGCTGGGAGCTAGTTCTACCGCCCTAGCACCTCTCTGTGGCGTCGCCCCTCCATTCGTCTTATATTTTGCCTTACTCCAGCCCTATAAACAGTGATAGTAGGGCAAAAGTAACTAGAGAAAATCTGTGCGAGTTCTACGGTAATTTAAGTGATACTGTGCAAGGTGTGCCTCCAAAGAACATAACCAATGTCACAGATGATCCTGGGGAAAAAAAATAATAGTGCAAAGAGGGACAAGGTATCCTGAGAGAGTCATTAATTCAACAAAAAACATCAATATCGGTAATGTTCCTTGGAAGAGCATCAGGTTTCATGCTCTCTCCATATGTAGTTTACAAGGCCATGCACCTTTACGATACCTGGACCGAAAGTGGTTCTCCCGGTACTAGGTACAATAGGTGAGCCAGTGGATGTTTTGAGGACTGGTTTGCACAAATTATCTTACCTTATGCCCCACAACAAACAATACCTCTTTATACATATGACTCGTAAACCTTCGTTTTTTTGTTTTTCAAATTTCACCTGGGTCCAGCCAAATTTGTTTACCCTTGTCAGGTTATTTTCGAATTTTGAGTTTTCAAGGGTATATATGGATTCGTCACGTCGTTGCAATACCAACGGCATATGGATTTGTTTTTATTTTTATTTTGTTTTAGGCCCAATAGGTATAATTTTGATTTTGAAAACCTCTAAATCACCCATACAAGAGTTATTTATGTATGTATTTTGCTCAGATTTGTACCACAAGTACACTTTGACCCACTGAATCCAATGGCACAATCAGAATTTACTCGACTTCCCGAAACGGCCAAAGTGAGCCATTTTTTAACTGATGGTCTTCTGTAGCCCAAACTATAAGTCCAATTCAATTATATCTGGTGCCATTCGATTTCTCTCGACCAACAGCTTCCATACATGGTCGTATATTGCATTTTCCACCAGCCATTCGGCCAGAATAAATGTTTGTTTTCAATCTTAATTAACCTTTGTAATTTGTCGTCATTTTCGAATGTTGACGTTTTCAAGGGTATATTATTTAAAATAAAATAGATATATGAAAGCAAGAGGAAAATATTCAGTATACATATTATACACTATAACAAATATTTATATATGGTGTACGGTGTATAATCCAAGCAACAATAAAAATGAAAATGTAATTTTGAATATACAGTATATTATTAGTTACATGTTATGTAGATGTTAATTTGTTAAGTTGCACAGAAACTGGACATTTACAAGAAATACGTGCTTGAGTTATACTTATGACGTCTAGGGATATTTTGTCCCAGCCTGTTTATGTTGGCAACTCCCCAATCTCACACCAACAATGGCGGGGGTTGGAGGAGATTTGTCTGTGAACCTCCTCATAATGACGAGCTGTGGTGGTCGAGTGGTGAGCACGCCCAAGTGTGAATTTGCAAGACCCGGGATCGAATCCCTCCACGGCGGACATTTAGTGGGTATGGTAGTACGTCCTAGCATGTTTCACATGCTCGCACCTAGTCAGGAGACATCCCGACGACGTATACAGACTAAACACACATAACAAAGCCACTCCAACAGCTTCCTCTCTCTCCAACACCCCTTCTCCCCTCTCTACACTCTTCAGAACAATAGGAAAAGTAGAATATAGATACGAGGTGCCATTGTAAAGGCTTATCCCTCAATACTTCATCTGATCTGACGACAATTTCACGATTATCTGGTCTTTACAGCAGCCTTTACGTATGTCTATTGAACTCTGTCATGTTTACAGTCTCTGGATAACGTTGAATTCATTATTAATAGCGTTATTAGTACAAGGTAGGGATTATTACGAGTAAATGGGGATCCTCCCATTTTCTTTTGCGATCGTGTTGCCATATCTCGAACGTGCGGATTACTATTTTCAGATTAATGACGTCATGCTTTCTTCTCTATCCTTCTTTACTCTATGGGCTACCCCTGGAAAAACATAGCGAACCTCCGGATGTAAAATAGTTGTTAAAGAATTATTAAGAAAATTTGATTCAATTCGGGATAGCTTCGAAACCTCGAGGCCACGATTTATGTCCTAGAATGCACTGTATATCCATAATACAGTTAGGCATACTGGAAAGCATAAGCAAAAATAAGGAACAATGGGGAATGGGCCTGGGTAGGCCTACATAGATAGATAGGTAGATATTCCCCATTGGCCTGGGTAGGCCTACATAGATAGATAGACATATAGAGGGATAGATAGATGTTGATTGGAAAGGAAATCACATATGAATAGACACATATAGAGAATTATAAGACTGAATTACACATTTGATTGAAGTTATTGGAACGTCCATTATTAATTACAATTGTATATTCATTATCCAGTTAGATATAAGGCAAGCATAATGCAAAGATCATGATTTCAGTTACAATTAATAGAGGAGTGTTATATTGACTCGAAAATCCCAAACAAATAGTTAGTCAAATATATTTGTGGTGCAGTTTCCCCGTTTCGTTTACTGGAAGACGTTTTTAGAGGTGACACGCCATCGCCATTGTGGAGTGAAAGGCGAACTAATATTACCGCGCCCGGGTTAATAGTGCCTGTGTGTTAAGTTTCCAGTCTTGATCACTAGGGTGCTGCATGTGAGGAGGGGAGGGAAGCGACACTATTCTACCCAAGGAGAATATACATAAGGAGAGGCGACTCTCTGCTTTTGGTTGTAAACCCCCTGATACTTACCACATCTAATGTCAAGCACCCCTCAATAGAGAACGGTTAATTTCGAACAGTAACTATACAGTTTATACCCCTCATTAGAGAATGTACCGTTCTTTAGAAAACGGTTATATTCGAGCTATAACTATATAGTTTCTAATATCTATAGGCTACCGCTTGGAGTACTCAATATTTCTTAATTTTTCACAGTTCATAATAGTTCCTATAGGCCTATATCTAAGTAATAGGCTACTGTAAAAGTCACCCATGATGTTTAAATTGTGATCCCATTATTGTCCTACCTCGGTCCATATACTACTACAACTAAATATAATGTACTATATGCAATCTAGTATTTGTGAAGCAACTTTACCTTTTTCTGTATAATATACTTGATCTTACTTACTTGTTACTTGTAGTGATGATTCTCGGCCGCGCTCCATCGCTTTCAAGACGCTCGTCGCACCCGCCCTCACATATTCTAGCACTTAAATTCAGGCTTTATGGTCTTGTCTTCGAAGTCATAGCACTCGGTGAATAAGTGCGTCTTCAATCTCTTCTCAAAATGTTCACTGTTCTTGACATTCTCAGGCAGTTTATTGTAGAGCCGTGGAGCACTCTTTTCAAAGGCTCTAAATCCAAATTCAAAATTGCTTCGTGGCTCTTCCAGCCTGTGCAGCTCCACACTGTGTCTCAATGTCATGGCAGTATCTACGTGGATTTTTTTTAATAGATCCCTTATATATCCTGGTTTTCCAAACTTCAATGCTTGATATGTCATAACACACAATTTGTAGACAATTCTTGCCTTAATTGGTAACCAGTGTAAATCAATCAGAGTTGGTGTTATTCTCTCCCGACGAGGTAGACCCTTTATTAATCTTGCATCCCTATTCATAATAAGTTGTAACTTCATCAGTAGATAATTTGGAAGACCATAGTAGAGTGAGTTACAATAATCCAACTCGCTTATAACATGGTTATGAACGAGCATCTTGGTGATTTTTTCATCGAGATACTTTCTTACAAAGGCAATGTTCCTCAGATGATATCCAGATATTCTCAAAACCTGATGAATTTGACCTTTGAATGATAAATTGCAGTCTATCATCACTCCCAAGTCCTTCACTGCGTTACTCACTTCTATAACATAACCGTTGATTCGAAGTCTAGAAATATCCAGCCTCCTGTTTTTTCTTCCAACAATTAGGCATTGAGTTTTATTCTCATTCAGTTACAACTGCCTGGACTCCATCCATCTACTGACGTCCGCCATTATATTGCTCAACGTTCCTTCAGTGTTAACTACATTTCTCAGTGTCATGTAGAACTGGGTATCGTCTGCAAACAGTTTAAAACTAACTCCAGATTTCTCAAGCAAAAGTGATAGTTCAATTATACATATGCAAAACAGAATTGGGCCCAGTACACTTCCCTTGGGGACCCCTTTCTAAACGTTTCATATCGGAGAACGATCTTCCTATTTGTACGCAGTATGTTCTATCTTCAAGATAACTTATCAGGTAATTCAATGCATTACCATCTATGCCAAGCGTTCTGCAGTCCGTCAGCAATAAATCATGCACAACTGTGAAATGCAGCACTTAGATCAAGCAGGATTAAAACACCACACTTTCCTTCATCCATCAATACAAGTAAATCACTGACCACAGAACACATCATTGTTTCAGTGGAGTAAAGTCTCCTATTCATAGTGTGCACGAGGTTAGTTCCGATTTCTCCACCAGACGGCGTGGGGCATCATTGGCCCGCTACTCCCAAGTAAATAAACACGTTGAACTCTATGCGATTGAATCGGTTTCTACTTTATATGCTCGTAATGCCGTGTCTAACGTGAACACTATGGATATTGAGTTATCGCCATACATTCTTAGTGTTCTGAAGGGGGAGGGTCCCTAGGGTAAAATAGAGGGAAATTACGACAAGGAAGACTTATTACTGCCTTGTGATAAAAGCAGGGTGTATGAAGAGTGAACAACACCGACTATATCTCCTTATATACTGGGCTAACTTAAATACTGTATTATCATTATTTACATGTCGATTTTATAATTTTACACCATACAGTAGTATGTTGATATTTATCCGTTTTCCGTATATTTTTTTTAATGATTACTATGCGAGCGAAGGCGAAGCAGAAAACAAAAGTTTGTTATAAGACACCAACATTCCATTACTCACTTCCTTTCTGCAATATGTTTTGTATTATATATATATATATATATATATATATATATATATATATATATATATAGAGAGAGAGAGAGAGAGATCATATAATGTCTACGTTGTGGAAATTAGAGATACAATTAAGATTATAAGCCTTGTTACAACAGCAGAACTGCGCATGAATACCGTACAGAATTCTTTGAGAACAGAATATTAACCCCTTCTTTACCGGTAACGTTTTTTTGTATTTGATTTCAGCTACATTTAGACGATTTTGTCTAAGCTTGGGAAGTATATATGATATCTAAAAGGATTAATTGAGATAGGCTGTAGCCTTGTAATGAGTAGACGTCCTTCCTAAGCTGTACAACATCGTCTAATAGTGGCCAGAATATAATTATAAGTACATCACCGGTACAGAAGGGGTTAAAGGCACGTAACACAATCTACCGGTACATAGGCTAGGCCTACTTATAATTTCAGTGATGCATAATACAGGTTTAGTTAATTAATATGGTCAAATCTTCGATGTATTTAGCTTATTGTAATACCCTCTACCCTCAAAAATCCCGCAACCATAGAAATACCAGAGTAGACAAAATATAACCAATCGAGTTTGGATTTTAATCAACATTTGATGTCAAACAAGTTCAAAAGTTAAAACCTACACCAAATATCACCTTATACAGTATATGGGCTAGACTTAAAAATACTAACAGTAAATTGATGAATTTTACACCAGAATTTTAAACCAATTCACATGGATCATAATGTAGGTAAGGTATGTCCATACACGGTACCGGTACAAGGTATATAGTTTTGCTTCAACCGACAAACTTCATGATAAATCATATATTCTCCTATTATGGAAGGTAACATATATTTATACAACGGACCTCCTCAAATAAACCGTTAGTTAAGTTAATTCTTAAGTAGGTTTGGTGGGTTTGATATTGTTGCACGCCAATGGTTGGCAAAAGAGCCAAGTTCAGATTTATATAATTTTGCTGCATTAAAATGGTAAAACTATGATGGATTTTGCTTATATTGCCAACGAGACTACTTAATTTAGTCTAAATTTCCCTGCATATATAGACGCAATTTATCCGACACGTAAGCATATTATATAAATGACCTATTCACAAAATTGGCATATGTTGGGGTGAAATTAATAAAATATAGATTATAAAATATGTATATTTTCAGTTGATAGATACCGGTAATGTTGGGCATAGCCTAATCAACTTTTCATGTTTCGTTTTATTACCGGTACTTACTTTACATCTAGCAGCTTTGCCATTGTACCAAGATCAATGCCTTACATTGTGCATTGTTCCTTATGTTATTTATCATGGAATGTGTCTGTTGAAGCAAACGATATACTTGTACCGTATATGTACCTTAACCTACATTTTAATCTATATGAAGAGGTCTAAAGACACACGATTATTCCTTGTCTCTTCATTTAGTATATAATATATACGTTTGTTATATATCTGCCGGTAGGCTACACTTCGTGATGAATCGTATTGTCTCTCATTATGGAAGGTAAAATAGATTGATATAAACATATCTTGTGTAAGAATGGAATGGTCGAAAACACATGAAAAATCTCCCCTACCCTCACCCATCCACCATAACAGACATAGATCAGTGATGGAATACGCAAGCCCAGCCTGGGCTTCTAACCTAGCTGAAACACATCATAAGACCTTACAGACTATTCAAAACAAAGCCCTGAAGATCATTACAGGCTGCACAGCTACTGCACCCACTGATCACCTACATCAAGAAACCAAAATCCTCAAAGTCAAAGACCATCTGGACATGAGAGGCACTCAATTCCTGGCAGCAGCCTCCACGAACCAAGACCACCCACTAAACTACATGGCAACACACCCACAGACACCAAGAAATATCAAAACAACACCCAGCACACGGTATCACACACAATTATTGTCCTCTCTCTCCCTCCCTGCCCACCCCGAACCAACTTCCAGAAGCACATCCATACTCATATCTCTCACCGATCCATCCACTCACTCACAGACAACACGCAGCTGCATGCACGACCTCCCGAAATCCATCCTTCCGAATCCTCCCTTCCTCGCGAGGACAGAGTCCACCTGGCCAGGCTGAGATGCGGACACCATCCAGCTCTCCTGAGCTATCAGAAGAGACTGGATGACTCCGTTGTCGACGCCTGCCCGGGATGTAACACAGCACCCCATACCATTAAACACATCATAGAAGACTGCATTTCACACAACCACTTACGCCAACAACACAATCTACACTCAATGAGAGCTCTGTGGGAAAGCCCGATCGTGGCCATGGCCTTTCTCAGGGACTCGGGGCTGTTCGGCCAGGCAGCTTAGGGAACAACAACAACAACAGACATTTCATATACATCATTAATGTGGTTAATAGATTGTTGGTGTCCTATTAATCGATGGTTTTCAGTTGGCTTTGCATAGTATACGGTAATCTAGTGTAGGCTAATGGTATACGCTTTGCCGTGAATTGCGGTTACCTCCGTAATACATCGATAAACATAAATGTGTATACAAATATATTGTGTAAAATGAGACAATAAATATCAGTACAGATAATTGTTAAGCCTAGTCCTCATACAAGAAGATAGACAGTTTCCAGACGGCGATGGATGATAAAGAGCTTTGCGCTTTATATACAATTTTTTTTTATTTTTTTTTACTCTTATTGACCGTTGCCGTCTGATAGGTACTGTATGCATCTGTATTTTTATGAATGAAATAAGGCCTATATATATTTGGGTAAAATTACTTAAGATATGTTCATAATAATCCAAACATCCATACATATTAAAGGAGAGAGCTCAATATTAAGTCTTATCATCGATTCATCATATTGTTTTATGTTACTGCTTCGAAGCTTGTTATTGTTTCCTTAATATATTTTCCTTACATCTTTGATTGTTTGAAATCAATACAAAAGCACATTGTCTTGTCCGTGTGTGCTAAAACAACCTGGTACAACACAAACTTGACCAGTCTCTTTGTGTACAAGCGCGCGGCAGCCCCGTACCATAGGGCCAGGTACGGGTTTGTTTATTATTGGCACGTGACCTGACGTCACGGCCGCACTATGAATAGGCAGGCTGACTGTCGGGAAAAACTCGCACTTTCTGCAGGTGATCCAGCAACTGGTCTAATACTACATTCTCAATTATCTTAGACAAAAATGTCAAGTTGGATACTGGGCGAAAAGAACCAAGGCACTGAGCATCCAATTTACCTTTTACTATAGGCTTCATAATCGCCCTCTTCTCAGATTCAGGAAAAAACATTAGTTTCAATACTTCGATTAACAATATCTAGTATTATATACAGAATTCCATCGAAATTTTTACTATGAACTATATCACTCACAGGTAAAGGATCATTTTCACAATACGTATGTTTCACTCTCTGTACAATAGATTTTTAACACACTCTGGTCGACTGTCTAAAAACATGATAACTTATTCTCTTGAACTTGAGTGGCTGAAGACGATCCTTGCACGCCGCATGCTCTAAAGTTTTCAACAATATACTGTTACGACCGTCACTACGAAATAAACAAGGGCACTTAATAATGGACTAGATGATAGGCTATATCTGCAACAACGGTACGCTAATTCCAAACCCTCGAACTATTACGCCGGTGAACAAAACACTTAAACCCTCCAGAGTTAATCTACTGGATAACGGGGTATCAATTAACTGGGTTTTAGTGCACTTCTACAAAAGCTTTCCGGTGACGGCAAAGCCTACTCACAACAGGAGTACTTTACGTTAATAAAATGCTCTTAAGTATTACCAATGCTTGAATAAACTATAACAAGATTTAATAAAGAAATATATGCTTACATTAACTTTAGTGTGAGTCTGTACTCAACACTAAACTTTTCAATGCTCTATGAAAACACTTAAAGTCTAGTCCTACAGCAAACAGATCTGGAATCTTCTGAAAACGTCTGATGCTCTAAGATGCTCGTTAATATAGAATAGAATTAATGCAGGGGCAGGACACCAAAGCCGTCTATCTTAAATACACCCAATAAGTAGGATACATATATATAACAAGAGAGTGCAACAACTCTGTGACAGCACTAATAATAGCCACTCAAAACAGTACTTCCTTAGCCAAAGTAACAGCCATACTGGGTTGTGCACCAAGCATCAACCTAGGCTAAAATAATACGTGAATTCCTAAAGCATACACAGTTAAAGTTAATAAACACAATGCTGTCTTTATTACTAATAAAGTCTAGCAGCGGCATAAAAGGTACCAGGAGGCTAAGCAGAGCGCAAGCATGCTCGTAGCCTACTGTCTCCCCTTTGTGACGCCTACCAGCGTTGGCAGAATCGCCTCTCGGTAGCCACTAGCGCTCGCCAGGGACATTGAAGTGGGCTACAGTTATCAGAGAATGTTGTTCTTTCTTTCCTAGCAATCGTATTGTCACCGACAGTCCAGTGGTGGTCTTTATTTTCGTCTGTGACAACGGGAAGTATTTTATATCATTAATAGAATATAAGATGCATTGTAGTGTGAAGTTAAGGAGAGAGAGAGAGCGTGTAGTGAGTGTTGCCTCCCTCCTCCCGGAGGAGTTTCTCCCTCCCTCGCGCGGGCTTTTCCACGCCCTTGATTGGCTGGTGGTTCCTGGCGCGTCCCAGGGGCCTGCTGCCTCGTGACGTATCGGCCTGTGATCGGCCGACCATCGCGCCTTTGTGACTTGCCTCCTGTGTGAGGGTCCACGGGAGCTGTTCTCCTCAGAGCAGGCCAGGGGCGCACACGACTAACATTCCTTTTACAACTGTCCCCCATATTCCCACCATTCTGATACTGTCTCTCTCACTCAACTTCCTTCCTTTCATTCCTCTAGTCTGTTAACATCACAGCACTCCCTTTGGGTTCTGTACACGATTTCATATCGGCCCATCGTATTGTGTGCGTCGCTCTCAGATATATTTACATGTATTAGAATAGGCTATAAGGGTTCTTAGTCTATGGAGGTTGGATGACTCTGTGTGTGTGTCCCTCACCATCCTTAAGTTATGGAGGTTTGATGACTCTTTGTGTGTGTCTCCCTCATGATCAGTAGTGCTCTGCTCGGTTATTTAATGCTAGACTGGGATAAGGTTTCTTTTGTCGTTGTCACCGATGTGTGTACGGTTCGTTTATACCTACACGACTTCGACGGTTTCTGTGGTAGCCTGGGTCGTCCTTTTGGTTGTGTCTTTTGCGAGCGCAGCATCGTGTTGTAAGAGGGCATTAGCCTACTACCTTATAACACAGTGCTGCCTCTCTGCTTGACTTTAGAGGGATCACCAGGGTAGAGCTAGATACTTGAGATCTGGAGAGCCTGTCTTGCTCAGCTACAGTTTCCTAACCTTGATATCCCAGCTAGACTTTATTCGCCTAGCAGACATTAGTTAGGACCTAAGCTCTTATGATATGTATGCATTATTATTCACAAGTATTTATTAGTCTAGGTTGTTGTTGAGTTGCACAACCATAGCAGACTGTTTCGTTGATAAGGAAGTACTTCTTTTAGTGTCGAGCATTACTACCGTTGCGCATTTATAGTATTCTCGTGTCAGTTAACATTATATGTCCCCTCTTTTTGTGTATTCCATTTACACGTGTGGTGTCCTGCCTCCTGCATTTATATAGTTTAAGATACGAGCATCTTATGAGCATCAGACATTCTTCAGAAGTTTCCAGGTCGATGCTGTAGGACTATATTTCACTTTCTTTCAGATAGGAGTGAAGAGTTTATTGTTGTTTAGAGTAACTGTATTAAAGCATCTTTTTATTGAATTAAATCTTGCAGTGATTTAATTGATCTTTCCCTAGATTCTTGTTTATGCATTTTAACGTAACTTGCATCATGTGTGTTATCAGGCTATACCAGTGTGGGTTAGCCTGAAGTAGAGTACATTTATGCCCAGTTAAGGATACCCCGTTATCGCAGATTAACTCTGGAGGGTATAGGTGTTTTGTTTGCCGGCATATAAGTTCAGGGGTTTGGATCTAGCGTACCGTTGTTGCATATTGCCCTATTACTTGTCCAATCTTTAAGTGCCCTTGTTTTATTCGCAGTCCCGGTCGTAACACTTTGAACAGATTTTCCTTATGTTATGTTAAGTGACTAGGAGGCTCTCTTGGTAAGTCCACATCTCAAATATCTGGTCTTACCCTGGAGCTCCACAAAGGTCAACACAATGAGGTAGCGAGCATACAAGTAAGTGTAGGCAAAAGCCCTTCGCTTGTATACTGCTACAATCGCAAATGAGAAATATGCACAAGGGTTACAGGCACCTAGCTCCGTCGAAGTCATACAGGCTCTGACTTGCCATGTACATAACACAGACAACGACTAAAGATACCCTCCACTGTCTAGCATTAAATAGTAACAAAGAACAACTCAATAATTAGAAGCACCCAATGATAATATGACTCCTGTGACTATGACTAATAATCCCTAAAGCTAGTGCAAAACATATATGTGAGAACTGGTGCTGGTAATACGACTGGCCGACTATGGAAGTCGTATGCAGAATCAGAAGGGATAAGTAATTGAATAAAGATGAGAAGTAATGGAAAAGAAGACGTTCAGAGAGAGAAACAGTAGTACAGGGGGTTAGATTGGGGGACAGATTGCAAGGGACGTCTAGGACCAAGCACACTATGCCAAGCTCTGAAGGAGACACGCGGGAAGGAGCCCCCCAGCACCAACACAAGGACAGCGGCACCCAATCACAGACCACTACGTCATGAAATGCAAGCGTCCTAGGACATGCCAGGCCCGCCAGCCAATCAAGAGCGTGGGAAACCCCGCCCGAGCGAGGGTGGCACATGTACATACACACGCACATAATACAACCTCGCTGCCTCCTTCGTACTCTCTCTCCTTAACTTCACACTCCACATCTTATACTCTATCACTGATATAAAATACTTCCAAGTGTCACAGACAAGAATAAAGACCACCACTGATCTGTCTGTGACAATATGAATACTTGGAAAGAAAGAACATCGTTCTACGATTATTATAGCCCATTTCACTGCCCTGGCGAGCGCTAGCGAATACGAGCACATTCTGGCAAGCTGGCCAACGTAACACCCCGCCCAAGATGTGGGACGTTTTAACCTCAGGTAAACACCACATCTGACCAGACAGAATGCTCATAAACCCCGCCTCACCCAGCTACTCGCCCAAGTTGTGAAAACAAGGCACAATCACAAACAGAAAACACTTCATTATCTAAAAAAATCTACACAACACTTCCCAAAAAATAATAGTATCACTTAACAATATTACGCTCAACGAGCAAGCTTCAACAAGCCTAGCCTACTAAGACAAAACTCAGAATGTCTTAGATTCTTGCTGTAACATACTGCACTTATATACTATCAAAAGAAAGAGTTTTTATGTGAGGTTTTTGTATTATTTTTAATAGTGTTTTTGGCGGCTTTGCACTACAAGGGCAAGCCTAATTTTTCTCCACTCTCAAACAAACACTGACTGAACGGCGAGGGTGCTCCTTCCAACATACCCTCCCGTGACAAACAATCAGCCAGAAAATTATCAGCGCCCTTAACATGCCACACATCCAACTTGTGTTCCGGCAGCAAAACCACACCTGACACTGATAAACTGCCCAGTCCATCACAAGACTGGCATTTCTCTTCGCTCTCTCCGGCAACGGGACCTGCCAATAACCTTTCACTATTTCTACCCTAGTGATAGCCGAGGCAGCCCCGATGCGGTCTATGGGATCGTCAACTCTGGATAAGGTATAGGCGTCTATCAGGGATAATGCACACACACTCTTGCAATCAACACACACACGGGTCTTGCCACTTAACTCAGGTTGCAAAGTTACTGGCAACGACCACTCACGATATCCCTTATCCCTCAGACCCTTTTCCAACATGTAGTCCAGCTCGGCTTTAACAACAGGCTGTCGAACAGGATTTATACGGTAGGGAGCCAACTTGAGCCTTGCAGTGTCTCCAGCCTCCATGTCGGATTCTACCCCGTACATCAGGCCTGGAGAATCAACAAACATGCAGATGTACTGCCACAGCCTAGTAAACAACTTCTCTTGATGCTTAGGAACAAGAGGTTGCAATTTATCTCGACGAACAACATGCTCATTGCCCTCCCACAACCCAGCCGAGACCGCAGTTTCTACACTATAGTCTCCCTCCTTCTACACCTTTGTCCCTAGAACAGCCAGGACAATGGAGAGGGACAATCTGTACCACCTGTGCAGTCACTCCCACAGTTCATAATTGCTAATGCTCCCCCGCCGATACCGTACATGCGCACCCCCGCATTCCTTGCGACTACATCTGCCTGCGCAGCATCACCACCTTCAGCGACATGGCCAGATACAGTCGGTCTATGGTAGGGCTGTTGCATATTACTAGGGCAGCATTGGGAGGCTATGCGACGACCGGGCGCCTCCACTCTACAGCCAACCTCACCAATCTGCTCAATGTCCTGATTCTGACTACCACCCTTAGCAGCCATGGGTCGACCCTGACCTGACAACCATGCCAAAGCCTCGTCGCGTACCTTGAACCACTGAAACAACGAGGCCAACGGTTTACCCACACTCAAATGACCTGTCAGCGGAACATCGTGCACCGCAGGAGTTGTGAGGCCTGGGTGCTCGGCACAAACAGTGGGGTATGAACCGAGCGGGTGCTGGAGCGCTGCACACTGCTGCTCAGGCAGGTGCTCAAGCGCTTCCACAGCCACCCGACTCGTGTCCCCCCGCCCACTGCTCCGCCGAGACATGACAATCCCAACTTTCCCCCACCTGTGCCCCACTGCCCCCCTCTCCTTCTCCACCTTGGCCGCTGCAGACCAACACAGAGACAGTAGGCTGCTCAGGTGGTTGCCTCACAAACTCCTTTAACAGGTTCACATGACATGCTTCCCTGTCCTCGTCGAGTTCAATAGCCCCATTCCCACAACTCTCAAGACTAAGATCTTCTGGTTGCGCCTGGGAACTACTCTGTCGCGGAGTGCCATCACGCCCTACCATGTCACTAGGGGGACAGGTTCTGGGGCCACTCCGGAGCTCACCTTTGGGTCAAGTACCGAGTCACCAAGGAGTGTCGCTGGGTCCAAACTCTAAACCCGACCAGCCTTGACTTTCTCCTTCCGACCCTTCCTCCGCTGGTCTAGAACTTGGGTATTAGGCTGCGACACCTGAGCGGACTGAGACCTGGTGACAGCACACGCCATCTGCGTCACCTGGCACCTCTCGAGCCCCTCTTGCCCCTCCCCTGCTGGTTCAAATGACATCATGCGCACCAGATCCGAAGAGTTGATGGAGAAATATCGCAAGATGATCCAGCACTATAAAAACAAGTCAAGGAATATCATCATCTCAGGCATTCTCCCCAAGATCGACGCACCTGACAAATTCTATGACAAGGCCTTCAGCACAAATAGCCGACTAAAATATTTGTGTCTGAAGGAAGAAGTTGAATTCATCAACCTCTGGGATAATTTCTATAACCAGCCTACTCTGTTCCGCAAGGATGGCACTCATCTAAACCCTGTGGGTTCAGCACGCATGGGTCGTCTCCTACACGAAGCAGTCCGCAGCCATGGTTCAAAAAACGCCATCCGAGAAGAAGCAGTAGTGACATAAATCATCCAACGCCAAGCAAAAAACAGAGGCAACCGAGGACCACCAGCGATAAGGACCGAAGACAGCGAGGACCGAGGACAGCCATGAACATACATGTAGATCCGACAAGAACCAACAATATTATAAAAGAGCGTTCCGTGAGTTCTAAAATAAACAATTTAAAGGTTTTCTATGCAAACGATCGTAGCATACGCAATAAATTTTCAGATTTAGAGGAGCTAGTGTTTACAGAAAATTATGATGTGATTGGCATAACAGAATCTTGGCTCAATACAGAAGATAGAGACTTTTTAGCAGAGTATTCACTTCCCGGTTATGTAATGTTTGAGAAAAGCCGAATAAATCGAAATGGAGGTGGCGTTTTACTTTATATCAAAGAAAGTCTTAACCCTACCCTCTTGTCAAAACCTCAAATTGTGAACGTCGACACATCTTTTGTGCTAATAAAGAATAATAAAGGTACAAAAATAATACTTGCGTTAATATACAGACCTCCAGCTCAATCAGTACAAACTGACCGAGAAATTTACGAACAAATTGCAGATGTAAGTAACTCACAAGATACCGTAATTTTTGGCGACTTTAATTTACCTGTGACCAAGTGGGGCGATACTCTTACTTCACACTCCGGACATGACTTGTATACGAACTTGCAAGAGAGTTCGCTTTATCAATTTGTTCGAACACCGACCCGTGGTAATAACGTTCTTGACATTGTACTTGCAACAAAAGAAGAATTAATAGAGAATTTGAATGTTGGTGATGAATTCAGTAACAGCGACCATCGTACAATAACTTTCACTTTAAACTTTACTAGTAACGAACCAAATAGTAGCATCGAAAAAGTCCCTAATTTCAAGAAAGCAAACTTTCATAAACTTAGAGCTTTGTTTAAAGAAATTGACTGGAGCTTTTTAATTAACAATAACGACATAAATACATCTTGGAAGTTATTCGAAACCACTTACCTAAAAGCAGTGCAAGACTGCATACCATCGACAATACGGCGTCCAGGCCATAATAATAAGCCCAAATGGTGGAATAAAGATATTTCAAACTGCCTGCTTGCTAAAAAATTTGCTAATGATAGATTAAAATCCTCACAAAATGACGAAGAACGGGTGAAATTTGTAGAGCTACGACGCAAAGCCAAAAAGTTAATTAAGCAAAGTAAAAAGACCCTAGAGTTACATATTGCGAATCAAAGTAAAACAAACCCAAAAGAATTCTATAGTTATATCAGAAAGAAAAAAGTAGTTACTTCAACTGTTGGACCGTTAGTCGATGAAAATGGAGAATACACCAAAGACGAAGTACAAATGAGTAATGCCCTCAATACCTTCTTTGCATCAGTTTTTACAACAGAAGTCCTCAGTGATATCCCTACACCATCGCCGATTCAGATTGATAATTCAGATGTTCTAAGCAATATCACCGTTACAGAGAGAGAAGTATTGAATTGTTTAGATAAACTCAAGGTAAATAAAACGCCTGGACCTGATACAATCTCGCCTAGAGTTCTAAAGGAAGCTAATGATGAGCTCTCCAAACCACTGACATTACTATTCAATAAATCCTTGCAGTCTGGAACTATGCCTGATCAGTGGAAGATAGCCAACGTAACACCGATATTCAAAAAAGGCAGCAAATCCCTACCCAGTAACTATCGTCCAATTAGCTTAACCTCAGTTGTATGTAAAATGCTAGAAACGGTCATAAGAGACAGACTCGTAAATCACTTAGAGGAAAATAACATACTTAAAGATACTCAACACGGCTTTCGTAAAAAACGTTCCTGTTTAACAAACCTCTTAGACTTCTTCCACGATATCCTCAACCTCTACGATGAGAGTAAAGCTGTAGATATTATATACCTTGATTTTCAAAAGGCCTTTGACAAAGTTCCCCACAAACGTTTACTGCTAAAACTAAAAGCCCATGGAATACAAGACGGTGTGTTGAAATGGATAGAAAATTGGCTCAGCGACAGAAAGCAAAGAGTAGTCATAAACGGTAAGGCATCTAAATGGACCAATGTAAGTAGCGGGGTACCCCAGGGATCGGTACTAGGACCAATTCTCTTTCTAATTTACATCAACGACATAGATGAGGGTCTCACCTGTACAATCTCGAAATTTGCTGACGATACAAAAATTGCAAATAGCGTACTCTCAAAAGAACAAGTTGACGATATGCAACACAATCTAGATAAATTGTCACATTGGGCCCAAATTTGGCAAATGAGTTTCAATGCGGATAAATGTAAAGTACTACATATCGGATACCTAAATGAGAAAGCAAACTATTCGATGAATGGCACTCAGCTTAAGAATGTAAACAGAGAAACCGATCTGGGAGTAACAACATCGAGTAACCTAAAACCGAGTCAACAATGTTCAGAAGTTGTTAAGAAGGCAAACAAAATAATTGGCTTTATAGGCAGGTCATTTGAGCATAAATCCAAAGATGTTATCCTAACCCTTTACAATTTCTTAGTCCGCCCTCTTCTGGAATACTGCGTTCAATGCTGGTGCCCTTATTACCAAAAAGACATAAACAAGCTAGAACGAGTTCAACGTAGAGTTACCAAAATGATACCTAGCCTAAAGAACAAACCATGCGAAGAGCGTCTTAGAGAATTAAATCTATTTCCTTTAACCCAGCGCAGATTAAGAGGTGACTTAATTCAAGTGTTCAAAATCATCAAAGGCATCGACAATATGAACTGTAGTAAGTACTTCACTATCAACCAATCTAATTACACACGGGGAAACGGTTGCAAAATTATTGATAAATCTTTTAACTCACACGAATCTAAGAATTGCTTCTTCAATCGAGTTGTCAACTTGTGGAATGGGCTTCCCCGAGACGTTGCACCGTTGATTCATTTAAACTCCGCCTAGACAAATATCTCGCATCAAATCCGCGACTGACTGCGTTTGTAAATTAATAACTTTATTTTATCCTCCCCTCAGTTACTAACCCATATGTCCCCTACTAACTTCCTAGTCCTGCCATGGACATTAGTTCCAGGGCAGTAGTTCCCTTACCCACTCTAAACCACTGTTTGGACACTTGATCCTCAGTGTTTTGGAGGACAAGCAGCCTAGAAGGGTCACTAGACCTGTTGTTGCTTGATTTCCTTTGTACTCCTACTCGTGTCGGCCGCTTTCTCGGCAACGACTAAGGGTGGAACCTCGGAAGCAGGCACCGCAAAGTCGTTACTGAGAAGGAGGTCGACCCCCTCAACTGGCAACTTCTCCACAACCCCCACATCCAACTCCCGTGTCACACCGTCCACCTCAAGCTCTACTCTGACCAGCGGGTAAGACCGCGTAGCATTGATACCTTGAACCACCACAACCCGAGCCGCGTTAATAGGCTTGCCAGTGAAGTTCTTAATAAGGGTCTGGGAAACGCCCGTATCACGCAACAACTCAAGCCTATGCTCCACACCAGCCCACCTCACAGTGCCGTGCCCCCTATGACCACAAAAAGCATCTCGGACAGGTGACGAGCCCTCCTGCTGCTTCTGCACCGACTGCGACTTCGCAACCGACATATTACCCCGGGCAGACGCGGAAGACCTCAAAGACACACAGATGTTGCTCACTAGTGACACCACTGCTGTAGGCGGTGTGCTCGGACATGAGCGCGCAATATGCCCCTTCTCATGACACTTGAAACACTCCACTTCGCTCTTGGACTTCCTCTGAGGTGAGGAAGGGCCCTGGCCTTACTTTAACGGGAAGGGTTTCGACTTGGGATCATAATTGGCACCAGTACTCTTAAATTGGTAATTAGTTGTGTCATTAATTGGGGGGCGGGGGGGGGGGGGGGGGGTGGACTGGTACGCCCCTTGTTACCTGCCTCAGCTCTCTGTGCAGACCCGCACCCACGAATCAATGACAACCTGAGGTCAGCCATTTAGCCGCCTCCTGCAGAGTTTTAGGTTGCTTTTCTTTCAGGTTAAGAGTCAAGTCACTGCCAGTACATTTAAAAAATTGCTCTAACAACACTAATTGCTTCACTGCCTCAAAAGTAGTTGCCTTCTCTGATCTTAACCAATTCTCAAATGCATCTGACAGCTCACTAGCGTGTTCCTGGAAAGTACTCTCCTTTCTTTTGGGAACAGCTACAAATTTCAGCCTATAGGTCTCTGGCTGCAACTCATACGCCCTCAGGACAGCCTCTTTCAACGCCTCATAATTCACGCAGGAATCTAGGGGCAAAGCATCATACGCCTTGAGTGCTTTCCCCATCATACGTGACGAAACAAGGGCTGCCCACTTCTCCTCGGGCCATTGGTGCTCCTGGCACTTTTTCCGGAGAAAAAATTTGGTAACTCCTAACTCATCAAACACTGGAACCAACTTTAGTAGATGCGACAGGGACTGGTCATGGGGTCGACCCCCCTGGGCGACCCGGTTCCTTGTCACCTCTACACGCGTTTTCTCTAGGTCAATATCGGCACAATACCTTTCAGACTCATACTTATACTTGAGCTCAGACTCATGCTTTCGCTGCTCGAGCTCAGCCTCATGCTTAGCCTGTCGTTCCTGCTGATGAAGTTTGGCGAGTTCGAGCTGAAACAACATCTCGGAAGACAAACCCTGAGGAGGGGGTGCTACTATTGGGGACCCACCCCGTGAGCCACCTAGAGGCATACCCAACCGCCAGCGGGCATCGGCCTGCGGGAACGTACCCGGCTCCGGAGCCCGAGGGGGCGCCATGATAGGAGTCGAGTGGAATGGGGGCTGGGCCGAAGGTGCCCCAGCTCCCGCTCTACCCGATGCCCCACGCACCCCACCGAGCACACAGGTAACCAGCTCACCTTTCGACAAACCGCTAGTACCGGACAACCCCAAGACCGTGGCTACACACTGCAGTCCGTACCGGTCCAGCCCCGACACCCGATCCGCCGACACAGGCTCCTCCAAAAAAATCTGAGCATCCTCCTTATTGTTCACCACCCGAACGCCGTTAGACAACTCCACCTTCTCCACCTCCTCGCCCTGTGTCCTCACTATGTTCAGACCCGTCCAGTGACATGATGGAATCAACAAAAAAAATCTCAAGTCAAGACAAAAGTAGCCAAACTCTCGTAGCTTTATTCACAAAAAATATTCGAAGATGTTCTTGAGTGCAATACTAGGTCACCAATAAACTCCAACAAGTTCTATATATCCTCAAAACAATGTCCTCTGCCAACACTGCGAGAAATAAATTCAACCCAAATGGCAATAAGATTTCTCCAAAAAAAACTGCAATATTCAGTTCACTATATACTGGTCTAAGGTCGCCATTTGTTACGACCGGCACTACGAAATAAACAAGGGCACTTAATCATGGACTAGATGATAGGCTATATCTGCAACAACGGTACGCTAATTCCAAACCCTCAAACTATTACGCCGGTGAACAAAACACTTAAACCCTCCAGAGTTAATCTACTAGATAACGGGATATCAATTTTTTTTTTTTCTATGTGATTGAGGGAGGCAAAAGGCGCGAGTGCCTCCCCCATAGTTGAAAGAGTGACAGGGCCAAATCAAGGGACGTTCGAGCCAAAATGCCTGGACACACGGAGTTTGAAGCAATTTAAGTCATAGGAAGAGGGAAAGACTGATTCTGGGAGAGTTCCAGAGCTCAGCTGTTGAGTAGAAGAAAGTTTGAGAGTAACGTTTCACTCTTGGGTTGGAGAGTTGCACAGAGTAGGGGTGGGATTGAGTTGCAAGACGGGTACCACCTGCCCTATGTAAAGGAGGTGGTATGCACTGGGATAGCTCTGAGGAACACTGATTATTATAGTAGCGATAGAATAGCGAGAGAGATGCAACATTGCGGCGGAGAGAGAGAGATTGCAGAGAGTTGGTGAGTGGACGGGAGTTAATGATACGAAAGGCCTTCCTTTCAATTTTGTCTAGGAGAGCGGTGTGAGAGGAACCTCCCCACACATGTGAACAATACTCAATACAAGGGCGCACTATGCCCCTGTACAGAGCAAGAAGCTGTGCAGGGGAAAAGAACCCCCTAAGGCGGTTGAGCACACCCAGCTTCTGGGAGGCTGCCTTAGCAAGACTGGTAATATGGTCCTTCCAAATGAGAGCAGAAGAAAAAGACACCAAGAATATTGAGAGAAGATGAAGGGTTGATTTTTGTATTGTTGAAGAATAAGGGATAGTCCGCTGGGAGATCCTGACGGGTAGATAGATGGATAAATTGGGTTTTGGAAGCATTAAAGTTAACAAGGTTTTCTCTGCCCCAATTGGAAATAGTATTTAGATCAGAATTTAAGAGTACTATGGCTTCATTACGTTTGTCGTTGAGGGATTGCTGGCTGGGGCGTTCTGAAAAACTAATGGAGTAGTGCAAGGTTGAGTCGTCTGCGTATGAATGGATAGGAATTAAGGTACAGTTAAGGAGATCATTTATAAAAATTAGAAAGAGAATATGAGATAGGACAGAGCCCTGAGGAACACCGGAGTTTATAGGGTGAGGAAGTGAACAATGGCCGTCCACAACCGCGGCTATGGAACGGCCGGAAAGGAAATTGGAGACAAAGGCACATATGGAGGGATAGAAACCGAAGGAGGGTAGTTTAGAAATTAAAGATTTATGCCAGAGTCTATCGAAGGCTTTCGATATGTCTAGTGCAATAGAAAAGTCTCACCGAAGTCCCGAAAGGAGGATGACCAAGAGTTAGTAAGATATGAAAGAAGATCACCAGTAGAGCGACCCTTAAGGAAGCCATCATACTGGCGATCTGAGAGCAGATTATGAGAAGAGAAATGCTTAAGAAATTTGGAAGCAAGAATAGTTTCAAAAACTTTAGAAAGACAAGAGATGAGAGCAATTGGACGATAGTTGGAGGGTTGAAAGCGGTCACCCTTCTTTGGGACAGGTTGAATGTGAGCAAACTTCCAGCATGAAGGGAAGACGTTAGAGGATAGACAGAGACGAAAGAGTTTACTAGGCAGGGAGTTAGCACGGAAGCACAGTTTTTGAGAACAACAGGAGGAACACCGTCCGGACCGTACACCTTATTAGTGTTAAGCCCAGAGAGGGTAGAAAGTACATCTTTAGAAGAGATTAGGATATTAGGCATAAGTAAGAGAGAGGAGGGCGGAGAGGGAGGAATAGCACCGGAATCATCCAAGGTGGAGTTTTTAGCAAAAGTTTGAGCGAAGAGTTTAGCTTTGTCAGAGGAAGAAGTGATGGTTGTGCCATCAGAGTGGGAAAGGGGAGGGAAAGACGAGGAAGAGAAATTGTTGGAGAGGTTTTTGGCTAGATGCCAGAAAGCTTGGGAAGAGCTAGAGTTGGATAGTTCAGTGCATTTATTATTGATGAAAGAGTGTTTGGCAAGTCGAAGAACAGATTTGGCTTGATTCCGGGCAGAAACATATGAAGAATGAGAGTCTTGAGTTTTAGGCGTCGGTACCGTTTGAATGCTTCCTCCTTATTGCGGACAGCAGTAGAACAGGCGTGAGTAAACCAAGATTTTTTAGCATTAGTCTGAGAGAAAGAGAATGGAATGTATGCTTCCATGCCCGATAGGATTACCTCGGTAATGCGTTGGGATCAGAGGGTCCCCGGCCACGGAAGCAGAAATCATTCCATGGGAAATCAAAGAAGTACTGCCGAACTGGGTTTTAGTGCACTTCTACAAAGGCTTTCCGGTGACGGCAAAGCCTACTCACACACAGGAGTACTTAACGTTAATAAAATGCTCTTAAGTAATAACAATGCCTGAATAAACTATAACAAGATTTAATAAAGAAATATATGCCTACGTTAACTTTAGTGTGAGTCTGTACTCAACACTAAACTCTTCAATGCTCTATGAAAACACTGAAAGTCTAGTCCTACAGCAAACAGATATGGAATCTTCTGAAAACGTCTGATGCTCTAAGATGCTCGTTAATATAGAACAGAAATAATGCAGGGGCAGGACATCAAAGCGTGTATCTTAAATACACCAATAAGTAGGATACATATATATAACAAGGGAGTGCAACAACTCTGTGACAGCACTAATAATAGCCACTCAAAACAGTACTTCCTTAGCCAAAGTAACAGCCATACTGGGTTGTGCACCAAGCATCAACCTAGGTTAAAATAATATGTGAATTCCTAAAGCATACACAGTTAAAGTAAATAAACACAATGCTGTCTTTATTACTAATACAGTCTAGCAGCAGCATAAAAGGTACCAAGAGGCTAAGCAGAGTGCAAGCATGCTCGTAGCCTACTGTCTCCCCTTGAACAGATTTCCCTTATGTTACATTAAGTGACTAGGAGGCTCTCTTGGTAAGTCCAGATCTCAAGTATCTGGTCTTACCCTGGCGCTCCACAAAGGTCAACACAATGAGGTAGCGAGCATACAAGTAAGTGTAGGGAAAAGCCCTTCGCTTGTATACTGCTACACTCGCAAAGGAGAAATATGCACAAGGGTTACAGGCACCTAGCTCCGTCGAAGTCGTACAGGCTCTGACTTGCCATGTACATAACTCAGGCAATGACTAAAGATACCCTCCACTGTCTAGCATTAAATAGTAACAAAGAACAACTCAATAATTAGAAGCACTCAATGATAATATGACTCCTATGACTATGACTAATAATCCCTAAAGCTAGTGCAAAACATATATGTGAGAACTGGTGCTGGTAATACAACTGGCCGACTATGGAAGTCGTATGCAGAACCAGAAGGGATAAGTAATTGAATAAAGATGAGAAGTAATGGAAAAGAAGTTCAGAGAGAGAAACCGTAGTACAGGGGGTTAGGTTGGGGGACAGATTGCAAGGGACGTCTAGGACCAAGCAAACTATGCCAAGCTCTGAAGGAGACACGCGGGCAGGAGCCCCCCAGCACCAACACAAGGACAGCGGCACCCAATCACAGACCACTACGTCATGAAATGCAAGCGTCCTAGGACGAGCCAGGCCCACCAGCCAATCAAGAGCGTGGGAAACCCCGCCCGAGCGAGGGAGGCACACGTACATACACACACACATAATACAACCTTGCTGCCTCCTTCGTTCTCTCTCTCCTTAACTTCACACTCCACATCTTATACTCTATCACTGATATAAAATACTTCCAAGTGTCACAGACAAGAATAAAGACCACCACTGATCTGTCTGTGACAACATGAATACTAGGAAAGAAAGAACGTCGTTCTACGATTATTATAGCCCATTTCACTGCCCTGGCGAGCGCTAGCGAGTACGAGCACATTCTGGCAAGCTGGCCAGCGTAACAATACCTAATTATATTGTCGAAGAACTCTAAACATTGATTTGCTAGCACTGTATTTGAAAACCCCTCAGGTAACTTATTTTTCTTTTTGTTTCCCGTCAAATTATCTAGCACTGTATATAACTTATTAATATTTGTTCCCGCCTCCATGGTCTTTTGTCTATAATATTCACGTTTCCTTTTTACTATAAGTCTATTTCTTCATTTCTTGCGTCTTGATAGTCTCTTCTTGCCATATCTGTCCGGAACCTACGCCATAGACTTTCTCTTTTATTTTTTTCCTTTTTCGCTCGTAATATTTCGGCATTAAACCACGGCGCATGGTCTATCACTACATTTCCTTCTCAAGCATAGGGCACATTTCATTATACTTTTCCTTGACAGTACTATTATATAGGCCTAATCTAGAAAGATATATCGCACATTCCTCACATTTCCCGTATTCATGGTCACAAGTTTCATGCCTCTTTAAAGATAAACTCTGGATCATTGAGGTTATTAATAGTTCTGGTATAAAGTCTCTCTTTAATCTAAACTTAATCTTTTTAGTTTGTCTTGAATCTTTCATAAATGAAATCACAAAAGTTATCAGCCTATGCACCGGAAAAATACGACATATCTCTTCCACACACACTTCTTGGACAAGATTATGGTCAATATCACAAAAAAATAAGTCCAATATATGTCCTCCAATTGATGTCCCACATCCACTTTGTTGACTAAATTGAATGAGTCCATCATTTCCATAAATTCCATAGTATAGCAAGCACTTAAATCTTCAATCCAAAAGTTAAAATCATCACAGATAAAAAAAATTGCGCTCACCATATCTAACATTTCGAAATACATTTTAAATTCTCCAATGAATAAGTTGGTACTCAAATTTGGTGGTCTATACACTACAATAAAAGTAAATTTCTTCCCACCTATTTCACAACCAGCCTGCATATGTTCAAAACTCTCCATCCTCTCTGTAGCATACACCTTGAGTTTCTTTAATGAGTTTGAAAGAAAAAATTCCATTCCACCTCCTCGCCTGTCTTTTCTTGGAGTATGCAGAGAAGTATGCGTTGTTGGAGTAATTTCTTGAATTTTAGCCTTATCACATTAATTTAGCCATGTTTCGGTCAGCGCCAAAATATCAAAATCATCATCCTTTATCAGGTCACGAATGCCCAAAGTGTTATTACTCTAGTTCACTCTCAAGGACCGGACAGCATTTTGCATGCGCTGAGTGATTCACCACAGGTTTCTTGTATCTCACACAGTTAATGCACTTCCTTTCAGCCACCTGACAATCCTTTGATTTATGATTTCCCGCACATTTATGGTAACAAGGTTCATCATCATTTCTCTTGGCAGTACAATGTTCTTGCAAATGTCCATATCTTTTTTGGTAATAATAGCAAATTAACGCATGATACCTGTCCCTTACAGTGTACACTCCCCATTCTAGCTTAACTTTGTCTCGATTCTTATGAATCAGTTCTCGAACAGTTGGATCCCACTTCAAAATGTAATGCATCGTGCCACCAGCAGCAGGCTTGCAAAACATCTTCTCAATCTTAGTCTCAACTTCTGGGATGTTTTTAAGATACTCATTCTTTTCTAACAGGGTCTCAATTATCGTTTCCTGGGTGTCCTCCATAGGAACGTTACAAATCATGATCTTGAGTTTCAGTTTTCTCACTCTTTTTGTGATTACCTTTTCTACATTCTCAAGTTTCTGGGCTGCTTCATCTCTCAAGGTCTCGCTGTCAAAGTTCATAACAATGTTCCCTCCACTCATGAATCTTGTATAGGCAAAACACAGTAACAAACAATACTTATAGGTTTATGTAGCATTAATAGTAAATAACTCGATATCTTCAGGGTGTATGCCATCATAAACTGTCCCATATACCTTAGAGAATAACAACGCAATATTATGTTTCATTTATCTAAACACCCGCCAATGCTCGAGAAACTTCATTTTTTTTATCTGTTGCCTTTTCATTTTCCTCAGTTGCCTTCACAACAAGTAGGTTCTTCTTAGTTGGTTTCTTTTGTTTCTTGATGACCTCAGTCCAACTGCTGACCAGTCTGCTTGCTCAGCAGTCATCGCCTCTACTACACCTCCGACTGCCACATTCACTCCACCCAACTCTTCCTTCACTACATTAAAGTGACTTCCCAAATCTTGTTTAATTGCCTGGAATCCTTGATTTATCATGTCTTTGAGGTCCTGCATTTCTTTCATTACTTTTTTGGCAAGTTTAAACTCTGCCAGACATGGGTCACAATCCCAATTTATTTTCGCTACATTCTCAGTTTTAACACCAGCCAGATGGACACACTTGATATGGGCCCATCTTTCACAGGTTACAAAACCAACCCATTTTTCGGAGGACCCATCACCTTTTACGCAAACATAACACAATTTGTCGCAATCCCCACACTGGCATCAGCCATTTAACCAACAGCGAGTCAGCAATGTTCACCATAAAACACCATTATAATACCTTTGTTATATGTGTAGGTTAGTATAGGTTACTCAACATCTATATCTTGTATTGGTTTTGTTCCTTACATTTAAATTGTGTTCAGTAGGCCTACCTGTATGGATTTCAGCATTTATTTATTTTTTATTTTTTTATTTTTTGTAGTAGTAAAGGTCGATGAGGTCACGAGTAACCATTTTACCCTGGCATAGACCTATTTTACTGGTAGGCGATCAGAACAGAGGCAAGGGGTGTGAGGAGATTGCCCAACCATCTCCACCAGCCGAGAATCGAACTCGGTTCTCCCGGTTAGAAACCAAGTGCTCTACCAATGTCGCTACTGGTCACCCCCATTTCAGCCATATGTTCCCCATAATGTTCGTACGTTTACTGGAAAGTAAATAAACAAACACACACACACTGTGAATCATACAGTTCCTCAATCCTCATATTACTTGCACTGCTTAATTGGTGAGGAGTAAATAAAGACATACCGGTACGCAATTATCTCTCACGAAGGAATATGCGAGACAACCACAGCAATCATCCCAGTGACTGTCTCTCGAGTAATTTATGTTTCTGCAGCTCTACCTATACACGTCATACACTAATTAATACACATCCCTTCAGCAACATCATGGGAACACATCTTTTGCCTCATGTTGTACGTGTTTATAAATATATTTTCTATTGATGTTATGTGTTTACTATTCAGGTCGACCACTGCAGCACAATACAATGCTAGGGGAATTTCTCCAAATACCGTTTATTGTTTGCTTGTGTATTCATGAATAATATTCTATAACCTAGTAATTCCAACCTCACACTCCACATAAACTAAGAACATAAAATTGAGGGTATGTCTTACATTAACCCATAACTGTCGGGGCGCAACATAAGTCGAGTATAATAAATCTGGACTATCTGGCGGCGCTCGACATAGGTCGTGTGGCAATTTCAGCACGTAATGTTGCTGAGAGAGAGAGACAAGTGGTGGCAGGAGAGTAGCGAGCGTATGACTGCTCCAGACCACCGCGGCGAACCTACTGACACGAATCCCACCTCCTCCCTCCCTCTCTCACTCGCTACATACGGAATTGTATGGGGAAAGTGCCGAATTACATGCTTTTTGCACTCGCGTTGCGCGGTTGTTGCAAGAAAACTAGCCATCATAAAAGGATCGTTATGGTGTCATTGGAAAGCTCTGTTTATGCCCTTTCAGGGATAGATACTTGTTTTACGCTCTGGGTCTTATTTAGGCATGAAAATGATCACGTAAACAGCCCTATTTTGGCTAAAAACACCCCGCTGGTGGCTACATATTATATACCGCCTAGGCCGCTCGTAAGGTGTTAAAGATAACCGATCAAGTGAATGGTATTTAATACAACGTGAGTAGATTATGCTATTTATTAATATTATTTAAAACATCTGTAAATTGTGGAGCATCAGACGTCAGACGGCCAACCACGCTACACTGGTAATCTTAAAAGTGGCTGCTTCACACAACACGGGACTTAGTTCAGCTGATCAGGTGTTTTCGTCTTCAGTTTGATGTCAAGGTTCTTGAGCCATGACAAACATCTGCAATTATACAAACGCCAGCATTCATGGGTCAGCTATTTACCAAGATGATGTCTCTGGAATATGTATTCAGCCATGATACACTCGTATGTGAGTATACCATATACTGTATACTCGTAGATACGCTCTACTTATGACTAACCACTTCACCTTACCTTTGGGAAAGAAGTGATATATGAATTTCTTTTGCTTCCGCTTTTTATTTTCCACAAACAACACAGCTGTGACCGAGTTGTTTTGGTGCCATATTCGTATCTGCCGCCACGCCATCTGGCAGCTCCCAGTGACATTTGTAAGTGTGCAGACGATGTACCACCGATGGCAGAGCCATCTTCAGGGGTGCTTGGTCAAGACTAGGGATCAATTGGGAGCTCGTTTAAGAGCTTTCTCCTTATTTCTATTCTCCTTGGGACGAGCTCTTCACCATACCCGACATTATCCGCCATATTGTTTGTTATCATAAGTGACGTCAGCAACACCCAGGTCAACCCAGCCCAACTCGGACCCCAGGGCTGACTTTACCCAGGTATACACCCAGTCGCAGATGACTGTCACTGACTCGCGAAAACATCCACTGGGACAACCCAGGTACACCTAGGTACTGTACAGGGACTCGGGAATACTGAGCTGACCCTGGTATACCTGGGTGTACCTATGTAAATTGTCTTGCGAAAACGCGCCTCTAATGGGTTATTTCTCGAGATGATGATTTTTGAAGCCTCGATAGTCAATATAGTGTATACTGAAATTTAGATAATGGGGTATATATTTAAACATGTGGAAGGTGTGTTGCCTTCCCCAAGCCGAACAAAATCTACAGAAACGAGTGTTGTTTAGAGAATGTTGGTTGGTTAGCATTACCAGTTTCGAAGGGTAACGATAAATTTGTCTATTTTCGTCCATATTTGCCAAAGTTTTGACCATGATAACGTTGAAGAATCTAGGAGTACAGTTGTCCACACGCCAAGGACGTCGTGATCTTATGTAAGAAATAATAAAATAGTATGAATTGCAAGTGTGGTTTATTTTAATTACCAGTTGACTAGTCAGATGTGTGACGCCTGCAACTCAGCAGAACGCCACGTGGGCTCAGCCGCTCGCTTGGCCACTCGCTAGCACTCGCCGGGGCAAGGTATTTGGCTACAGTCTGTCTACAATGTTGTTCTTTCTTTCATAGTGTTCGTGTTGTTACAGACAGTCCCGTGGAGGTCTTTGTTTTCGTCTGTGACAACGGGAAGCATTTTATATCATGAGTTGAACATAGGATGCATTGTATATAGTTAAGGAGAGAGAATAATATAGGCAGTGGGGTGGTAGTGTGTGCGTGCGTATACATGTGCTGCCTCCCCCCTCGCTTTGTAGGCTCGCGCGCGTGCCGTCTCGCGCCTCTTGATTGGCTGGTGGTTCCTGGCGCCTTCTGCAGCCCTACTGCCTGGTGACGTAGCGGCCTGTGATTGGCTGACCACCATGCCTTTGTGTGTGATCCTGGAGGGGTCCCGAGGAGTTCCATCCTCAGAGCTTTCCTGACTAGCATACCCTTCACATGTCCCTTGCCCCCCTGTCTCCCGACTTCTACCTATAGAGCACTTTCTCTCTCTCTCAACTTCTTACCTCTCATTCTTCTACTCTATTTAATATCATAACTTCCCTTTCGTTCTGCACGATTTCATATATCGGCCATCGTATTATATGCTGAAGCTCTCAGATAACACATGTTTAGTTAGGCATTTTGGAAGGGTTACCCTTTTTGTCTGTAGAGGTTTGACACACTCACGGTGTCTCCCTTCCTGTATCTTGGTGGTCTGCTGGGGGATTTAATGCTAGACTGGGATAAGGTTACTGGTGTTGTGATTTCCGATGTGTACTAGATTTTGTTGAACCTGTACAATCACAACGGAGACGTGGGAAGCCTAGGTGGTCTTTCTGACTGTGTACCTTGTGAGTTTAGCACTGTGTTGCGAGTGAGGACTTTTGCCTCTGCCACCCAACACTGTGCTAACTCGTTTGCTTTGACTTTGAGAGGGTCGCCAGGAGAGAACCAGATACTAGCGATCTGGATCTCTCAACAGAGCACCCCGTCAATTAACGTAATTTGGCCGCACAGCCTTAAGGACTTCGCTAGGCTACGAGCGGCTTGCTCAGCCATTGTTTCCTAGCCTACTACATCCCAGCTAGACTTTATTCACCTAGCAGACACCAGATTTAGATTATAAACTCTTTCTGTTATGTATGCATTATTATTCACGGCATTTATTAGTCTAGGTTGTTGTTGAGTTGCACAACCCTAGTAGGCTGTTTCGTTGATGAGGAAGTACTTCTTTTGCTGTTTGAGTTCCTACTATTGCGCAGTTATAATTATTCCCGTGCCAGTTAATCCTATATGTCCTTACAATTGTCATATCCTGTTCCTGCTTTATACTACAGTTCAAAATCCGATACGATCATCTTACCCCAGCATCAGACTTTCTTCAGAAGATTCCTGCTCGATGCTTTGGGACTTTCGTTCACTTTGTTTAGTATAGGAGTGACAGTTCATTATTGTTTAGAGTAACTTTAAATATACCTTCTTCTAGTTTGCATTAAATCATTGCAGTGATTTAATTAAGATCTCTATCTTTTCCTAGTATACCTTATTACCGTAATTGTATGTTGTTGTGATCAGGCTGTATCAGAAATCATCAGCCTGTAGTAGTAGTGCACTTATACTGAGTTATAGGATACCCCGTTATCGCAGATTTAACTCTGGAGGGTATAGGTGTTTTTGTGGCATTATAAGTTCAGGGGTTGGATCTAGTGTTACCGTTGTGGCTGTGTGCTTTCCTAGTCCAATGATTAAGAGCCCTTGTTTTATACGAGCCCCGGTCGTAACAAATGGCGACCTTGCTTAGGATTTTGTGAACTTAGAGAAATATTGCAGGAGTGTTGTGGTGATTTGTTTTTGTTTAAAGGAATATAGTGGACATGTGGATTTTTTTTTGGCAAGTAGTATAACACTTAAGAGTCTTCGAGCATCTTGTATTTTTGAGTGAATAGTGCTGCATAAGAGTTTAGGTACTTATTTTTTTTTATAAACGTTGAGAATTTTCGGTGGACACTATGTCGGACGACGGATCAGTGTACAGTGAGGACACAGTACGGGAAACAGAAACCGAGGTGCAGCAGCGGGCTTTGTTAGATGACATTAGAGTTATAGCTAGTGAGGAGGATGCAAGGAAGTTTCTGGAGATACCTATTATTGCTGACCGGGTGTCGGGGATTGATCGGTATGGTCTCCAGTGTTTGGCCACGGTCATGGGGCATGTGGGCACTAGCAGCATGTCGAGAGGTGACCTGGTGGCCTGTGTGCTCGGCGGGGTGCGTGGGGCTTCGGGTGGAGCGGGAGCTGGGGCACCTTCAGCCCAGCCCCCATTCCACTCGACTCCTACCATGGCGCCCCCTCGGGCTCCGGAGCCGGGTACGTTCCCGCAGGCCGATAGTCACTGGCAGCGTGGTTTGTCACAGGGTGGGTCTCCAGTTGTTGCATCTCCTCCTCAAGGTTTAACTGCAGATATGCTCTTCCAGCTTGAGATGGCTAAGATGCAGCTGCAGCAGAAGCGGGAATCTGAGCAGCAGCAGCGGGAGTTTGAGATGGCTAAGATTCAGGCTGAGGAGAGAAGGGCCAGATATGAGACTGAGGCTGAGGAGAGAAAGGCCATACGTGAGGCTGAGCTTCAGTCTGAAGAGAGAAAGACGAAGTACTGTGCAGACATAGATCTTGAGAAGTCTAGGGTGGAGTCGACAGGGCAGCGTCTCGGTTCTGGGAATCGACGTCTTGATCAGTCGTTATCGCACCTGCTCAAGTTGGTCCCTGTATTTGATGAGTCGGGTGTCACTGAATTTTGTATGCGTTTTGAGAAGAAGTGCTGGGAGCACCAATGGCCCGAGGTTAATGTGGCAGCCCTTGTTTCCTCTAGATTGGTTGGCAAAGGACTCAAGGCATATGATGCGTTGCCCTTGGAGTCATGCATCGATTACGAGGTATTGAAGGAGGCTGTCCTGCGGGCATATGAGTTACAACCAGAGACGTACAGATTGAAGTTCCAGGGTGTAACGAAGGGTCGTGAGTGCACCTTTCTTGAGCATGCCCGGGATCTGTCCGATGCATTTAGAAACTGGCTGCGTTCTGAGAAGGCATTGACGTTTGAGGAGTTGAAACAGCTGATGCTTCTAGAACAATTTTTTAAGTGTACGGGCAGCGATCTGACGTTGAATCTTAAAGAGAAAAACCCAAGAACTCTTCAGGAGGCAGCTGAGATGGCTGACCTTCGGATGTCACTGATTCGTGGGTGCGGGTCTGCACAACGGAACGATGCAGGTAACAAGGGGCGCAACACTCCCCCCCCCCCCCCCCGAGTCGGTGATACACCATATAACCATTACAACAAGAGCAACGATACTAAGTCTGACCATAAACCTAATACCGTCCCGTTTAAGAAGGGTCAGGGCCCTTCCCCACCTCAAGGGAAGCCCAAGGGGGAGTTAGAGTGTTTTCATTGTCATGAGAAGGGGCATTTTGCAAGAGCCTGTCCAAGCAAGCTACCTAATGCAGTTGTGTCTTTGGCTCGCAACATTGGGGTGTCCCCGAGGTCGTCTGAGTTTGCCCGGGGTATAACGTCAGAGGCTGGGACACAGCCAGTGGAGAAGAATCCGGAAGGCTCGAACCCTGTCCGCGATGTCTTTTGTGACCATCGAGGGCATGGCTGCGTGAAGTGGGCTGGTAAGAAGTATGGAGTTGAGCTGTTGCGAGACACGGGTGCCTCTCAGACTTTAATGAAGAACTTTACTGGTAGACCAATAAACGCGGCACGGGTGGTTGTGGTGCAGGGTATCAATGCTGTCAAGTCATACCCGTTGGTCTTGGTCAGGATGGAACTGGAGGTGGATGGTGTGACACGAGAGTTGGATGTGGGTGTTGTGGAGAACTTGCCTGTTGGGGGCGTCGACCTCCTTCTCGGCAACGACTTTGCGGTGCCTACTTCTGAGGTTTCACCCTTAGTCGTTGCCGAGAAGCCGGCCAACGTGAGTAGGGAGGAACAGGAGTGGGTAGAGAAATGTCAAGTACAACCTATGGCGTGCATTGTTACAACATCTCTTGCATCCAAAGTGTCACAGCCTATTCCTCAGTCTTCTGATCAACGGAGGAACGGTTGGAAGAAGATGGCTAATGTTGGTAACAGTTTGAAGAGTTTAGTACCAGCAGCTCTTCTTGGCAACTCAGTATTGGCACCATTGTTGGAGTCTGGAGAAGCCCCAGGACCTGTCACAGCTAGTGAGGAGGTAGGGCAGGAAGAGACTCCGAGGCAGCAACGTTACACACGGAGAGAAAATAGGGTTGCTCAGTTTGATATTGGGGGAGGACTTGGGTTGCTTCGGAAGCATCTAGACAGGTTGGTTCCCTCAGATATTTGTAAACTGCAGTTGGAGGATCCGGAAGTTCAGAAGTGTGGTAATGGTGCTGTCGAGATCAAACACGAGGACGGGGAAACATGTCATGTGAACCTGTTGGAGGAGTTTGTGAGGCAACCACTTGAGCAGCCTACTGTCCCTGCGTTGGTCTGCAGCGGCCAAGGTGGAGAAGGAGAGGGGGGCAGTAGGGCACAGGTGGAGGAGAGTAGGGATTATCATGTCTCGGCGGAGCAGTGGGCGGGGGACACGAGTCTGGTGGCTGTGGAAGCGCTAGAGCACCTGCCTGAGCAGCAGTGTGCAGCGCTCCAGCACCAGCTCGGTTCATACCCCACTGGTCGTGCTGAGCCCCTGAGCCTCACAACTCAGGCGGTGCAAGATGTTCAGCGGGCAGGTCACGTGAATGTTGGGAGACCGTTAGTCTCGTTGTTTCGGTGGTTCAAGGTGGGCGACGAGGCTTTGGCATGGCTGCCAAGGGTGGTGATCAAAAGGAGGACTTTGAGCAGATTGGTGAGGTTGGCTGTGGCATAGAAGTGCCCAGTCGTCGCATAGCCTCCCAATGCTGCTCTAGTCGATTGCAACAGCCCTACCATAGACCGACTGTATCTGGCCATGTCGCTAAAAATGGTGATGCTGCACAGGCAGATGTAGTCGTAAGGAATGCGGGGGTGCGCATGTACGGTATCAGCTGGGAAGCCTTAGCAATAAGGAACTATGGGAGTGACTGCACAGGTGGTACTGATTGTCCCTCTCATGACCTGGCTGTTCTAGGGACGAAGGTGGAGAAGGAGGGAGACTACAGGTTAGAAGCTGCGGTCTCGGCTGGGTTGTGGGAGGGCACTAGGCATGTTCTGCGAGATAAGTTGTTTACTAGGCTGTGGCAGTGCATCCACATGTTTGTTGCTTCTCCAGGCCTGATGTACGGGGTAGAATCCGACATGGAGGCTGGAGACAGTGCGAGGCTCAGTTTAATTCCCTACCGTATAAATCCTGCTAAAAAGTCTGTTGTGAAAACAGAGCTAGACGACATGTGGAAAAAGGGTCTGAGGGATAAAGTATGTCGTGAGTGGTCGTTGCCTGTAACTTGGCAACCTGTGTTAAGTGGCAAGATCAGTGAGTGTGTTGATTGCGATAGTGTGTGTGCATTATCCCTGACAGACGCCTATACCTTATCGAGAGTTGACGACACCATAGACCGCCTCGGGGCTGCATCACCTATCACGAAGGTAGAACTAGTGAAAGGTTATTGGCAGGCCCCGTTGCCGGAAAGAGCGAAGAGAAATGCCAGTCTTGTGATGAACTCGGCAGTTTGTCAGTGTCAGGTGTTGTTGTGCTGCCGGAACACAAGTTGGATGTGTGGCATGCTAAGGGCACTGATAATGTTTTGGCTGATTGTTTGTCACGGGAGGGTTTGGTTGCAGGAGAACCCTCGCCGTTCAGTCAGTGTGTGTTGAGAGTGGAGTAAAATTGGCTTGCCACTTTAATTGATACTACCACTAGATACCCGGAGGCTATCCCGGTTAGCAGCATGAACACGAAGATGAGAGACCATTGTGACAAACAGGCTAAATCTAGGGTGTTCAAGGTGGGCGACGAGGCTTTGGCAATGTTGTCAGTTCAGGGTCGACCCATGGCTGCTAATTTTTTGTGGTCAGTACCAGGTCATTAAACAGATTGGTGAGGTTGACTATGTAATAGATTTGCCCGACCGTCACATAGCCTCCCAATGCTGCCCTATTAAAATGAAACTGCCCTACCATAGACCGACTGCATCTGGCTGTGGCACTGATGGAGGTGATGCTGCGCAGACAGGTGTATCCGCAAGGAATGCGGGGGTGCGCATGTATGGTAACGGCGGGGAAGCCTTAGCACTTATGAACTATGGGAGTGACTGCACAGGTGGTACAGATTGTCCCTCTCATGACCTGGCTGTATTAGGGACGGAGGTGGAGAAGGAGGGAGACTATAGTTTAGAGGCTGCGGTCCCGGCTGGGTTGTGGGAGGGCAATGAGTATGTTGTTCTTCGAGATAAGTTTCAACCTCTTGTTCCTAAGCACCAAGAGGAGTTGTTTACTAGGCTGTGGCAGTATTTCCGCATGTTTGATGATTCTCCAGGCCTGATGTCCGGGGTGGCACCCGACATAGAGGCTGGAGACAGTGCAAAGCTCAAGTTGGCTCCCTACCGTATAAATCCTGGTCTACAGCCTGTCTTAAAAGCAGAGCTGGACTACATGTTGGAGAAGGGTCTGAGGATAAGGGATATCGTGAGTGGTCTTTGCCAGTGACTTTGCAACCTGAGCTGAGTGGCAAGATCCGTTTTTGTGTTTATTGCAGTAGTGTTAGTGCATCATCCCAGACAGATGCCTATCCATTACCCAGAGTTGACAATCCCATAGACTGCATCGGGGCTGCCTCGTTTATCACTAAGGTGGAAGTAGTGAAAGGTTATTGGCAGGTACCGTTGCCTTACAATGAACGGAGGAAGGAAAAACACAGATAAAACAAAAAGGTCCATGTGCCTAAAGGCATCCTCCATTCATAAAATGTTTGTAACAACTGGATTTAAACATTTGTAGATTGTAAGTTTGTGGAAAGCAATTCGAGGGAAGTGAATTCCAAAGAGTAGTAGCTCTGGGGATAAATTAATTCTGATAAGCAGAAGTTCTGCATTGTGGAGGAGAAAGTGTAAATTCATGGGCGCTCTCAGCTGCCCTAGTTCTACGGGGAAAGATGTGGAGAGGCGGCACAATTGAAGCAAGTTCCTCGGAACAATTGCTGTGAAAATATCTGTAGAATAATGCAAGGGATGCAACGTTTCTTCGTATGGATAATGTAGGAAGGTCCTGTGTGATTGCAGGGTTATTGATTAATCTAATTGCAGGGTTATTGATTAATCTAATAGCTTTATTTTGAATTTTGTCCAACTGCCTCAATGCAACCACTCCACTTCCACCCCACAGAGGTGAACAGTAATCCATCTGAGAACGCACATGACTTTTATATATTACGGCCAACTGCTCGTCAGTGAAGAATTCTCGAACTCTGTACAGGAGTCCCAGTTTTTTAGAGGCATTCTTAGCAATGCTTCTAACATAATGTGTCCAGCTCAAGTTAGTAGTTAATGTTACACCGAGAATGTCAATACTAGGGGAAGTGGAAATATTTACATCATTAAAAAATATATGGGAGTCAGTGAGATTCTGTCGGTTAGAAAATTGAATGTACTTTGTTTTCTGTGCATTAAAGGAAACTAGATTCTCTTGTCCCCATTCATTAATTCTAGAAAGGTCCTGGTTCAGAGAAATTGCAGTGTTTATTTTTGAATTTATAAGATCGGGTTGGGTGAAAGAATTGGTAAATGTGAAGGAACTGTGGAGTGTTGAGTCATCTGCGTAGGAATGTATTGGATTATGAGTGGTAGATATGAGATCATTGATATGAATGAGGAACAGAGTTGGGGCCAAAACTGATCCCTGGGGAACACCAGCATTTATTGAGTGAAATTGAGAATAAAGGCCATCTACCATTACACGTATTTTTCTGTTATGAAGATAAGAAGAAATTAGTGGAACTAATGATGCAAGGCTGTAGTGTGACATCTTCGACAATAAGGATTGATGCCAGACTCTATCAAATACCTTTGATATACCCAGTGCTATTGTATGTGTTTCACCATGTTGGTCTGTAGCTTGGTTGATTTTATGCGTAAGAAGGCAAAGCATGTCTGCAGTTGATCGACATCGTCTAAAACCATATTGCCTATCACTGATTAATTTATTATTCTCTAGATGCTTAATTATGTGATTATTTAATATAATTTCAAAGACTTTGCCAAGAGTGGAAGTTATAGCTATTGGTCTGGATGGATGTTTGCTTATTTCCAGGGTACTGGGAAGCATGAGGTATAAATACACAGACGGAAAAAATTTGCCAATACAGGAGCGAGCACCAAGGAGCAATTCTTAAGTACTATTGGAGGAATTTCATCTGGACCAGGAGCCTTATCTACCGAGAGATTCTGCAAAATAGTTTTGACATGTCTGGTGTGGATCTAAAGTGAGGGAATTTCAGGCGAATTAAAATTAAGTACAGGGACATCTTGATTTATTTCATCTAAGGTGGAGTTGGTGGAGAAAATATCCGCAAGAAGGTTAGCTTTACCTCGTGGGTCACTTACAAGATTGCCAGTCGGAGATTTTAATGGTGGAATGGATGAAGCAGTAGTGAAGTTGGATTTGAATGAGTTAAGAGTAGACCAAAATATTTTGTTATCATTTGGATTATTTAGAAGTTTATTTGCCTGGTTATGGAGAAAGTTTGATTTAGTTAGGTTTAATACAGTTTTGGCATGATTTCTGATGTTTCTAAAGTAATTAAAGGCTTCATGTGTTTTTGATCTTGTGTATGCATTGTAGGCTATTGCTTTTTGTTCAGTTACTCTAGCACAATTATGGTCAAACCATTTAGGTGAATTAGATATTTTACTGTACTTTTGATGAGGAATAAAAGTTTCCATTCCAATTTTTACAAAATCATGTATGTGGCTCAAGGTGGAGTGTGCATCATTAGAAAAGAAAGAGGTCCAGGGAATATCAATAAAGAAACCTTGAAGACTCTCCCAGTCTGCCCTATCGTAATGCCATTTAGTCACCAAAACAGGTTCAGAGTGGGAAGGTGTGGTAGGTGATAGACAGGTGGCCTGTATCAGACAGTGATCAGAAGATCCAAGCGGGGACCTCACTGTAACATCATAATTGTCTGAATTGGTTGTTAAAAATTAGTCCAGTAGGTGGGAATTATGATTAGGATTATCTGGTACACGGGTGGGTTGGTTGACTAGTTGAGTGAGATTAAATGCGTCTGCAAATAGCTCACATTCAAGACCAGCATCATCAGTCCTGGCTGAATGAGTGAGCCATTCAACATTATGGACATTAAAATCACCCAACACACTGATTTCAGAAGAAGCATTTAAGTTGAGGACACGGAGTTGTGAGGACAGAGAATCAAAAAGACTTTGCTCTGGAGGAGTATTTGGGAAACGGTAAATGCAACATGGTATTTAAATTTACCAGCAGAAATTAATTTGTATATAGAATAATCAGAATAGGGACAATTGAAACTAGTAACCTCCTCCAGGGCAATTTCAGATTTTGCGAAGCAACATACACCTCCTTTAGGTCTGAAATTTTGGAGCAGTTGATAACCTGGAAAATTAAATCTAGATGTGTCAGATGTGGATGTTACTTGAGTCTCTATAAAAAAAAAGGAGAGTAGGGGATTCTGCTTGAAGAAATTGGTGTACAGAATTGATGTTAGAGTGAAGTCCCCTTATATTACTAAAGAAAAAGCTGCACCGACGAGCAGCTTTGGGACGTTGCAATGATCGCCTGAGAGAGCGAAGAGAAGTGCCAGTCATGTGGTGGACTGGGCAGTTTATCAGTGCCAGGAGATGTTTTGATGCCGGAACACAGTCTGGATGTGTGGCATATTGAAGGCACTGATAATGTTATGGCTGATTGTTTGTTACGGGAGGGTATGTTTTAAGGAGAACCCTCGCCGTTCAGTCAGTGTTGGTGTAGCCTCCTACTTTGGTTTGATTAGCATGTTTACGTCTGGTGCTTGTTGGTTGCCGTATGTAGCCCAGCGTAGGGTCGTAAAGTAGGAGTTGCGGTGTTTCTGTATAGAAGAAAATATTTAAATACAAACAAATAAAAACTATACAAATACTAGAAAAAAGACTGTAGTTTTGTATGTCATGTAGTGTTATTGAAGTCTAGGCAGTCTGTTGTTTCAAAATGCACCAACAAACTCCCCCTGGGTGTGAGGGTGTCACTTCCACCAGACATGTCAGCTGTAGGTGTTTGTTTTAACTTGTATAATTCACGAGGCCTATTGTGGAAGGCCCTGTGGGAGGCGAGGGCCTCGCTGTACATCACTCCTATGTTGCCACAAAGATAGCATTGTTTTGTCACTGCGAGAGTGATTGAATGGGTATAATTGTTTAGTTTATTTAGCCCTTGTGGGGTTACGTTAGTTTATCATAAGTTCACACAATGATGCCTTATATTTATTTGATTACTTTTGTACTGTGAGAGCCCAAGTGATTAGTTTAGTTATATAGTCTAGCACAGCGATTCCCAACCTTTTTTCTGTCATTTCCCCCTCCAACCAGTTCAACCATCCAGATTTCCCCCTTCATGTGGACAAGGGAAAGAGTAGTCGAAACACACTGTGACTACACTCTCTCTCTCTTTCGGGCATGAGAAAATCCATCTCCCGAGATTTGTTTTTGTATTGCTAGTAGTAGTAGTAGTAGTAGTAGTAGGCAGTGTAATCATGTAATTATTTCCCCCGTGGTAGCTTCAAATTTCCCCCAGGTTGGGAAATGCTGGCCTACTACTCTAGCAACATATGGCGCTCCCTCATCCCTTTCCCGCGAGGGCTTGTGTACCCTACAGCCTCAGGATTTACTCCCGCTACTGCTCTTGTGATGACCACTGCACTAGTCTCGTCGGTGGTAGGCTTGCTATGCTTTTCCCTTAAATACTGCACATATTTCCATTAATTCATATTGATTCGTTGCATCTGGAGTCTGGTTAAGAATAAAATTATTGTGTTAACCTTATTCTTTTGCATATAGGAGTTTTCTGCATTTGTTAGCTATAAGTATTGAAGCCGCTTGGCATCTAAATTATAAGCTTCCCCACTGTTTTCTTCCATTTCTTTTCCATTATTCTACTGCATTTCTTATTATATGTATTTATTCTTTATTATTGAAGTGGTTTGGCGGTATGCTCAGGGCAGCCTGCCCCAACCTACTGGAATACCAACTATTGTGTTTCATGTGTTAGGATAGTGCTTTAGACTTTCCCCATGTTTCTGCTTCATATTATTCCTAATTCCTAAGCGATTGGGCATACTATGAAGTGTCTGGAAGTGTGATATTTTCTCATTTATGTGCAGTCTAGAACTTTAGAAGTACTCAATATGACTCCAGCCCCTGCTATGCTCCAATCAACTAACGAAGAAAAGGATATATGCGGTATTAAAGGGAAGCACACGAAGCAAGCCAACACCGACAAACAGGGATGTTGCTATATCAAGGGGTGGGACAGGAGTGCCGGGCTGCCGGCCCTGCAGCCGCGGGAGTCGGGCGGGGGCCTCGCATGGCTGGGAAGGGCTCCAGGCATCGCAAGAATACTCAATTATCTCCGGCAGCCTGTGCTCTCATCAACCACAAAAGTAATAAAATAAATATGATTCATGATTGTGTGACTTATGATAAACTGCATTAATCACACAAGACTAAATAAACTAACTAATGCATAGGGCTAACAAGACGGCAACACATCACAGGGCGCCAGTCAGTTTCACAAGGGCTCGCTCGTGGGAACAAAGCCAGAGGCTAGCCTCACCCCAGGCCCCTGCAATATAGGCCTCGTACTTGTAACTCACTCACAAATGATATACTGCAGGCTACAAACTCATTTGGGAGTGACAATATATATATATATATAAGGTAAAAAAACAGAAAAATGCTGGGCACATATTAACCCTTTTAGAGCGGTCGTATTCCCCCATCCGTCCGCCTCTCTGCAGGCATATTTCACAATGTTTCGGTCATTATAACTATGTGAAGAAAGGGGAGACCCGTTCTCAGCTTTTCAAAGACTTCAAACTATCGCCCATAGCTGTTCTGTGGTCGTAACACTGTGTTTGAGTTTTTGAAGTTATCCCAGCGTGAGCGATTATTCCAATATGTTTCACAGTTTTCCATTATGAAATAAAAATAGTTAGGGAAGAAGGTATTATGTGTGGAAGATAGTCACATTCCTACCTCGTGTGTGTAGCATTCACAGTGATGCGTCGGAATATACCTGTTTTTGCTTGACTAACAGCTCCAAGCTGGGAATTACTTGAACAAACATGCACCCCCTCTGAAGCCTCGTGAGTCACCGAAACTATGATTTGTAGGGAGCTTTGTTGAGTCTGGTATCATAACACTTGTGCCTCGGAAGAATTTTACAAGGGAAATACTAAGCATATGGGTACGTCAGCCGCACTTCTCCATTGAATAAATATGGGACGTATGAGTGCATCCCCTGCGGTTTAAGGGTTAAGATAATAATATACTATCTATATGTATTTTTCCTATTTCCAGAAAATAAGATTATTGTTAGTGTTTCCTCAAATTGTCGTATATAGGACCAACATAATATAATAATTGATCGTCATAATGGATATTATTTAATTGATGATTATTTAACACAAATGAAAGAGATAACAATTTATCTATGAAATACTGTAATTACCCGGATAATTCATTTCATGTCTTTATCATTTGAGTAAGGGAGCTTATAAGATAATTTAATAAACCACATTAGAGCTGCTTAGCTCCCACTTTATGAGCTCAATAAGGCCTTAGGACCAGACATTATTAGTAATCTAATTAGGAATATCTTATTCTGCAGGTAATTATTCCTGCTGATGTACAACGTTGACATAGGATTGTGGATTCTCTCTCTCTTTCTCTCCCTTCACTCACACATACATACACACACACACACAGTTTCTCTCTCTCTCACTTTCATGTCATAGGTGTGTGTACACTGGTATCAGCTAATAGGTACAAATTGAATTGAGTGTTGGCTAGCAGATAGACAGCAACAGGTTGTTATCAATGGTGTTTCTTCGGAGTGGAATTCTGTTACATCAAGTGGTCCACAACGGATCTGTTCTTGGCCCATTGCTGTCTTTCATATATGTTAACTACATCGATGTTGGCTTACTGAGTGTCATCTCCAAGATTGCAGATGATATTAAATGTGCACTGAATATGAACACATTGGCTGACGCGCCAATAAACTTATTCAAAGTGATGAATTTCAGCCAAGCAACCCCCTAGTTAAAGCTTTCCTAGCAGTAGATTGCAAAATAGATGAAAACCCTGAAATTAGTGTGCCATAACAAGAGTCAAATTAGTGATAGGCCTTACAATGTTAAAATTTTGTGTCCAGCATCCATGATACACAAGCCAACTAGAAAAAGTCCAAAGTAGAGCTACACCATCGATTAGAATGAGGTATTTTCTTTGAAAACTCATTGAGATAATTAATATGCTAAATGGGTATGACAATATGTATTATAATAATATATTTACCCTCAAATGCACTAAAATACGATCATGAGTGAAAGTTGGAGCTGGAGGGGTTTAGTGGACACATTTTCCCATTATTATGTCTTGTTTTATTTGAAACAAGCCTTCTTCAAAAGTTGTGAACAGTAAATCAGTAAGACAAATTTGGAATGAAACTACTGTACTTTAACCCTTAACTGGCGGCGCGCAACATATGTCGAGTTTAATAAATTTGGACTATGTGGCGGTGCACTACAGCTGTCGAGTGCCATTTTCAGCACGTAATGTTGCTGAGAGAGAGAGCTGAGCGGTGGGACGAGCGTAGTAACCTTATGACCGCTCCCCACGACCACCGTGGACCTACTGAACTGTATTCCACCCTTCTCCCCCCTTTCTCACTCGCTACACAGGGAATTATGTACGGAAATTACCTTATTTTAGGGTTTTTGCACTCGTATTGCATGATCGTTGCAAGAGAACCAGCGGTCGTACAAGGATGGTTCGGGTGTCATTGGAAAGCTCTGTTTACGCCCTTTCAGGGATAGATACTTGTTTTACACTCTGGGTCTTGTTTATGCATGAAAATGAGCACGGAAACAACCCTATTTAGGGTATAAAAAAAAACGCTGTGCGGTACGGTGTAAAATACACACCACCCACTCTTAAGGCGTTAATATTATTTTTCTTTGTTCCTACAGTATCTCCCAGGAATGTTCAGCAAAGTCTTTTGAGATACTAACTCTTCCTGGCAATTCCTTGTAGGTCTCTCATTGTCAATGTGGGTAGCTTCATCCATATCCAAACGCACTGAGTTAGAGTAGTAATTCTGTTCATCCTAAAGTCGGTCCTATATTCCTGTCGACGACTGTACAATATTGGAACAATTTTGTGTATTCTCATCCTCTCTCTGTCTCTCTCTCACACACATACACTGGGTTGGTTTAGCGGTTTAAGGCACCGCCCAATAACCGCGAGGTTGAGGGTTCAAGTCTCCCAGTATATATAAGATATTTGTGGTCATCCCGATAGAGAGGATTGTAGCGTGGTGTCTCCCTAGCCAAGTTGCTCAATAATTACCTTTTGTTAGCCTACACATAGTCTCACCAGTGCATATACGTATGCATTATGGTGGGAACTCAGGCATACTCAACACAGCTTTCGTAACAAACGTTCCTACTTAACAAACCTCATAGACTTCTTCCACGATATCCTCAACCTCTATGATGAGAGTAAAGCTGTAGATAATATATGCCTTGATTTTCAAAAGGCCTTTGACAAAGTTCCCCACAAACGTTTACTGCTAAAATTAAAAGCGCATGGAATAAAAGGCGGTGTGTTGAAATGGATAGAAAATTGGCTCAGCGACAGAAAGCAAAGAGTAGTCATAAACGGTAAGTCATCTAAATGGACCAATATAAGTAGCGGGGTACCCCAGGGATTGGTACTAGGACCAATTATCTTTCTAATTTACATCAACGACATAGATGAGGGTCTCACCTGTACAATCTCAAAGTTTGCTGACGATACAAAAATTGCAAATAGCGTAGTCTCAAAAGAACAAGTTGGCGATATGCAACACAATCTAGATAAATTGTCACATTGTGCCCAAATTTAGCAAATTAATTTCAATGCGGATAAATGTAAAGTACTACATATCGGATACCAAAGTGAGAAAGCAAACTATTCAATGAATGGCAGTCAAAACTAACCTCTTACTAATTTCCTACAATCTCTCTATATGCCGCAGTATTGCATCTCTCTCACTCTGTTACTGGCATGACAATAATCAGTGTCCTTCAGAGCTCTCTCAGTGTATACCTCCTCCCTTACAGAGAGTAGGTGGCACCCACCTTTCAACACAGTTTGTCCCACTCTCTAAACCAAGAGTGAACTGATTTCCCAGTCTTTCTTCCACTCAACAAGTAAACTCTTTTCCTCATATGGCTTAAACTGCTTCAAACTCTGTGTGTCCGGACATTTTGAATCTAATGTACCTTGAATTTGGCTCTATCATTCTTTACATTTTTGAGGGGACACTTGTTACAGGCGGCTTTGCCTTTTATCTCCATACGCGTAGATAAAAATACAATAAAATAATAACAACGTAACTCCATCCTCCTTCTCTCCAGCTTTTACTTTTGACCAGCTTAGAATCCATCTTACCCTTATTTAGCGGGCTAGGTGGTCTATTTGACCGTAGCGCCCAGCGGGTTTTTTTTAACCCTAAATAGGGTTGTTTACGTGATCATTTTCATGCCTAAATAAGACCCAGAGCGTAAAACAAGTATCTATTCCTGAAAGGGCGTAAACAGAGCTTTCCAATGACACCCGAACCATCCTTGTACGACCACTGGTTCTCTTGCAACACGAGTGCAAAAACCCTGTAATTAGGTCATTTCCCTACATAATTCCCTGTGTAGCGAGTGAGGAGAGGGGGAGGAAGTTAGAACACAGTTCAGTTGGTCCACCGCGGTGGTGGGCGACGGTCATACAGTTGCTACGCTCCTCACACCGCTCAGCTCTCTCTCTCAGCAACATTACGTGCTGAAAATGGCGCACGACATAAGTTGTGAACCGCCACATAGTCCAAATTTATTTCACACGACATAAGTTGCGCGCCGACAGTTATGGGTTAAGGTACGTCATGCTACTCATATGTTTCACTTTTCATTCAAGAAGTCTGCTTATTTATTTCCAACATATCCTTTTTTTCACAAATGTTCCCATAGCTTCCTCCAGCCTCTCAAGGCTTTCTTGTATATCATCTGCCAAAGGTATCGTTTTCCAACACTGGTAATCTACATTTTAATTAATGCTTCTTTCTTCAGTAGTTGTCATTCACCACAATAGACATGCACAAGTCAAACAACCACGGTGACAGATGTATCCCTTTCTCAAACCATTAACTAACATGTTTCCAAACTCACTAATTCCCCCTTTTCGATGTAGAATGATTTCGATCAACATTTTGTTTTCACGCAAACTGGTATACATATAACCACCAGTTATAGTGCATGATGCGTAACTTTACAAACTCTCTATATGCTGCAGGCCAAGCTAGCTAGTAAACTGGAGTCAGGCCAGCCGGGGTGACCATATTGAATATGTTAAAAGTAGTTGAGGTCGTAGGGAGTTAATTGGACCACTGGCTGGGCCTGAGGACACCAGTAAACAACAAACTTTGCAATAGAATGGAAGAGGGGGAAGGACTGGAATAGAATGTTTATAACGGAAAATATAATCATAGAGACAAAGTTAGCTAAGGAATAAAGGTTAACAACGAAAGAATGAAGCAAATGGAATTGTGAAAGATATATAAAGGGGTGTAGTAGAAATTAGATTTTAAGAAGTGTCTTAAGTAAGATAACTTAAGAGGATAGATATTTAATTACCCAGCCTTCATTTTAAAACACTTCCTTCAGCCATAGGTAGGAGAGACCGAAATTAATCTATTAATGATCGTCTGTGCTGATATTAAAATCATTACCGGCTAGCTAGTTAATATTTTGTGATATTTGTTTAAATAAGTATATGTGACAATCCTGTTTTTATGAATGTGTCCGAGTTAATCTAAGTAAAAGCTAACGTACCGGTTATGTTATCCAATAAATCATAATTATGGATAGTCGAATATTGTATCCAACAATAATACGAATTATATACATTGATAGAAAAAGACTCATGACACACTCGGTGTTGTGTTCTAATGGATTGAAGAATAGGTAAAAAGGGTGAATACATATAGTAGCAATACATGATAATATTAAGACAAAATAGAGGACAACAAAGTCACAGCCACTCTACCATCAGTATTGGTGTTCGAATCTATTTTGCTCCAGCCATTTTGGCCAAAATTACCCATCGCCGACGAGACAACATACTTCCACCACGAAAGTTAAGGGGTGACTGACTGTGAGTGGCCACTGGAGGCTAAGGGGAGACATGTCACGCAGTGTTGCCACACCTAGCAGTATTGCCTTCAAGTTATGTTAGCAGCTCCCGCTCGTTATAAGCAGGAAAAAGGGTCAAGTATTACTGACGGATGACATCTGTCACTGGTATTAGTGTTAACCTATTGTACTGATGGATTAGGACCGACGCTGGGACAGCATGGGTTAACGGTATGGAGTAGTCCTTGTGCTGGATAACTATCCATCCAGAGGTTTCAAAGGTAAATGTAACGAAGATGAGTGCCGCAGTAATAAACAACCTATAGTACGCCTCCAACCTTATCGCTGCATTAATCAAAATTAGGGATGTCGTATTGAAGACACAATATCCTTTCTTGGACAGTATCCCCTCCCAGTGACTGATATCATACGTGTATTCCCTCTCTTTCCCTGTTCTCTCTGTTATCTTTCAGCTTGACTCTCGCCTTTGCCACGTCTCAACACGCATTATTTTCTCTAGACTTACCGGGGTTTCTTGTGAATTTCTTTCTTTCTTTCATGTAGGATTATTTTTCAGTTTGACTTTCCCTATCCTTCCCTCCCCTCCCCTCTCCCTCCATCTCTATAGAGCAGTTTACCCTTCATTCTTCCACTTTTTTCGGTGTCCACATATTTCTCTCCCCACGTTCACTTTTTGTTTTTTACCTGCCTGTCATCTTTCCACTCCTTTCATCCAATCGAAACAAAGGGGAATCCATTTTTGTTTTGTACCAGTATTTCCGAGCAGCTTCACCAGCCAGTTACAATTTAATTGCGCTTGGATCAGCGTTTGATGGTGGTTAAATGACATTTAGATATTAACGGAGGGAAGGGTTTATTTATTGATCGGTTAATTTATGTACTTATGATTTTTTTCCTCGCTAGACCCCCAATCAGCTTAAAAAGACATCCCTAAGATCGTTCTTCTACTTAAATATTTTAAATTTTTCGGAATGTTCCGGCCAAAGCCGGCCTTTTTCCTATATTACAGGCTCGCTATCTCTCGCCAGGATAATATCAACACCTAAATGGCACGAAAGGTATAATTATTGACAAAGAAATTATGTAAAAGGTCTTAAAATCGCCAAACTAATGGGACGGGCGGTTTAAATCTGAAAACAATGGGGCTAAACAATAGGGAGAAGAGGAGGGGGGGGGGGGGGCGAGGCAGAAAAATCAGCCATCTCCCTTTAACTAAGGAAATAACAAACCCATAATCGAGACAAGTTGCTTGAAATAGTTGTCACAGAAATAGCTATGTTGGCCTTCAGTTCCAAATTAAGATGTGGATGACGAACCTAACTGGGTCGTCTTCCTCACCTATAGTCCCTTTCAAACTGTCTTGGTAGCGTAATGGTTAGTGCGTTGGATTTCGGTGTGAGTATCCTAGGTTCGAGTCCTTGGAGTACTACATGTATTCATTAGTTTAAGTGATTTCATTAATTAGGTTTATGTGTAAGTTAATTGGTGAGTTGGTGATAATATGAATTATTTGGTATCATATATTATTGCTTTGTTCTATGTGTTTGGAAGAGACAACAACCTGTAACGATTGTGTCCCACAAAGGGACGTTGGAGTCAAAATGCCTGGACACATGAAGTTTAAAGCAGTATATGTCATAGGATGAAAGAAAGATTCATTAAGTTATTCCCTGAAGTTGGTTTAATTTCAGCTGACGGCAAATTGCATCCTTTGGTAACTAAATGCTCGATATTAATGGAGAAATGTGAAAATACTATGTTTCCCTATCATATTAATAACAAGCTTTCACAATGAGCAACATATTTCGCTACAAAATCTTCATGATAGGTAAGAAACCAAGAAGAAAACATGGCAATTTACCGTCAGCTGGACAGAAACAGAGTATTATTTTGTGTCTGTCCCTGTTTTCTGTTTCCGTGATATCCCGACTTTCTCTTGCTCATCTGGCCTGTCCTTCACCGATTAACCCTGTCTGTACCAGCGATGTCTCTTTTCATTGATTCCCGCTGCATTTAGACAATTTTCTTCAGCTTAGGAAGGACCTCTAGCAATAATAAAGATTCAAACTATCGCAAACACCCCTTTAACTACCACAGACCCTTCCTAAACAGCACACAGTCGTCTACATATATCTAGATTGAAATTATATAGACGTCGCTGGTACAGAAGGGGTTAACCAAGACAACACGGCAAGAGAGAGAGAGAGAGAGAGAGAATGTCGGGTCCAATTATATAATGGAGCTAATACAATGGGAACTGAGCCAACTTCCCTGTGGTTTATTTGCTGAGGATTTATATCTTACTCCCTTCCTCTGTCTCTTGATATTTTTAGTCATTTAGATTAATTATCCGTTTTATCTGATATATATTTAAACATTTTGGGGGATTTGACATCCAATAATTACTATCCTTCATCATAAAGAGATAAGTTTTAAGAAATCACGCGTATTTGTGAGATACTTAATATTCATGACTCGTGTTTGGCTGGGTGAGAATTCAATGAAATCACTTCATCCCGAGTTGCGTGAGGATAGTTGTACATTTCCCTGTATGGTAGCCTGAAATATGGGTCCTACGACTTGTGCATGAAATGTTATACTTTCTCCAAGTAGGATATCTCCTTCTCCTTAATATTTATAAGAAAAGGTTAGCTAATCTTTTATCACGCCGTGGTGTAGTTGATTAAAGCATGGACACTCGTCCTGACTGTCGGTGGTTCGAGCCCGGCTGAGAGTATACAAATATTTAGTAGCTCACGTGTAGTTGTGAGATATACTTAGTATATATATATATACCGTATATATATATATTGTAAGTGTGTGTGAGTGTATGTATGTGTGTATATTATTTCAGAGCCTTTATTCCAAGAAACAGCTGCCTTATTGATTTTATGTACTAACATTTATTTTTACACTAGTTCTTCCATAGTTGACAGTTAGTGGTGTCTGTAATACTTTGTTACCGTTCCCAACAATTCCATCTTAACCCATTCAGTACCAGTGACATCCTTTTCATTATATTATGGCAACTATTAAATAATTGTATTCAGCTTAGGACGTCTACACATTAAAAGGCTACAGACTATCTCAATTAACTATTTTAGCTATCATATATCCTTCTGAAGCTTCATAGAATCACCTAAATATAACTGATATCAAATGAAACATGACTAACCGGTAGTGAAGGGGTTAATAACTCATAAATGTTGGTGTAAATGACAACTGACATACCCGCCGCCCACCCATGATGTCCCCTCGCTGGAACAACAACAAAGTCAATTACTCTTATCCACCCCAAGCAAAGAATGACGGGAGGAAAGAGTTGGTGAAGGGGAAGTTGGCTAGATCACTGACAAAAGGGATGGAATGATAAATAAATGGTGCATAGGTAAATACATAGGAGGAACATTATGGCACAGGAAGAAACAGAAGAAGAGGATGTTTAATCTTTTAAATAAATGACAACCTGTTCTTGTTTTCGATTATGAAGGACCTGTGCGTTATATAAGTCTAATTGATATATTTACTACCCCCCTTTAATCTTATAGGGGTAATTGCGAAAAGAGAACGAAAACAATAATATAAATTTGGTAAAATATAAACCACCCAGTGGAAGAGTACAAAGGAGTACAAAGGAAATCAAGCAACAACAGATCTAGTGACCCTTCTAGGTTGCTTGTCCTCCAAAACACTGAGGATCAAGTGTCCAAACAGTGGTTTAGAGTGGGTAAGGGAACATTGGAAAGGGAACTACTGCCCTGCCACTAACGTGGCAGGACTAGGAAGTTAGTAGGGGACATATGGGTTAGTAACTGAGGGGAGGATAAAGTTATTCATTTACAAACGCAGTCAGTCGCGGGTTTGATGCGAGATATTTGTCTAGGCGGAATTTAAATGAATCAACGGTGCTGCAGTCTATAACGTCTCGGGGAAAGCCCATTCCACAAGTTGACAACTCGATTGAAGAAGAAATTCTTAGATTCGTGCGAGTTAAAAGATTTACCAATAATTTTGCAACCGTTTCCCCGCGTGTAATTAGATTGGTCGATAGTGAAGTACTTACTACAGTTCATATTGTCGATGCCTTTGATGATTTTGAACACTTGAATTAAGTCGCCTCTTAATCTGCGCTGGGTTAAAGGAAATAGATTTAATTCTCTAAGACGCTCTTCGTATGGTTTGTTCTTTAGGCTAGGTATCATTTTGGTAACTCTACGTTGAACTCGTTCTAGCTTGTTTATATCTTTTTGGTAATAAGGGCACCAGGATTGAACGCAGTATTCCAGAAGAGGGCGGACTAAGGAATTGTAAAGGGTTAGGATAACTTCTTTGTATTTATGCTCAAATGACCTGCCTATAAAGCCAATTATTTTGTTTGCCTTCTTAACAACTTCTGAACATTGTTGACTCGGTTTTAGGTTACTCGATATTGTTACTCCCAGATCAGTTTCTCTGTTTACATTCTTAAGCTGAGTGCCATTCATCGAATAGTTTGCTTTCTCATTTAGGTATCCGACATGTAGTACTTTACATTTATCCGCATTGAAACTCATTTGCCAAATTTGGGCCCAACATGACAATTTATCTAGATTGTGTTGCATATCGTCAACTTGTTCTTTTGAGAGTACGCTATTTGCAATTTTTGTATCGTCAGCAAATTTTGAGATTGTGCAGGTGAGACCCTCATCTATGTCGTTGATGTAAATTAGAAAGAGAATTGGTCCTAGTACCGATCCCTGGGGTACCCCGCTACTTACATTGGTCCATTTAGATGCCTTACCGTTTATGACTACCCTTTGCTTTCTGTTGCTGAGCCAATTTTCTATCCATTTCAACACACCGTCTTGTATTCCATGCGCTTTTAGTTTTAGCAGTAAACGTTTGTGGGGAACTTTGTCAAAGGCCTTTTGAAAATCAAGGTATATAATATCTACAGCTTTACTCTCATCGTAGAGGTTGAGGATATCGTGGAAGAAGTCTAAGAGGTTTGTTAAACAGGAACGTTTTTACGAAAGCCGTGTTGAGTATCTTTAAGTATGTTATTTTCCTCCAAGTGATTTACGAGTCTGTCTCGTATGACCGTTTCTAGCATTTTACATACAACTGAGGTTAAGCTAATTGGACGATAGTTACTGGGTAGGGATTTGCTGCCTTTTTTGAATATCGGTGTTACGTTGGCTAGCTTCCACTGATCAGGCATAGTTCCAGACTGCAAGGATTTATTGAATATTAATGTCAGTGGTTTGGAGAGCTCATTCTTAGCTTCCTTTAGAACTCTAGGCGAGATTGTATCAGGTCCTGGCGTTTTATTTACCTTGAGTTTATCTAAACAATTCAATACTTCTCTCTCTGTAACGGTGATATTGCTTAGAACATCTGAATTATCAATCTGAATCGGCGATGGTGTAGGGATATCACTGAGGTCTTCTGTTGTAAAAACTGATGCAAAGAAGGTATTGAGGGCATTACTCATTTGTACTTCGTCTTTGGTGTATTCTCCTTTTTCATCGACTAACGGTCCAACAGTTGAAGTAACTACTTTTTTCTTTCTGATATAACTATAGAATTCTTTCGGGTTTGTTTTACTTTGATTCGCAATATGTAACTCTAAGGTCTTTTTACTTTGCTTAATTAACTTTTTGGCTTTGCGTCGTAGCTCTACAAATTTCACCCGTTCTTCGTCATTTTGTGAGGATTTTAATCTATCATTAGCACATTTTTTAGCAAGCAGGCAGTTTGAAATATCTTTATTCCACCATTTGGGCTTATTATTATGGCCTGGACGCCGTATTTTCGATGGTATGCAGTCTTGCACTGCTTTTAGGTAAGTGGTTTCGAATAACTTCCAAGATGTATTTATGTCGTTATTGTTAATTAAAAAGCTCCAGTCAGTTTCTTTAAACATAGCTCTAAGTTTATGGAAGTTTGCTTTCTTGAAATTAGGGACTTTTTCGATGCTACTATTTGGTTCGTTACTAGTAAACTTTAAAGTGAAAGTTATCGTACGATGGTCGCTGTTACTGAATTCATCACCAACATTCAAATTCTCTATCAATTCTTCTTTTGTTGCAAGTACAATGTCAAGAACGTTATTACCACGGGTCGGCATTCGAACAAATTGATAAAGCGAACTCTCTTGCAAGTTCGTATACAAGTCATGTCCGGAGTGTGAAGTAAGAGTATCGCCCCACTTGGTCACAGGTAAATTAAAGTCGCCAAAAATTACGGTATCTTGTGAGTTACTTACATCTGCAATTTGTTCGTAAATTTCTCGGTCAGTTTGCACTGATTGAGCTGGAGGTCTGTATATTAACGCAAGTATTATTTTTGTACCTTTATTATTCTTTATTAGCACAAAAGATGTGTCGACGTTCACAATTTGAGGTTTTGACACGAGGGTCGGGTTAAGACTTTCTTTGATATAAAATAAAACGCCACCTCCATTTTTATTTATTCGGCTGTTCTCAAACATTACATAACCGGGAAGTGAATACTCTGCTAAAAAGTCTCTATCTTGTGTATTGAGCCAAGATTCTGTTATGCCAATCACATCATAATTTTCTGTAAACACTAGTTCCTCTAAATCTGAAAATTTATTGCGTATGCTACGAGCGTTTGCATAGAAAACCTTTAAAGTTGCGGTTTTAGAACTCGCAGATCGTTCTTTCATCGAATTTTTGGTTCTGGTCGGATCTACATTTACATTCATGGCTGTCCTCGGTCCTCGGTCGTTATCCCTGACGGTTTTGAATTTGGGTCGTGTTGGTGGAGCTTTATCCAAATTCGCGGTTCTTGACGGATTAGTATTTAATTCCTTTGTAGATTGCCGTCCTCGCTGTCTTCGGTCCTCCTTCCTGGTTGTCCTGTGCTGAGTCGATTTCTTCTCCGAAAATCCTTCACCGCATCGTTGAGAAGACGCCCAAAACGCGCTGCTCCCACCTGGTTCAGATGAACTCCATCATCCCGAAAACAAATAGTCATCGTAGTAGAAATTGTCCCAGGTGTCGACGAATCCCACGTTCTCCTTCCTGCAGAGGTTTGCTAGACAACGATTTGTGCTGGTGGCTATGTTGTAAAATCGGCTCTCTACACCGAGCCGGGGGACGATTCCTGAGACGATGATCCTTGATGACTTCTCCTTAAACGACTTGATCAGCTGCTGGTACTTTAAAAGCAAATCTTCCGACCGGGTTCGCTGTATATCGTTGGATCCAACGTGGATGACGTACATTGTATTTGCAGGGGCCAGCTTTGATACTTCGTCAACTGCTGCAACTACGTCATCCACACCACCACCAGGGATACAAAAACGCTTCCTGGTCTTAGGTGCCCTGGCGCAAAACTCTGTGAGCTGACCACGTATCATCGAGTCTCCCACGAGCCGGACTTCTTCTATTTCCTCTTCGTCATCTGAGGCTGCGAGTATCTGGAAACGGTTTTGACACTCGGTAATCGGTATGTGTTTCCTGGTCTTGGGGCAAACGTTGTTCCTCACGACACGGAAGTTGTCTTGAGGGGGAAGAGAGTCGCTATTTGTATCTTGAGTATCGGAAACATCAGCTGAAATGGCTACTGTAGGCGTTGAATTGTTGGCAGTTGACGTTGGGGCGTTGGTGGCTGCTGGAGTTGCGGTGACAATTGAAGAGGGATACAAGTACATTCTCAAATACATTCCAGCCTCCAAAACTATATACACAAGTTGAATTTCGAGGACAAGCAAAGACTATTGAACGATAAACAACATGATATCAACATTAGTCTACCATGACCTGTGGAATACATGACCACACGAATATAGCATTATTATCATGCTAGCAACATAATGTCAATAGCATTAGGTTGAATACAAGTTTAATTTACAAAGCCATATATATGCGAAATACATAATATATACATACACATATACAGTATAGTTAATCATAAATATGGGTATCACAAATACATGATATTTCATTCCAATGAAATACGTTGAGAGAGAGAGAGAGAGAGAGAGAGAGAGAGAGAGATCAGCACCGACACAGGGAAGCTCAGTGATCCAGAAACACAAAGTAAGAGGAGGAGATGGGAGGATGTAACGAGAGGAGAAAGGTGGGGAGGAGAAAGAAAAAGAATTGGCAGGGAAATGGAAAGGGAAACCAAAACCAAGATATAATACAAACACAAATTTAGGTGAAGAAATATAACATAAATAGAAACGGGATGAAGAACAAGGAGATGACAGTAAAAACTAAGTAATTGAAGGAAAACTGATATTTACAAATTATAATAAATTATTAAAAAATAAAATATTATAAAACAGATATTTGCGAAGCTGAGAGGAAAGAGTGATGTCAAGTGGTGGAGGGTGTCATGTTGTAAATTACACTTAAATAACAACATTAAGTGGTTGTGGGGAAGAGGAAATAATTGCAGTTGGAGAACTATTTTATCTCCCTGAATATTCAATAACATGAAAATGTAATGGAGGACAGTATTAAACAATTCACAGGTAATTAAATATACCGTAAATGTTATTGTCATACCGTACGTCGTAATATAATGTTATACATGATAGTAGCAAATAATAGCTTTCAAAGAGTTTAAAACATGTTCTCTTACGAATTTGCTATCAATATTCACTGATATTATGGATGTCTACAAATAATTCTCCATTATAGTAGATATGGTTTTAAAATAATTGGAAAACTCCTTTCACTCACATGAACCCTAGTATTTTTTATTTATTCGAGTTGTAAACTTGTATAGTGCTCTATCAGGTAACGTCAATGAGTTGTACTGTACCAACTTGAACCAATCGAATAAACACATTTTCCACTCTTAATCCCCAATTAACTGAATTTACAACTAATGTATATACCTTTTCCTGATATTGTACTTTCAATACTTGTAACCACGTAAGAATGAATAGATCTGATAGCGTAATGGTTAGTGCGTGGAATTTCGGTGTGAGTATCCTAGGTTCGATTCCTTGGATTACCACATGTATTCATTACTTTCATTTATTTCGTTAATTAGGTTTATTTGTAAAGTTAATTGGTGGGTTGGTGAAAACAAATATGAATTGTTTATAATATGTTGTTCTCCTTTCTAGTTTTGTGTTCTGTATATCATTTACTTCAGCTCACGCTACTGTATAAATTATATTATCGTCCTTCTGCCTCTATTTCTTCTCTTTCGGATGGTGCTATATATATTTGTCTGCCTCTGTCATTGTCGTTCTCTGTATGCATTTTCTTAGTTTTCTCCCTCTCTATCTTCTCTTTCTAGATCTTCCTCTTCATCCGTCTCTTTTATTTCTTCTTCATCTTCATCTCTTTTTCTGCTTCTGTTTGTCTTTTGCTCTCCTCTTGTGTCTAAACATTCCTGTTTGCTTCTTCCCTCTGTTTCTTGTTTCTCCCTCATCTTCTTCTTCTACTCTGCTTATTTCTGTTCTTCCCGTTCCTCCTACCCTTTCGCTCTCTTCTACATACATTCCCTTTCTCTTCTGTTGTTATCTATTCTGTTTTCCCTCGTATTTCTTCTGCTACTGCCTCTTCCCCGATCTAACAGCTCTAATTTTACAGCTACAACTTCCGTAAATGTTTACATTTTATCTTTGCAACGTTTCACTTCGTTACGCTTAATGTCTTCATCAACCTCTTATGTCTTGCCTTTTATTTTCTCCCCTCCATTCTCCGACATGCTCCCGCTAATTGTCTCCAACTTGGCTATTGTACAAGTTAGCTATCTGTCTTGCCCTGGAGAGAGAGAGAGAGAGAGCGAGAGAGAGCGAGAGAGAGAGACACACACACACACAAAGAGTGTGTGAGAGAAAGAGGGGTTAGGAGGGGGCATTAATCACAAGTGAGGTTTGTTCCCACTGAGTTGAATAGTTTAACACTAATCAATCATCAAAATATGAGTCAGTTACAGTCAGTGGAACGCAATGTGAAACATTTACTTGTTGATTACCAAATTTATATAATACAGTTTTGGACTCGACACATTTAGTTGGAAATAATACAATTTAAAGGTAAAATTTTGGGAGTGTACACTGGACAAAATATGCTCATCTCAGCGTTATAGAATTTGCATTCGACAAGTTACCCAGTATGGTAAAAGTGAATAATTACATTTTCTCCAGACACTCAGGCTCCTGAGGAAACATTAAGCCCGTTTCCTATATTAGTATAGCATTCAATATAACACACAGATAACTTAATTTATGATCGTCGACCGTTTTCGTATTCAAATAATTGTATGCAATGATCCGCCTATGTTATGTCAGTAACTAAATTTATGGTGGAGTAATTTTAGAGAAATGTTTGTTTAATAAAATTAATAGGTTTACAATTCTGCCCATCATAATGACAGTATATCATGTTCATCCTCCAGGTATTTTGAGCAAAGTGAAAATATCGTCACAAAGCATTGTTGTAGTCCGGTATTTTCGGTCCTGTTTCTCCAAATCAAACTATGAGTGTACCATTAATGTATTACCAATCCTTTATTACTGAATCAGGATATAACACGCATGAGGTTACTATTCCAAACCATCATGCATTATAGACCCATGTTTCAGAATACATATTTTACACTTTGGCCGAGGCCTCTCAAGCGTGAAGGTTTTTATGAGGGTATAATGTGATGATAAGATGTATGGGTAGTAGTACAATGATTGTGGGTTAAATTCCCGTCCAAATCAAAAAACATTTGTATGTAAGCACGCGTATTTGTGAGTTTCCGTATATATATATATATATATATATATATATATATATATATATATATATATATATATATATATACTGTATGTATTCTTACCATTAGGATACATATATGCAATGATGAGTTGCCAAGATTCTGGCACATTTTAACAAAACACCTTGATTATGTAATTTATCATAATATGGTTATCAGTTCAATAGTTTATTTAGTCCGTGTCTGTTATTGTATTTGTTTTAAATGTTGGAAGTTCTCGGTTTTAGAGTAGTATATTATTTTCGAAATTAATGTTTGATAATTATGTTGGTAAATTTTGTGTATGTCAGTATATACTCTTGGTTGTCGGAAGGAACTTAAATACAAACTGGACAGAGTGTAAGAAACTGTCGTGGGAGGAGCTGAAGAAGTTAGGGAGGGTGATAAAGGAAATAGTAGGAGAATATTATGCAAGATGGAAAGAACACATCGAGGAATTGCTGAATGTTGAAGATAAACGAGATTCAAACAAAGTTGGATGAGGAATGAGAGGAAAGAAGGATGGGAGAGAGAAGAAAAGGAGGAGTGGGAGAAAATGTAGAAGAAGAGAGAGGAAGGGGTCAGGAAGTCAGAAATGTGTGAGGGTCTGAAGAGGGTGAAGATGGGTAAAGCCTCAGGGATAGATGGGAGTGTGTGGCGGTATTTTTGTTTTTTTTTTTTTTTTCTCATGATGCTGAAGTTTAAAAGGTGAGGTAGTGATTAGAATAGAGAATAGATCTACACCATGTGTAAGCTTAAACATGGCAGGAGAGAGGGCAAAGAAATGAGTGCCAGAAGGACTGGATCATAGTGAATATTCTTAGGTGTTATAGTACTCTTCTGTAAGATTGGGGGGAAGAGAAGGGGTATGAGAGAGGAGTGTCTGTGGGTAACCACAGGGGGATGCTGTCTCCTAAAGTATACGCTGGGACGATAAAATGTAGAAACCTAGTGAGAGAGACCGCCGAAGAGTGATAGAGTGAGAGTGAGGTGAGGCTATGTGACACAGGCAATGGGTTGGTGAGGAGCAGGGTGGGGGTTTAGGAAGGGGAAGGTGTATTGTGGGAGGAAGTATCTGCGAACGGGAATGAGCAAGGAAGTTCATATTCTAAACTTAATGAGATTTGAAGAAAGCCTTTTATGGTAGAAATTATTGATATGAAAGGACTCTATGTACATGTACTGCAAACTATATGAAGGCGTGGATGGCAAGTTATTGGACAGTAGTGAAGAGGTATTATATGTAGGGTAGGGTAAGACAGGGCGGGCCCCTTGATAAGGGAATGGAGGTGACGTGGAAATTGCCTATGTTGCTGTTTGGTTGACGGATAAAGTTATAGTGAGTGAAGTGATGAGGAGTGGGAGTTTGGTGAATTTATGCTTGGCAGTGCTGTTGCGAGATATGGACAGTTGAAAAGTCCCACTTGTCTTAAATAGTAAGGTTATGGTCTGTTGGGAAGGATTGCGATCCAGACAGGATGTTTGTGGAATTAGGGTTGAATGGCAAGGGCAAGTGGAACATTCGAACATGTCATCTCGACTAAGTACAGGGGTAGTGCTATATGATACAATGGGTAGTATGATCCGTAGATGTGAGAGTTTGAGGGATGAAATGCAAGCTAAGGCGCTGCAACAGGAGGAGGAGAGTTGTAGGCATGTTCAAAACACAAATGCGACGTAGGTGATGGGGGAGGTGCGCATTGAAATTTAGAAACTCACTGCATGATAGATGTGAGTGCTTCTACTACATATGACATACAGAAGGAAAGCATGATGTTTTTTGTAGGGACATAAAATCAAGAGGAGATGGGTCAGACGAAATGAGGTTTATTGAGAAGTGTGTTGTTAGGATCACATGGTGAGACAGACAGATATATGATGGATAGTTTGAGAACAATGGAGGTGAGTATTTAGATTGTGATGGATAATGTGGAGAGGGACACCTTGTTATACGATCCTTTCACTCATATTTAGACAACTCATAACTCAATTCAATACTTGTGCACAAATTTTGTATATGCCTGTACAAGGAGCTGCTAGCTGTGGTCCAGAGGCAAGACCACAGGTGTCCTTATCAATACGCTAAGGTAAACATGTGATTAATCATTTCAATTCCTATATTAAACGAATTGCCTAATCGCTAACACAACAGGAGACCCCTGGACTGGAGTTATGCACGATTATTCACTCGTCATGTATTATTATTCACTCGTCATTCAGGATTATTCACGCTTTCCATCATTGGTCTATGCATTCTCGGAAGGGCGAGGTGCGGTTTTGAACCTACCGGCACTGACGGCGACACACGGGAGAACTTGACAGACACGAGTCGAGGGCGGAGGTACACTCACCACGCTCTCAACCACACCCCTTTCACCATTCTCAACCACTTTTCATCACTTCACACAGGATTGTGATTCCTTGACTGTGTTCATTCCTGCATACTTATTATACAACCAAATAAAGGAAAGGCTGATCGACATGAGGTGATTGATTCCAGACTCCCTTAAAAATTAAATTTTGTCTATAAAACTATAGTGGTGGCAGTGTTCTACAAACATTATTCATCACAGAGAGGCCTACTCAAGTTACACCGGAAGGGAAAAGATACCTCACATGGTGGCAGCCGATTCTTACATGTCTTGGCAGCGGATGGTTTCTTTCTTACAACAACTGATTAGCAAATAGAGCGCCTACACCACGCTCTCATACTTCTCACTCTCCACTTCTACTAATCAAAGCCAAGAATCGACTCTTCAATTTCAACCGGCACGATTCGGAACCTTCAATCAACCGGCGCCCTTGTGACGATGCGCCACACCCAAACCACAAACAACACCCGCAGCCCGCACCCGCACCCACCCGTTCCTGTACCAAGAGGATGTGTTGTCATCACCCCTTCACCTTCAGGTCATAACACATGGGGTTGAGGACCAACAACACTGTGCAGTTTCTTTTCATAATCTCTATGACTTTCTTCTTTCTATACTTTGAAAGGAGGGTCTACTTTTCTGTAAAACTCCCTATTACTAATTTTGCAAACTTGTGTTCGATACCTACCCAGTGACATTATAAAAAAGCCCAATATTAAGTATGTGCAAGTGCAAATTATGTGTTACATTGATGTGCATAGCGAAATGGTCACTTATATATGATGGTGTTTATGATGCGACGGTGCCTCTTATTTAGTATTTCATTATGTGTTTTTTCTAACTCAGACACAATTTGCGAACATATCTTCAGTACTTCTCCCCCCTACCTCATTTTGAGGGACGGATCTTTACAGCCTCAGGACGATAACTTCAGGCGACGATACAGAAATTAAATAATTCAGTTTCCAGTACTTCAAATGTGTCCCACTGGGTTGTTAATTGACTAATTGTGGGACGATGTTTCGTATACCTTTAACCGATCATGTTATGTCAACACAAGACACCTATTTTAAATGATATTCATCACAGAGAACTTCGTTCTGGTTAACCGTAACCTTACATTGCAGACCCACACCTGCGTTTTTTCCCATTGTCACTCCCGCCATGCCACTCCATTGACACCCTAACTTCAAACATGGCACAAAACTTCTTAAACTTTTACATGGTGTTCACGGTCAGGCTCAAAAGGTATTTACAGGCCTAGATGATAATAGAAATCGTATTTTTGCCGGTATTGATAGTGATTATCGAGTCTGAGACACTCGCGCCGCTCGAAAGAGTCACAATGATGATTCAGAAGGTAGTAAAATCGATAATTATTTCGCTCTAAATTTGAGAGGGTTAGAACTCCAGCCGTGTAATGTTATTAGCTTGTGACGAAGTTGCTAGAATGCCACGACTTCATCAAACCTTCAAAGACGAAAGTTTTTGGAGAAATTTGCACGAAAACTCAAGGAGGTGTGACTTTGCTCTCCAGTCAAGGATTTGGCTAACTCAATCAGTCAACATATAAGTAAGGGCAAGCTCTGTTGATACTCTATTGGCAGATTTGTCCGTAATGGCGGACACAATGAGAAGCAACGGGATTGTGTTTGAAAGGTAACTCTTGGTTTTACAGATGATAAACTTTCGTTGAAACAGTTAAGGGTAAAAAGACTCCTCATCCATATACCCTGTTGGGTTCAGCGTTGCCAGAAAAATGTACAGAGTATTGCTCGTAGAGTTGAATTTGCTCCAAACTGACAGTTTGACTAAAAATTTACGGAAGTCTCTGCAACAGGAACTTGTGGACCCAAATGGCGGCCATCACTACAAATCAAATACAATTCACGGTTGCTCAAATAAAACCCACTAATGCTAAAAAAGCTTCAGGTTCCCCAAACCTTCCCCCACAAACAGACTCAAGGTCTCCAAAGCCGCCCACAGGACATCCCAGCTCGGCTCTCAACTCGCTGATCACATAAATATAAGTGTTCCACCTCCCCTCCCGCAGTAGTGAAACCCAAATCCCTCAGGAAAATTACGTGTTGGTGCC
>CM064533.1:47596566-47687895 GCA_032716605.1 Paralithodes platypus | reverse complement strand
ATGTATTCATGTATTTATTAATTTCTTCGCGTGACTCCATGTTGCTTGCAATCATTTGATAGGCGTATATCACGGTGTAGGGTTGATTTCATAGTATGAAATCAACCCTACACCGTGATATATACGCCTATAATAATGATGATATCAATATACGGTATATATATATATAAATATATATATATATATATATATAAATATATACGTATATATATATATATATACGTATATTTATTCTATATATGATATTTTGGAGAAATTTACTTTCTCTCTCTCTCTCTCTCTCTTTCATTTCTTTTTCCCCATCTGTTGTGACTCACTGTTTACCAGGTCAATACCCAGAATACCCTTTTGACAATTAGCCCCGGACACTACCATCATGTAGTATATTCTTTCTCTACCTTCATGTATTCATGTATTTATAATTTCGTCGCGTGACTCCATGTTGCTTGCAATCATTTGATAGGCGTATATCACGGTGTAGGATTGATTTCATAGTATGAAATCAACCCTACACCGTGATATATACGCCTATCAAATGATGGTAATGATATAATTATTTATTGTTTGCGAGTTTTCATTCATTTGATAGGCATATATCACAGTGTAGGGTTGATTTCATAGTATGAAATCAACCCTACACCGTGATATATACGCCTATAAAAAATGATGATATCAATATATATATAAATATAAATATATACGTATATTTATTGTTCTATATATGATATTTTGTAGAAATTTACTTTCTCTCTCTCTCTCTCTCTCGAAGTGAAAGAAAACAGAGAGTAATTATTAATGGAGTGGAATCAGAATGGACTCCGGTGACTAGTGGAGTCCCACAGGGTTCAGTTCTGGGCCCATTATTATTCATAATATATATTAATGATTTAGACAACGGCATTAATAACATAATTTCCAAATTCGCCGATGACACTAAAAATAGGAAATGCAATAATATCAGAAAGCGATAGAAGTAGCCTGCAATCAGATTTAAACAAGATATCAGAGTGGTCAGAAAATTGGCAGATGCCCTTTAACGTAAACAAATGCCTGATACTACAAATAGGCTCCCGAAACAACAAATACGAATACCATATGAATGGAGAAAAGATAAAGAGCGTATCACAGATAAAAGACCTAGGAGTGCTTATCAATGAAAATCTAAAATCTACAAGCCAATGCACCGCAGCATCTAACAAAGCAAATAGTGCGCTAGGTTTCATTAAAAGAAATTTTCATTGTCATAGTAAAGACATAGTTGTACCACTATATAAAAGTATTGTGAGGCCACATCTGGAGTATGCTGTGCAGTTTTGGTCTCCCTACTTAAAAAAAGACATAGAGAAACTAGAATCCGTTCAGCGTAGAGCAACAAAGTTAATCCCTTCCCTTAGAAATAAGCCATACAATGAGAGATTAAGAGAACTCGACCTGTTTTCTGTTTTCGCTTAAGAAACGGAGAATAAGGGGACAGCTGATAGAGTGTTTTAAGATACTAAAAGGCTTTAGTAACGTAAATTCTAATAATCTATTTAAGATAGCCAAAGAAGGTTCCACAAGAGGAAACAAATTAAAACTAACAGGCAGGAAAGCGAACCTAGACATAACTAAAAATTTCTTCACCCACAGTATTATTAATGAGTGGAATAAGCTCCCTAATGAAGTTATTGACAGTGACTCGATATACACATTTAAAAAAAGGTTAGACACATATCACAGAAAAGTTGGTCTGCAGTAGAAGCTGATCACTGATAAGAGAACCTGGCGGAAATGAAAACGTTTTTAGTTGGAAAAAAAAAAAAAAAAAAAAAAAAAAAGTGAAGGTGTGCATGCCTTTTCCTTTCCATTTCTAACTATACTATAAATTCCTTCAGGCGATTTCCAAGCCCTGCAAGGTTATTCACTTCTAACTATTTTCATGTACGGCATATTGCCGGAGGGAGCGGAGGGTGGGGAGAGAGCCTTCATCCTTGCTATCCTTTCCTTCCACTTTCTCTTAGGGTTGCTATCTCTATTAGGATTAAGTCCTGGTCACCTCGTAGGGATCGTAAGATCTGTGTGGCCAGTGTATATATGTAAATCTATGTAAATCTCTCTCTCTCTCTCTCTCTTTCCTTCTTCCCATCTGTTTGTGTGACTCACTGTTTATCAGGTCAATACCCAGAATACCCTTTTGACAATTAGCCCCGGACACTACCATCATGTAGTATATTCTTTCTCTACCTTCATGTATTCATGTATTTATAATTTCTTCGCGTGACTCCATGTTGCTTGCAATCATTTGATAGGCGTATATCACGGTGTAGGATTGATTTCATAGTATGAAATCAACCCTACACCGTGATATATACGCCTATCAAATGATGGTAATGATATTATTTATTGTTTGCGAGTTTTCATTAATTTCATAGGCGTATATCACGGTGTAGGGTACATTTGTTTCCTTACGAAGGTGACCTTGAAATTGCTAGGACTCTTCTCTCTCTTTTCGTAAGGAAAGAAATGTACTGTACACGTTATATATACGCCTATCAAATGATTGCAAGCAATATATACCAATATACAGTATATATATATATATATACTGTATATTGGTGTATATTGCTTGCAATCATTTGATAGGCGTATATATCACGGTATACGGTACATTTGTTTCCTTACGAAGGTGACCTTGAAATTGCTAGGACCCTTCTCTCTCTTTTCGTAAGGAAAGAAATGTACTGTACACGTTATATATACGCCTATCAAATGATTGCAAGCAATATATACCAATATACAGTATATATATATATATACTGTATATTGGTGTATATTGCTTGCAATCATTTGAAAGGCGTATATATCACGGTATACGGTACATTTGTTTCCTTACGAAGGTGACCTTGAAATTGCTAGGACTTTTCTCTCTCTTTTCGTAAGGAAAGAAATGTACTATACACGTTATATATACGCCTATCAAATGATTGCAAGCAATATACACTAATATACAGTATATATATATATATATATATATATATATATATATATATGTATATATATATATATGTATATATACAGTATATATATATATATATATATACTGTATATTGGTGTATATTGCTTGCAATCATTTGATAGGCGTATATATCACGGTATACGGTTCATTTGTTTCCTTACGCAGGTGACCTTGAAATTGCTAGGACTCTCTCTCTCTCTCTCTGTCTCTCTCTCAAATCAATCATATCTTAGTTGTCAAGTTTGAGTCTGCACATCCCTCATACGAAATACCATTCCCACAATTTTCATAGGCAACACAAGACAGGCCAAACGACGAAGATCGTCATCCCCACAGCCACGCCCATCCACATCCAGGCAGCGAGCTTCGTCAGAGCCTCCAGTGATGCCCGGTGAGCTAGGGAACATCTCGGGGGTAGTGCAGCTACCACTAACCCCCGCCCATGGACAACCAGGACCAGCGACGTCAACACCAGCTGTTGTTGCTCCTCCCAGGTTGTCAACGCCACCCGGGCTGCAGCGGATGAGGAGGATCAGGAGGACCAGGCGTCGGCTGACGATGTCTGAGAGTGATGCCGGCACCGGCTCAAGCTCTCCCGATTCGCCTGAAGCCAGGATATCCCCCACGCCAGCAAGCGACTCTAATGGCGGGCAGGCACAGCCACAGCCACAGCAGGGACCGCCACAACAGGGACAGCCACAGCAAGGTGCCCGGGGAAGGGCCCGAGGAAGGGCCGGAAGAGGTGATCGGGTACGTGCTCGGGGAGGTGCCCCAGGAGGTGCCCCGGGAGGTGCCCCAGGAGGTGCCCCGGGAGGTGCCCCAGGAGTGGTCGGGAGGGGCAGGAGGCCGGACGAGCCACCTATCTTTCAGTGGGAGCACTGCGTGCCTCGGGATATGCCTGGGGTTCCACCCAATTTTGATAAGGGGCCAAATGGCGTCCAGCCTGCCTTTCCCTGTTCCGGAAATGACACCCCTTATGACTACTTCTGAGCATTCTTTGACGATGAATTGCTCGGGGACATGGTAAGGGAGACAAACCTCTACGCAAGCCAGCACTCCGAAGAGATGGCCTCGCCCCACATGAGGAGATGGACGCCCATCGATATCCCTGAGCTCCTCGTGTTTTTGGCCCTCACCATGCTAATGCCCCACATGAGAAAGCACAACATGCTGGATTATTGGCTGATGCATGACATTAGATCAACGCCAGTCTTCAACATGTACATGCCCAGGGACCAATACCGACAAATTCTCAAGTGCTTGCACTTTGTCGACAACACTGCCGCACACGGAGCTGACAAGCTTTGGAAAATCCGGCCATTCCTGAACTCCCTCCTGAACAGGTATCGCCGGTTTTTCAAACCTTTTCAGAATGTTGTGATCGATGAGTCCTTGATCCTCTTCCGTGGACGTCTCTCTTTCAGGCAGTACATTCCGTCGAAGCGTCACCGCTTCGGGATCAAGTTCTTTGTACTGTGTGACTGCGAGACAGGATACGTGCTGGACCTCATCATCTACACCGCTACTGATGTGGACATTCCAAACGACCCACTGGGTCTTTCAGGGGCGGTTGTGAAGACACTGATGGAGCCGTATCTGGATGCCAACCGTATCTTGTACAGCGACAATTTCTACACCTCTCCTCTCCTTGCCAGGTATCTCCTTGCAAGGAGCACGGGAAGCTGTGGAACTGTCAGGGCAAACAGGAAACACTGGCCCAAGTTTCATGCTACACAGAAAGGAGACATCTTCCGGAAGAAGAGCAGCAGTGACAGTATACTGGCTATTTGTTGGCATGACACAAAGCCAGTCAATGTCCTCTCCACCTTCCACAAGTCCACAATGCGAGATAGCGGGAAGAAGAGATACCACATGGACCCTGTCACCCACGAGAAGCATCTAGTACCTATCTCCAAACCTGACCTTGTTATGGACTACAACATAAACATGCGGTTGGTGGATAAGAGTGACATGCAAATCACTGCTGTTGACTGCCTCAGGAAGACGTGTAAGTGGTATAAGAAGGTGGTACTCCATCTTCTTGATGTCACTATCCTGAACGCGTACAACCTGTGGATGACGCGGACAGGAAAGAAGAGCTCGGTAAGGCTGGTCGCGAAGGAAATCATCGACTCCATCTTCAGGAAGCACGGAACCACACGTATGCTACCACCTCCGAGGCCGATCGTGAATATGCCTGCCCGCCTTGAGAGCCGGGACTACTTCTCGACCCACATGCTTGTGTTTTGCCCCCGTTCAGCATCACAAATCGCAGCCAACCGGAAGCACGGACTGAAGCAGTGCCACGTCTGCAGACACACAACAAGGAGGAACCAAATCAGGAAGGAAACCACGTTCATGTGTAGTTATTGCAATGTGGGACTATGCGCTTCTCCATGTTACACCGAGTACCACACACTGGAACACTTCTAGACCTCTTCCAAGACCTCCTCCTCCTCTAGACCTCTTGCCAATCATTCATAAGTTCATTCAATCATTCATTCATCTATTTCAAACTACCTCATGAATTCATGTCATTCAATCATTCATATGGTGGAATAGCACACTACCCAAACACAAGTGCATTCATCATCATCAGCAACATCACCCATTACATCCATAAGTTTCTAATCTCATCCATCCATCTGCTTCTTGGTCTACCTCATACATCCATGTCATTTGTCTACCTCAATCATATAACTGCCTTTTATCTACCTCAATCCTATAACTGCCTTTTCTACCTCAATGAAATGTGGATTACACCTCCTGGGAACACCACAAAAAAAAAAAAAAAAAGAGTCGTCAACACTACCCCATAGGGTGATTTGGAAATGTGTTGAAATAATATTATTTATAAAACAAAACAAAAATTCCTGCAAAGCAAGCGAAACAGATAGAGAGAGTGAAAATGCACGCCTATATATATGTATACTGTATATATATATATATATATATATATATATATATATATATATATATATACGCCTATCAAATGATTTCAATCAATATACGGTATATATATATATATATATATATATATATATATATATATATATATATATATACCGTATATTGATATCAATCATTTGATAGGCATACATATCACCATGTACGGTACATTGTAGGGACAGAAATGTACCGTATACCGTGATATATACGCCTATCAAATGATTGAAATCAATATACACCAATATACAGTATATATATATTGATATCAATCATTTGATAGGCGTATATATCACGGTATACGGTACATTTCTGTCCTTACGAAAGGAGAGAGAAGAGTCATAGCAATGTCAAGGTCACATGTACGGTACATTGTAGGGACAGAAATGTACCGTATACCGTGATATATACGCCTATCAAATGATTGAAATCAATATAGACCAATATACAGTATATATATATTGATATCAATCATTTGATAGGCGTATATATCACGGTATACGGTACATTTCTCTCCTTACGAAAGGAGAGAGAAGAGTCATAACAATTTCAAGGTCACCTTCGTAAGGAAACAAATATACCGTACATGGTGATATATATACGCCTATCAAATGATTGATATCAATATTCACCAATATACAGTATATATATATATACAGTATATATATATATACCGTATATTGATATCAATCATTTGGTAGGCATACATATCACCATGTACGGTACATTGTAGGGACAGAAATCTACCGTATACCGTGATATATACGCCTATCAAATGATTGATATCAATATACACCAATATACAGTATATATATATATATATATATATATATACCGTATTTGTACGGTAGCTTGTAAGGAATGAAATTTATTAGTGATAAATGAAAGAGAATACAGAAACTGAACTGAAAAAAAGAGTGAAAAAGATATAATAATACAGAAATATTACAAGCAAATAAAGAAAGAGGGATTAGAGAAAAGAATAATGAGAATTACATATACGAAAGGGAGAAATATAGAGAAGAGAGAAAGGGAGGAAGGGAGACAGCGCGTACGAAGGAGAACTCTTCCTCACCTCCTCCCACCCTCCACACTCGCTCACTTCATTCAGAATAGACTTCTATGGGGAGACGGAGAGTTGCTCGTTCCAAAAATGATCGTTTCGTTCCGATTGGAGCCGCTGGGCGGCTCGGTGTAAAATACCGCCTAGCCCGCCAATAAGGTGTTAAGGACTTTGGTTTCATTATGTAGGTGATCTGTAGGTGTAGTAGCTGTCCAGCCTGTGATGATTTTTATGGCTTTGTTTTGAATGGTCTGCAAGGTTTTGTGCTTTGTTTCAGCTAGCACTCTCATGTCACTCACCAATAAGGCCCTCACAGCCGTTACATAGAGTGTGTTGCCAACCAGCACTGTTTTCATCCATTAGCACTCTCATGTCACTCACCAATAAGGCCCTCACAGCCGTTACATACTGTACAGTGTGTTGCAAACTGTGTCAACAATCGTCATTTTAGTAAACACTAGCGACTACACTTCCCAGTTCTCTGTCGACTCCCTGTTGAACACCTCCCATCCCTGCAGCCCAGTGCGTTACCTATACCACCACCAACGCTGAAGAGTGTGTCGTCCTTGAAGTCTTTGCCTCTGATACCCAACAATTCTTGATCCAGAATGGATCATTTGAATCCTACGCATGTTTAGTTTCAATGGTGGAGCGGTGTTCTATACTTGTAATAGGGGAGACACATTCATTAATACACAAAAATAGTCAACAAGATTTTAACCCTTCCTCCCCTGGCTCGCCTTCTAAATGGCAGCACTACGATTCGGGCGATCTAGCCTAATAACGTTGTAATAGGCCTAGGCCTATTTTTGTTATTTTAACTGCTAGAGAATTTACACACATCTTTGTAAAATGTAGTCCTTACTTGTATCTGTAGACTGGCGTTGGATAGAGCTCTCTAGGTCAACTGGTTCAGTTGTGATGACGATTTCCGTGGAGAGAGTTTTGATGCGGTTTTAGCAATATCGGACATTTACAGACACAAGTTTCGTTCTAGCTGACAACAACAACAATGATCCTACTTCTTCTTCTTGTTTTTGAAGCTGCAGGTCGCTCCGACCGGCTTTCTTTACAAACGTTTCAGTCGCACGGCTTTCAAACCACGCTTAATAGGCTTTCAAGCTTACGGATTTTAACCCTCTCGGACATATGACGCAATTTTGAGCCTATTAGGGATACTTTAAAGCCTTTATTACCATCAGGGTTTTTTACAAACCTTTATTTTAGTTACTTCAACCTCTGCAGTTGTCTTTGAGTTAGATGTGGGCAGAAAACTAATTTTGGAGAGGTAATTATAAGAGTGAGAGAACTCTATTTCTTATTGCTAATCTGGCAACCTCTGCGTCATATATGTCTGAAGGGGTTAAAAGGACACCCGGGCTCCTGCCCTTCGCAACGGGTGTCATTTTAAAATGACACCCGGGCAGGAAGGGTTAAAGATCATATAATTATAAGCTTGCAAATCGTTGAAAAACATCTTGACTTTCATATTAACAGTTACAGCTAGGAATACTATCCCTATACAAGGGTTCAATCTAGCCTGATGTGTGAGCAACTATACGCACTCAATGCTAATATATAGACAGAGCTTTCAGTACTCCAACTCAATTTGCATGAAAAAACTTTCTATCACGCACACACATACACACACATACACACACACTCACACACGAAGCTAAAGGTTGATTAAGCATACAATTACCTGAAGCGTGGCGCATTGCTTAATTAGCTGCTTTATTGGGTTATGGTTTACAGTTATCATCAAATGGGTCAATTTGGAGGAGGATGTCTGATGGAGCAAATGCATACACATATTGTGCAACACATGTCAACATTGAAGAATTAACGGGCGTGGCCAAGTTACGGCAGGAAATGGGAGTATTGTAAATATATTGTTAATAATGAAATAAATATATATATATATATTTACTGACAGATTATTTATGTATATTAGAATCCTACTCAATATAGTAGAGGTTTTAATACCCCATTTATGTACCTATGTTTAACGAATAAATATGAGTGTAATTTATACTGTGTTTATTGTGTTTTGAGGAGAGCGATTGAGTAATTTAAAAGTAATATCAAAAGTAATATTCATGAAGCGAGATATGTTCCTGTTGAGCATTATCCAATTCTAAATATCCGAAATCCGGGTGAATACAGAATACATAACAAAGCGAGTTGGATTACAACCCGGCATAACAATATAAATATATATATATATATATATATATATGTATCGGGGATTAAACTGTTTTGATACCTTTTTGCCTCTTACCTTGATTTTCCTTGTAATGCCTGTAGTCCAGGTTAACACTGTAAAAACATGTTGAAAGGTAAATGATAGAGGTAATTGATTTGAAGCAAAGACACTGGTGGCTTTTCTATATATATTTATTTTAACACAAAATATAGAACTATGCGGTTTGTAAATAGTTATAAGGTCTGTGTAGATACTGTATTGCCCAACAGGGAAGTATCTACCTAATTAAAAGCAGTAAGCTGGCTAACAACTAGATTGAGCTATAATTCCTGTAATCTGTAATTCCTTCCTGTAAAGAATAGATGAATTAAGAATAGCGAAAATAGGTAAACGGTACACACACTAATTGCACAGCATCGCACTGTCACTGTAATGTTACTGTATTAATTACCACGGCCGCTTGAAGGGGTAACCTTCCTAATGGGTGGCTGTTCTGCTACTGGCCAATGCCTGGGGGCTCGAGCGTGCCGGCTTCTTACCAGTGTGGAGTCATACGATATTAGTTGCTAGCAATCATCTTGGTGTTGCTGCAATTCTCTGGAGGGAGCGTGAGAACCCCTGCTTAGCTTGCAAGAATTGTACCAAGGCCTTTATAGGTGGGGTGATCTTCTATAGGGGAGATCATGCCCAACCAGGCAAGCCCCCTCTCCAGCTCGCTTTCTTTCTCCCTCGCCCCCGCCCCTGCTCTCTCTCCCTCTCTCTCTCTCTCTTAACATTTTGTACAATTTAAGCATTTTTCCATAACTGCTGTCCTAGATTCGGTTACCCACTCAGATCCTGGCTCTCGCTCACTCTCTGGCTCTCTCCCTATCTTGATGTTGACAGCATTATTAATATCTTAAGCATTTATTAATACTCAACATCAGGGTGGCGTCGCCAGTGTAAGTAATCATAGGATATAATTGGCGTGCTTCCCTTCAATCAGTTAGATCTTTTAGTTGCACCGGTGCCCAATGCCGAGGATTTATACATTTAACCACTTAGCTTTAGGAGAAGCAGGCCAATTGCCCATCAGAAAGGTTGACTATGATATGTGATTTTTTTTTATTTTTTTTTTTTTGTTTTTTTACATATCCCATCAGAAAGGTTGACTATGATATGTGAATTTTTATGCATCTAGCCAATTATACATTAATAACAACAGCAATAATCTAGATATGTGCCAGGAGAGATTTCCCGGGGTTTCTGAAACAAGGGAGACATGGCAGAGATGGAAGCACCACGGGAAGATCAGGTCGGTTTGGTAGAGGCAGAGGAACGGATAATCTTGGAAGACTATGGCCTAGCAGATACTAAGTGTTTTAAGTGCGTAAAAACCAATGCAAGAAAGAATTCGCGAAAATGTTCCGGCTGTCTTAGATCTAATCATTTATCTTGTGCTAAGCTGACAAAGAAATCATCAGGAGAACAACCAAACTGGAAATGTCTCGCATGCCCCGGGCCCACTGCAGAGCCAACCGGGGCAACACCGGCAACACCGGTCGCCGACTTGACCCAACTTGTGACCAAATGGAAAGCGCGGATCCAGGTCCTTGCCCGGGTACCTAAAGGAGCCAGAATCCAAGTGGCGGAGGCCCTTACAACCATCATAAAGCAGGCCCTACAGCTCAAGACACCCCTCGCATGGGTACGGCTCCTGGGTTTCTCCTATGGGGCCCTCCGAAAACCACCCAGAACCAACATACAAGACCATCTTCAGGTTTCACTAGCCACCAGAGTGAAACGTCAAGTAGCACAGTATATGGATGGAAACAAACTGGTGGAACCCCCCAAACAGCAACCAAACAGGGCCCAGAAGCAACAGGACAAGGAAGAGGAAGAGGCTGAACAGCTACGTAAGAGGGTCGCGGCGAAGCTGGCGGATAGTGACATCAAAGGGGCCGTCAGACTGTTGTCCTCTTCAGAAGATTTTGCTGGTCAAGGCACCGAAGTTGTTGAAGCCCTACAAGAAAAGCACCCACCTACACCTAGGGACCTAAACCTTCCCCCTGCCCCAAGTGACCAGATGCGCCAACCTTTAGTTGTCACGAAGGAGCAGGTGGTTGCCGCAGTGACTTCATTCCCAGCAGGCTCAGCCGCGGCCCCAGATGGTATCCGACACGCCCACCTCAAAGGCCTCTTGGGTCAGGGATCAGGAGCTGCTGGGGAGGCACTCCTGGAAACCCTCACCAAATTCATCAACATGGTTTTAAGAGGGGAAGTACCCGACTGTGCCACACCCCTATTTTTTGGGGCATCACTCTGTGCACTGGCAAAAAAAGATGGTGGTGTGCGCCCAATAGCAGTAGGGAACACCTTCCGCCGCCTTGCCACAAAGGTGGGTTTGAAACCACTCTCGAATGGCCTAGGTCAACACTTAAGACCAGTTCAACTAGGTTTCGGAACTCCAGGGGGGTGTGAAGCTGCTGTACACGCAACCCGCACCTACCTCAGCCAAGCCCAAGAAAAACGAATGCTTCTAAAGATTGACATGCGGAACGCATTCAACAGCATTCGCAGGGATGTCTTCCTCCATGCAGCTCAAGAACACATCCCCACTCTGTACCCCCTACTTTGGCAGGCTTATTCCAAACCTTCAATCCCGATTTTTGGCGAGACGGTAATCCCATCAGCGACCGGGTTACAGCAGGGAGATCCAGGTGGTCCTGCTCTTTTCTCAATAGGGGTGGATGCAGCAGCTAACAAAGTAAGGTCAGAACTGAATGTATGGTACCTGGACGATGCAACCTTGGGTGGGTCAGTAGAGAACGTTCTAACCGACCTAAATAACATCGTAACTGACCTCGATCAGGCTGGGCTAGTGATAAATGACACCAAATGTGAACTTGTCCTCCTCAACCACACACGTGAACAAGGAGAAGAGACTCAGGCCCTGTTTCGAGGCATATTGCCAGATGTAAAGATCCTTCAGGAGCACCAGCATACCCTATTAGGTTCCCCACTAACTCTGGCAGCAATCCCACCAGCACTTCAAGTTAAAAAGGAGGAGCTTCAACGTCTCGTGAGTCGCCTGATACACATCGATGCCCACTCAGCTTTGGCCCTTCTCAGGAACTGTTTCTCCATCCCAAAATTCCAATACCTCCTGCGCACATCGATGACTTACACGAACAATGGTGGCCTCCAAGAATTAGACAGCATAATCCGAGAAGCAGTGACCAGCATCACCAACGTGGAATTTAAAGAACGGACCTGGACACAAGCCACCCTTCCTGTCCGCCTCGGGGGCTTGGGCATACGGAGAGCCTAGGATATTGCCTCCCCAGCCTTTATCTCTTCCCTCATCGCGACCAACGACCTTGTAGTGTCCATCCTTTCTTCTCAACCCGGAATGACACTTAATGGGGACGTAACAGGAGCGATTAACACCTGGAGGGAAAGTACAGGAGTAGAAGAGGAGCCTCAGGGTACCTCCAGGAGCAAGCAGAAAGCGTGGGATACCATCTCGGCGAAGAAAACTCAAGAAAATCTCCTAACCAATGCAGACCAGGTTGCAAAAGCACGCCTCCAGGCAGCCGCCCATTCGGAGAGTGGCTTGTGGTTACACGCCATCCCCATCCCACCTCTTGGAACTCACTTGGATGCTGAAGCGCTCCGGGTTGCCATCGCGCTCAGACTGGGTACGGCAGTTTGTCACCCACACACTTGCAAGTGTGGTAGGCGGATGGATGCTCAAGGTCACCATGCCTTGTCATGTAATGTGACGCTTCTGCATAGTAGCCACGTGCGGGCGCGTCGGCTGCCCAGCCGTTTAGAAACCGGCTGGCGGCAGCCGGCCGGCAGGCTTTTCCTTAGTATATATCCTACGACAACGTAACTAATGTCTGGGATATTCTTATGTTGTTTCACAGCTTGTAGCTGCCCTTATTCTTAACCAACGCATCTTAGTATATTTTATTCTCGATAGTTGATTGTTTCATTATAATATATAAGATGTAAGTCTAGTGAGAGTGAGAGGAGACGAGCGGGAGAGAGAGACCGGCTGGGGGACGTTGCTTCGCGCGGAGAGTCTAGCTTGGGACGAGCCTGAAGCGTTGCCATATGCATCCGTTTGCGACATTAGGCTTAGTTTCGACTCACGCACGGGGTAGACGATTTTGACCCGGCAACTGTGTCGAGTGTTGCCAAGCCTGGGATGTATTTTGTATGCCTAGGGTGCGGTCCAGACAGATTCAAGACTCAGAGCTCACCTCACTGTCGTACCCTTCGGACCCCCTTGATATCTGTCCCTCTCAACCCCACTTAGAAACTTTCTCTCTTACTTTGTATACCTTCTTTCCACTACTTCACCAATCTATTTAATTATCCCATCCCCTTGATAGACCTTATATCTATTATTGTATTAACGACGAGCTCTCAGATAACTAGATAGGATTTTGGGCCTTATGCAGAGATTTAATTGTTAATGAGACCTAGGAAGCTTTTTTGTTGTCTCATATTTGGTGGTTTTATGCTTGCTAGTGTGTTCTTGTGTCAGGTTAGCAGGGGCTAGACCGGAGGGGAGGCTTTTTGCGATCCTTTAAGTAAAGTCTGCTGGTGCAAGTCCTGTGTACCCGCCCGACTTTACTAGGATACCCGTGGGAGTCTGGGGGCATTTTCTTGTCTGTGTCCTTGTGTGTCTAGTGTTGTGTTGTGTGAGGGCCCTTGCCTAGTCCACTCAGCACTGCGCTAGCACGTCTTGCTTTTGTTTTAGGGTCGCCAGGAGAGAGTCAGATACTTGCGATCTGAGTCTCTCAAGAGAGCACCCTTTCAATTAGAGTAATTTGGTGCACAGACTTGGGAACGTCCCTAGGCTAGAGCAGGTGGCTCAGCCCGGGTATCCGAAGCCTATATCCTTCCGGCTAGACCTCTGCCGCCTGGCAGATTAACAGCTAGGGGTTTATTATCTCTGTATGCTTGTTATTGTGCCACAGTTTACCGTTTTTGTGAGCATTGTGAGTCAGGGTGTGGCTTAGAGACTCTGTCCGAGCAGGCTTGCCTGACTAAGAGTGAGAAGCACACCTGTATGTGGTTATGTTGCGAGTTGCTGCCTTTATTTAATTATACCTATGCCATTATACACTGTATGGCCTATCACTAGTATTTTTTCCTGCTTATGAGTTCTCTAAATCCGTAACGTATTTTCTTTGCTAAGCATCAGATCCTACAGTAGCCGCATGCAGTTTAGAAACCCGCATCTTGTCTACCTGTACGATGTTTTGAGGACTGTTTGCTTTCACCTTCTTTCACGCAGGGGTGATTAGTTGTATTAATTAACGTAACGTTAAATGTACTTTCTTCTAGATTGTTATTAAATTGTTTCTGCAATTTATTTCCGTTATCTATCTTTTCCTTGAAGCTTTAAGTCAACTTAATTGTGTGATCTTTTATATAGCCTGCTTGACTATCAGCAGTCTATAGTGCGTGCACCCTGTAACCGAGTCATAGGATACCTTGTTGTCCAGGCAGGACTCTTGACGGTTTAGGGTGGTTTGTTGCCTGGGTTTATAGATAAGGGTTGGATCTAGCGTTTTCCGTTGTTGCTTGTTGCCGCATACCTAGTCCAATAGAAAGAGCCCAGTGTTTATATATCCCAGGACGTAACAGTAATTACAACGCAGGCCGCCTGCCAAGACACTCTGCACTAAATGATGTCATAAAACGGGCCCTGCAGAGTGCTAACCGTGCATCAATCCTCGAACCACATGGACTTCACAGAGAAGACGGCAAACGGCCAGATGGGATGACCACTTTCCCTTACAAGAATGGCCGGTGCCTCATGTGGGATGCCACATGTGTTGACACTTTCTCCACAACCAACATCGCCAGAAACGCCGACGAAGCAGGTGAAGCCGCCCGGATAGCAGAAAATAAAAAGCGAGAAAAATATCAAGCCATCGCCAGAAATCATCAGTTCGAGCCCCTGGCATTCGAAACTTCAGGAGTCTTCGGCCCTACCACCCTTAAGATGGTGAATGAAATAGGCCGTAAAATCAGAGAAGTTTCAGGAGAACCCCGGGAAACCCTCTGGCTCAAGCAAAGACTAGGGATGGCTATCCTCCGGGGCAATGCCACCAGCGTCATGAGCTCAGTTTGACTGGACTGGGTCATGCCACTGTGTGAGGCCCGGGCAGGAGTGGTGTATCCGTAGTCTTTCCACAGTAGGGTAAAACAAAACATAAACTTTATTTGTATTTAACATGTGTGATGCACATAAATAAAAGGGGATGTGTCGGATGGTTGAAAGCCACAGTTGCTCGCGCGTTTGGGGCTAGCAACACGTATTATGAAAAACATGTATCCTCCTTCATTCACTGTCCCCCCCTTCACTCACTCAACCCCACAATTTGCCGGAGGATAACAGGTTTTTCACAATACGTAGACGGAGGTCTTTTTAAAATTAGAATGTACAGTAGTATACATAAGTAAGTGAATAACTGTTATAAGGGTGTGAGTTATACAAGTGCTTATATGAGTTACCCTAGAGTGTACAGTCGCTCAAAATGCGCTGTTACACCGCTCGGCCACGTAAAGTGAGGCCCACCGAACATACATATTATCCCTATCATCCCTATGACTTACATAACCCTATTCCCAGTGTATAGCAATGCCAAAGAAGGTATGAAAGGGTAAGGACTAACTTACACAGTCGCCTCGGCAGTTGCCAGCTTAGCCTTACGTCTACGAGTCAGGCGATTAACCCTGAAATTCAGGCGAAGGAAGAGGCCTACAAGGATTAGAATTATTACTGAGAGAGCCAAAGCGGGGGTTAGTACTGTAGGATAGATAACGTCCGGTCTGATGGACATGGGGAGAGATGAACTAAGTAGATTAGTAAACTCAGAAGAATTCAATGCATTTAACATCTTAATGCTACATGACTTGATGATTAGGTCTGAGGAGTTGCCTGTGATAGAAATATTAAGAGGGATGAACTCAGAAGAGAGGTTAGTAATCAGGGCTTGGTGCTGATGAGAAGGCAGAGTATGAATGAGTGAACTCCTTACTTCACAGTGATCAGGGGCCTGATGCATCCCTTGTGCATGAAATACATTTCTAGAATCTTGACAAATGAGTGACACCTGGGTCTGGTTAGGGAAGTAAAAGAACTGAATATCTAGCAAGTGTTTATGAAACACTGGGAGCTCAGGAGCCGGGGCGTACGTACAGTCTTTCATAGCTCCAGTATCAGTCACAGTGGCTTGAGTCAAAGTAAGTTCGCATGCAGTTTTGTCCGGGGACGTAAAGGAAAATACATACGCTGGACACACATATAGATGAAGATACGAGGACCGACATAAGTTAAGTGCGTCATTGTCAGTCACAGTCACAAGTTGAAGGTCGTCGGAGACGAGCATCATGTCCGCTGTGTCAGTCACGGTTAGTAATCTTCCGTCTAAGAGAAACGGGAACGGAATAATTCTCCAAGCATTGAACATATGTGAGGACTTGAACGGAATGTGGACTAAAATGGATGAGTGCGTAAGAACTGCTTCCAGTAGAGGGTAGTAGAACTCGCATTCACCTGCATCAAATAGCGGCATCAGGGAAAACTGATCTTTCGCTATCTCTATTGCCGTACTGAGATGTTCTACAGGGCAGCATCAACGAGATTTGCCAGAACCCTCTTCGTACCCTGAAATAAATCGCTAACATCATCCTCAGTAGCTTGCAAGATCTCGGACAAGTAAATTACTTTATCTGTGGAATGTCCATCAGAAACTAGAGAATTAACTACTTGTGTCAAGTTGTTAATAGTCGTAATTACCGAGTTAACTGTCGTAAATACATCCGTCATTGCTATTGAGTCGTACTTCAAGACTCTATTCATGGCTCTTGCTGCTGTCTCCAGTACACTAATGCTGGGGTCACACATTCACGTATATCGCTCCCGTATGATCCCGTCAGGCGTGATCGCCAATTTTGTGTTCTGACGGGCATAGTCCGGCCGTGTACGCCCGTATAGACTACAACTATTGCACCTCCCGACATACGTACCGTGACGGGGCCAGTGTTACGTCAGACGTAATGTAGTCGTATGGAACTACGTACGTGCTTCCGACTTGTGTAAGCATGTCCCCGTTAGTCCGCCTGGGCTGCCCGATTTGCGGGAACACAGGCCACGCCCATGGCCACGCCCCCACAATACCTGCGTAGCTGAGGCCGTACGTCTTGGGAGTTTTTAGGACTTACGTGGACCGTTTCCGAACTATCGTAGGCACACCCGTCTGTCCAAACACAGACAAAGACAGTCTTTGTCAACCACGTAGGTCTGGGTTGGAATCTGGGAACTACAAAAGGGCAGGAATGGCCACACCATTCCCATTCCCAGTCCTTCATCGGCACCATGAACAACATGGCGGAATTCATCCTGGAGGAGTTCAATTTTGTGAACTCCCTTTATAGAGGAAAGACCATTCATCCTTGTAACCTTTAACCCGCTGAGTGCCAGCCAATGTTGACGGTGTGCTTCTGCCAGTGCCATTTTTTTTTTTTTTTTTTTTTTTTTTGGCTAAATCTATCAAGTTGGGAGAGAAAGGAAGGATAATGGTAAAAAAAACACTCCCCTCGCCAGAAATCAGGTCCCAGATGGTCCCGAAAGTAGCTGAAAAGACACTATAGACTACAGAGACTTTTATGGTATCGGAATGTATGGGTGGGAGGGTGGTGGGAGGGTGGTTTTGGGGTTGGTTGGGGGAAGGTAGAAGGGTAATTGACTTGTGTTACACATATGAAGCCGATTGGTGAGGTAGTTTCGCCACCACGGATTTTCCTTTTTTTCCTTATCTTCGTACGGATACGGATACGCTGGAAGTGGGTGGTGGGAGGCGGTTGGGGGTGTGGTGGGGGGAAGGCAGAAGGGTAAGGGACTTGTCACACAAATATGGAACCGATTGGTGAGGTAGTTTCGCCGCAACAGATTTTCCTTTTTTTCCTTATCTTCATACGGATACGCTGGAAGTGGGTGGTTGGAGGTGGTTGGGGGTGTGGTGGGGGGAATGCAGAAGGGTAAGGGACTTGTCACACAAATATGGAACCGATTGGTGCAGTCGTTTCGCCGCCACAGATTTTCCTTGTTTTTCCTTCTGACGGGGGACCGACAGTCAGCGAGTGGGTGGGAGGAGGGATTTGGGATTTTTGTGGTGGGTAGCCTAAAGGGTAAGGTACATGTGGTAAAAATATGAAAGCCATAGGTGCAGTCGTTTCGCTGCTACGATTTGTTTTCGGCAGGGTGCAGAGGGTGGCAGGGTTGGCTTGTTGGTTGCTGCTCCGGTGTGGTGAGAGGTGTGACTGGAGTGTCCCCCGCTGGTCCCCCACTGGTCCCGTTGTCCCCACCGTACAACGGTGCCGCGTCTTCCCGCCAACCCGCAGTGCTATGGTTCTGCCAGATGCGGCCGGACTAACGCAAACTTTCCCGTTTGATGGGATTATTTTACGGTTGACGGGAGAAGCTTACGTTTGACCGGGCTAGCTGCTACGTCTTACGGGGCTGCTCCCGTAAGACGTAGCAGCTAGCCCGGTCAGACGTATGATTTCCCGACTTTTGACATACGTGAGCACGAGCCACGTATCTGATTCGAAATCCAAAACATACCGGGCGGCCTTGGCCGCACCCACCACCTCCCAGACCAGCGTGGCTACTCCCGCCATGCGTACCAACCCCCACGACTAGACACAATTTAATTTACGTTTTGCGTACTAAGCCCTTACATTTTACGTATTCGGTTGCCAACTACCAATAAACCTTCGTACGGGAGCATACGGGAGCATATACGTGAATGTGTGACCCCAGCATAAGTCTCTTTCCCAGCTTTTCAACATCAGAAGCTCGGGCTGTTCCAAAGAGCTCATGGGAGATCAAGCCAACAAAATTGAAAAGTCCTCTCTTTGTACGCCGTGAGTGAGCGTGTTTGGCTACCTGGATAGGGTCTTCAGGCAGGACCAATTGGATCTTCCGTAAATTACGATTCATACGAGCTACACGTGAGCGTTGGAGTATAACTGTAAGTCGTAAGTCATGGGGCAGTGTCTGATTAGTCAGTAGGAAGGTAAATGTAGAGTGTAATTTGTCTAGGCGACGTTGGAGCGTCTCAACACTACAGGGAATGTCAAAGAGGTCTCCGAAATCATACTGAACTGCTACTACATCTTGCGCAATTAGCACTCTCCCTACTTGGGTAACAAGGGCGCCGGGCTTCAGCAACGAAGGTTATGCTGCATCAGCCACTATTAGTGTTCCAAGTAGTAGAAGTGTTTTCACTAACCAGTTCATCTTTCTCTGACGAAAGGACAATATTCTATTAGAAATGTGTACTAATTGAATACTTAACTCGCCCAGTAGGATGTACTTGGGTGAGCGGCCTGCTCTGTTAGAAGTGTGACGTTAACAGAACGGTGAGTTGGTTTGGTTTAGTCTTTTCTACACACCTGGGTGTGCGGCTTGTTTCATTAGATATGCTATCTCAATAGAACAATGATCCACTCTGCTAGCAGAACGGAGCTTCCGCTTATACTCATTGACGTTCGCGGAGTCAGTCGACAGGGGTGCAGTGGGTTGCACCGTCGAAGGTGAGGGAATAGGTGTGAGTGCTCCATCTGCTGGGAGTTCAGGACTCACACGTTTCAACCTATCACCATGGATTACTTCTACCTTGTTAGTGGTAGGGTCTCGAACCTCAAACTTGTTACCGGATGTTGTGTCCGTAACGACATAGGGTCCACTATACTTCGGCGAGAGCTTAGACATTCTCGTCGGATCTAGGCACATAACTTTGTCACCTACGTCAAGGACAGTTTGCTGTGCTCTTTTGTGCTGTTTCCTTATCATTTCTGCACGGGATGCCTGTAAATGATCTCGGACTTGGTGGTGGATCTTGCTAAAGACCTGGAGTTGTCTCTTAGCATAGTCCTCTAGATTGTAGACTGGTGTGCTAGGCTTGGAGAGTAGTTCATATGGCAGAATCTTGTCCTGTCCATAGACTATGTAGTGTGGCGTCTTGCCTGTAGAGGAGTTTACAGAGCCGTTTACACAAGCTGCTACCTGTGGAAGCCAGTCTTCCCACGCTTCCTGGAGCGGGTTTGTTACATGGTGTAGGACTTCTAGGAGGGTCCTGTTCATGCGTTCAACCAACCCATTTGAGGCTGGGTGGTATGCTGCAATGTACGATTGCTTGATATTGTAGATATCACAGATACTTGCAATCACCTGGTTCTTGAATTCCAACCCGTTGTCTGAGAAGAGAGTCTTAGGGCAGGAGAACGGACAGATGAGATGCGTTACTAGTGCATGAGCAACTTCATCCGCTGTTTTAGTTTTAAGCGGGGCTAGAACTACGAATCTTGAGAAGAAATCAACACATACTAGAAGATACTGTGAATCCTGGTGACTCCGCGGCAACTTCAGCAAATCCACTGATACAGTGTCGAATGGAAGTGAAGGCGTTGGATACCTGCCATTTGTAGTCTTTCCATTACTTGTTGGAGTTTGTCGAAATGAGAATCATGATCTTTACTACAGATAATGATGTCGTCCAGGTAGGCAAAGACTGAGTCACCCAAGAGACCCGCAAAAAGGTTGTTGACTAACCTTTGAAAGGTGAGGGGTGCGTTTCTTAACCCAAAAGGCATGCGTAACCATTCGTAGTGTCCGCTCGGGGTTGAGAAAGCAGTGACTTCCGTTGACTTTTCATCCATTCCAACTTGCCAGTACCCGCTGAGGAGATCTAGCGTACTGAATACTGTATTCCCTTTACCAATGCCTTGTAGTAGCTCGGACAGTACAGGCATGGGGAATCTATCAGGTATGGTTGCTTGATTGACCTTGCGATAATCAATCACTGGGCGCCATCCTCCATCCTTCTTAGGAACCAGGAAAAGAGGTGAATTCCATGGCGAGGATGAATGTTGGATAACCTTTTGCTCAAGCATGTCGTCTACCATCCCTTTAACCACATCCCTTTGACAGTGTGGCAATCTGTATGCCGCTGTGTAGACGGGGTTGGTGTCTGGTTTTAGGGGTATGGAATGCGTTGTCAGATCCGTTTTACCTAGTCGTTCTTCTGGGAGCGCAACGACATCTCTGAACCGCTGTAGTAAGCTCAGAAGGGAGTCCTCCAGTTCTGGAAAGTCTACATTCTTGAGGTGCAGCTTGATAGGATCTGATTCTGACATCTTGGAAGGTTTCGATGCTGTCATCACAGCTATGGGCGCTTGAGCGGAGGGCCACTCCGGGGGTTCTGGATCTACTGGATAGTCGTACACAAGAGCCTTACCGATGGTACAACCGGACTTCAGCGTAATTGGACCATTAGATCTGCTGTAGACTAGTATCTCCGCCCTTGCATTATCGTGTAACTTGTACAAGGTTGACTCGAGAGCTAGTCCCTTTACACATGCACTTTCACTTAGACAGATTGCATCCGTGCCTTTCTTTAGTTTGGGTAACCTAACTGGAAGGTGTGCACCCTCTCTAGCACAAATCCTTTGTTTTCCGGAAACTACTATGGGATACAACCGAGAACCCTGACCTGTTGATCCAACACTCTGGATACTTGGAGTAGGGAACCCCAAGGACCGCGCAGGTAAATTGTCCATGCTTGCTGGTACAGTCGCTGCAATGGTCGAGTGTAGGAGAGGTCGTGGATTCTGCATTGTAGAATACGTGTGGCGGTTGTATGTCATACTCTGCTCGGAAGGATCTAAGACGATGCGGTTGTCCTTCATCGTTCCGATGCCGATGAGGCCATCGGCTGGGAGTGGAAAATCCTTTATCACGTAAAACCTTGTCTTGATGTTCGGGTCTCCGCGACGTGTGAATCTAAACGGAAGGTCCACCATACCAACTAGTTGTAGGGTATCCTGTGTAACTCCTTTAAGTTGCATGTCTGGGAGCTTAAGTGTCCAGTTGCACTTAAGCTGGTTTTGAAGATTTATCAATGACTCGTACGACAAGACGTTGGCGCAGGCGCCGGAGTCAAGAACCAAAGAGATCTTCCTGTTACCTACCGTTACTGGAATTGACATAATGTTCACTCGTGTGACAGCCGCAACGATAGAGGGCACGTGTAAGGGCGATGAGTGTACATTGGTAGGTAACGGAGTAGTCTTTACTACGTTTGATTTTCGGGCGTCCTGCCCTGAGCTTCCCCCGACGAACGTTTGTGGTACTTACTGACTAGATCCTTGGCTGCTCAGCAGTCTTCTGTGGAATGTCCCATCTCTCCATGGATCATACAGCTCTTCCTCGGACTTTGTGTTCCTTGGCTTGTGGGGGTTCCTTGTGCTCGTTCAGCTTTGTGTGATGCCCCACCGGAAGGTGTGTGTGTTGTCTTCTTCTTGTACCTGTCCGGGGTTTGCTCCGGGTGCAGTTTCCAGCATGATCTCTTGTCATGGCCCTTCTTCTGGCCGTGTTCACAGATGTTGTGGTTCCTTGAGCTTGTAGCCTGCCTGGGTTTGGTCCCAAAAGCTTCTACTGGGCTTACGAAGGCTTTTGGTATTACATCTGTGGAGATTTTGAATGCTTTCTTTGCCACAAACTCCTGAAGGTTACTGGTTGATTTAAACTCAGTCTTCATGATTTCCTTCCTAAGAGTGGTAGGCAGTGCACATACGAAAACCATGTATTCTAGGAATTTACTTAGATTTTTCAGGGTCATAGTTTGTGCTCCCTGATCTACCCAATCTGAAGTGTAAAATCTTTGCTCGGCATCTACGACAAAATCTCCTGCAATGACTTGGGCCATGAGCATGTCTCGCTTACCAAGGGACTCGTCAAATTTGTGGGCCATTCTGTGCACGAAGGCCAATGCTCCTCCTTGGTTGCTGTCTCCAAAACATTCAATCAGATATGTTCTCCATGCACTATAGTCCTTTGTCCGGAAACCTAGGATGGACTGTGCAGGTCTGGAGCCGCTTTTCAGGTATCCTCTTACAAACACGATCTTGTCTTCATCTGTCATTATGTCACTATTCCTCATGAGGTCTTCGATGGTCCGCAAGAAGATAAGAACTCCTCCCGGGTAGTTTGGACAATCTTTTCCGGTAAAGTAGGCGATGTCTTGCCCACGTTGCATGAGATTTATCTTCGGTGGTGGCGGCTGACCTGTCATGATTGCTGTGGAACTTGCCGGTGGCGGTATTGTAGATGAAGTACTGGTAGTCGTTGCCGGTGGAGGTGTCACTGCCGACACTACAGGAAAGTAGGTGTTTCCTGATCGCAGGGTGACTCCACCTAGTATTGAAGGACGTAAGCTGAAATGGCTCTGGGTGCCGGAGGTATCTCGTTTTACCTCGTGTTTCGCGAAATTTTGGTGATCTTGGGACACCAATGACGGTTCGTTGGTGCTGGCGCTGCGCTTGAGGATGTTCTATCGGGGTGACCCAATGTATCCTTAACTGTTCCGCAGGCACTAGAGGATGTATCAAGGTGGTCTCCTTGAAAGAGTTAGTAAGTTGATCAGTCAAGTCGTCAAGGTCAGAAGAAAGTTTTGTCCCTACTTCTTTCTCAAGCTCTGTGTCTGACTGAGGTTCAATTCCCGCTCCCTCTAATTCCTCTTCTGAGTTGTTCTCAGTAGTACTGTCTGAGGAAATTAAGTCCTCCTCATTGTGAGGTGACTTCTTGCCAAAAGGATTAAAGGACATAGGGGAAAAATGAAACTTTTGGTAAAGGTACCTGGACTGAATGTCATTGACAAATAATCCCACAAAAATGTTAGCACTTGTACACAATTTTTGGTAAAAGGGGACTTCTCTTAACCACACACCCGTACGTTAGTTTGTATGGATGAATGAAGGTGGTTAGTCTGATGAGTGAGCAGTTGAAATATTAATACAGGAAAATCTGGAAAATCCAACTTAGTAAGGCACTGTATAAGACTACTCTCTTACTAAGTAAATGAAAGTAAGGTAACACAGGCAAGAGAAAAGAAATTATCCTCTGCTAAAATAAATTTCTTGAGAAATTTGTGCTGGTAAACTAATATTTACTGTAGGCCTAAAATTTTAATTCAATGAGAGAAATTAGAATTAAAAGGAAGTAAAATATAAGTTTCTTAGTGCGAGAATAAAAGTTCTTAAAGCAAGACTTGAATTTACTAATTCGAAATGGAGTTAAAATGTACGTATAGTCACACTTTAAAATTCGTAGAGAAAAAAAGTAGAGATATTTGCTAAAGAAAATGTAAAGAAGGCACTGGCATTTGCTGTGTTTATGTTGACAGGATTTTTACTAGCACTAGTTACTAGTATATTTAATTTGTATTGTTATTTCTGACTAACCGATACAAAGCTGAATTAATGCTGTGATGTTTGAAGTCTTCTAGTAAGCTGTTGTAGAATGAAGTTTGAAGTGATGATCCCTTAGAGTTGCAGTTGCTTCTCCTGATGTCGTCACCAATTCCCGTGACGTCACAGTTCACAGACACGTCATACCCTTGCCTGGGCGTGGTGTGCGTGCGTGCGTGTTTGAGTCTCTGGCTGAGTTGCTGGGGCGAGTTGCTGGCGCGCGGGCTCACCGTGACTCATTGGCTCAGTGAAGGGAATGCTGAGGTCAGCGCTGATGTGCTGGGCACTGTGATATAGTACCACCTCACTCTGAATCCACTTCTATGTCTTTATCATTCATCGATGTTTTTCTTTCCATTTAGCTCATTAATGTTTGGTAAATCTAGTTGCTCTGTTTTCAGCTTTTCTTTACTACTTTTAATATGATTGCTCTTCGGAGGTCTTTTCTGTGTTGTATTAAGGAACACGTATCCCACCGCTGTCACCACTTATGTATCGGGGATTAAACTGTTTTGATACCTTTTTGCCTCTTACCTTGATTTTCCTTGTAATGCTTGTAGTCCAGGTTAACACTGTAAAAACATGTTGAAATGTAAATGATAGAGGTAATTGATTTGAAGCAAAGACACTGGTGGCTTTTCTATATATATTTATTTTAACACAAAATATAGAACTATGCGGTTTGTAAATAGTTATAAGGTCTGTGTAGATACTGTATTGCCCAACATGGAAGTATCTACCTAATTAAAAGCAGTAAGCTGGCTAACAACTAGATTGAGCTATAATTCCTGTAATCTGTAATTCCTTCCTGTAAAGAATAGATGAATTAAGAATAGCGAAAATAGGTAAACGGTACACACACTAATTGCACAGTATCGCACTGTCACTGTAATGTCACTGTATTAATTACCACGGCTGGCCGCTTGAAGGGGTAACCTTCCTAATGGGTGGCTGTTCTGCTACTGGCCAGTGCCTGGGGGCTCGAGCGTGCTGGCTTCTTACCAGTGTGGAGTCATACGATATTAGTTGCTAGCAATCATCTTGGTGTTGCTGCAATTCTCTGGAGGAAGCGTGAGAACCCCTGCTTAGCTTGCAAGAATTGTACCAAGGCCTTTATAGGTCGGGTGATCTTCTATAGGGGATGCATGCCCAATTAGAATGTACAGTAGTATACTATAACTGTTATAAGGGTGTGAGTTATACAAGTGATTATATAAGTTACCCTAGTGTACAGTCGCTCAAAATGCGCTGTTACACCTATATATATATATATATATATATATATATATATATATATATATATATATACTGTTTATATATATTTTTAATTTTCATTAAAAGCTTCTTGCTTCATATAATGATCTCTCTCTCTCTCTCTCTCTCTCTCTCTCTCTCTCTCTCTCTCTCTCTCTCTCTCTCTCTCTCTCTCTCTCTCTCTCTCTCTCTCTCTCTCTCTCTCTCTCTCTCTCTCTCTCTCTCTCTCTCAGCATGTGAACTAGAGTGAGAAAATCCGCTTTAGCTTTAGAAGGTCCTGCTTCCGTGTCTGGCAGGGTTGGCTACGCTGTAGGAAATGATCAAGGAATTATCGTTCATGTTCCACTTCAAGTTCTAATGAGGATAAGATTAGAAATGCAGTTTTAATGAGAAGAATGTAAGTCGAAGTTAAGGAAGTTAAGGCTTCACAGACGCGAGTGAAGGCGAATAATGATGAGCGAATTAGCAATTTAGCTACCTTGATGGTTTCCATTGATTATAAATGCACCGTATTACCACAACCTACACATAGATACATGCTTCTAATTAAAATCCTCCTAGGAAGGATCTTTGAAAGTCAAGAAAACTTGCCAAGGTGATACGATTCTTCAAGATAAATTTATAGAAATAAAGATAATACCATTTTATTGTACTTAGTGGGGTAATCCCATTAACCTGTCCAGCCCCAGCAACGTCCATTAGCCGACGGCTATGTCTGTAACGCTCAGCCCCAGCGACATGATTGGACATCTATTATTCTTATATTCTTAAGGGGATTCAAATTTTGGCATCTGACACATTGGTGTGTTGGACAAGTATACACTTGCTGGCAACTGCTTAGGCCACCCTGCGCGGCATTGGCGGGCCCTGTCCTTCTCTCGGCAGTTGACTAAAAAAATCTTGCGAACGTAAACATGATGGCAGACCGCGCTCCATCACAAAGGCGGCATTCTGTCCTATCTCCTATTCTCTTTCTAATTTTTATAAATGATCTCCTTAACCGTACCTTAATTCCCATCCATTCATACGCAGACGACTCAACCTTACACTACTCCATTACTTTTTCAGAACGCCCCAGCCAGCAATCCCTCAACGACAAACGTAATGAAGCCATACAACTCTTAAATTCTGATCTAAATACTATTTCCAATTGGGGCAGAGAAAACCTTGTTAACTTTAATGCTTCCTAAACCCAATTTCTCCATCTATCTACCCGTCAGGATCTCCCAGCGGACTATCCCTTATTCTTCAACAATACAAAAATCAACCCTTCATCTTCTCTCAATATTCTTGGTGTCTCTTTTTCTTCTGCTCTCATTTGGAAGGACCATATTACCAGTCTTGCCTAAGGCAGCCTCCCAGAAGCTGGGTGTGCTCAACCGCCTTAGGGGGTTCTTTTCCCCTGCACAGCTTCTTGCTCTGTACAGGGGCATAGTGCGCCCTTGTATTGAGTATTGTTCACATGTCAAACTTGCCAAACACTCTTTCATCAATAATAAATGCACTGAACTATCCAACTCTAGCTCTTCCCAAGCTTTCTGGCATCTAGCCAAAAACCTCTCCAACAATTTCTCTTCCTCGTCTTTCCCTCCCCTTTCCCACTCTAATGGCACAACCATCACTTCTTCCTCTGACAAAGCTAATCTCTTCGCTCAAACTTTTGCTAGAAACTCCACCTTGTATGATTCCGGTGCTATTCCTCCCTCTCCGCCCTCCTCTCTCTTACTTATGCCTAATATCCTAATCTCTTCTAAAGATGTACTTTCTACCCTCTCTGGGCTTAACCCGTGGAGCCCCAGCGACGCGTCTGACGCGTCGGCTATGTATGTAACGCACAGCCCCAGAGACGCGCCTAACGCGTCACCCTTATAGCTCCAGTCGTAAGTCTCAGAATGGCTCTAGATTTATATGGGAACTACTTTGGGATCCGGCGGACTACTTCCAAAACGTTTTGTCCAAACGCGTGCGCGCGCGGGGACGGGAGAGGGCACCCGCCTTCTCACACCTCATGGTCAGTTTACCGCGCACCCTCTTGAGTGAAACACCATGTCTCGTCGTTATAGTGCCCGCCTTACCCGCCCCTGCAGTACAGAGGAGGTCATGGATATACTGTACGACACTGACAGCCCTGATAGTGACACTGACTCGGCATTGGACGAGTCTGGAGACGAGTATGCCCCCTCCCAAGCAGAAATAAGAGAGCTAGAGGAAGAGCTTGCTCAGATTCCTGTCAGGCGGCGTAGGCCGTCACAAAGACAGCAAGGGGCAAGTGCACCTCCCCGCCGCCCACTTCCCCAAGACCCCACTGAATCCTCAGAAAGTGGGGAAGAGGTTGTTGTTGCAGATGAACCTGCTGACCCTCAAAATTACGTGCGTGTACCTGGGGAAGAACGAAAGGGATTGAAGAGAAGAAGGGGCGAGTCTGGGAGTGAAGAGGAGGTACCCCCACAACCCCACCTGCCTTCTCCCCCACTTCCCATAATCTCCCCACTCAAGAAAAATACCCCGGGGAGGTTCTATGGTCGTCACAAACCTAGTGACGAACAACCTGGTGATGGAGAAATGGGACAACGTGGTGCGAGACAAAGGCGGTCACGTGACCCAAAACGCTCCCTCTTCCCTCCTGACCCAGAGCACGAGGGGGGGGATGAGTCACCACCACCCGCACCACTACTACCAGACTCTCCGCCTCGCCATTCTTCCCCCCCACTATCACCTTCAGGCTCCATCCCGTACACCCCCCCACGAATGTCTCCCTCACCTGAACCAGGCCCCTCCTGCGCCACTGCATTATCACCAGCCTCTCCACAACGCCCCGATCTGCCCCAACGCCCTGCAAGCAAACGACGTGGGCGTGTCATATCTCGCGGGCGTGCCACCCGCGGCCAAATGCAGAAGGTCAAACAAATAAGACGCCCCAGCAACGAATCGAGCTCTAGATCTAGCTCTCGATCAAGTTCGAGGTCTAGCTCCAGACCCAGGTCCACCTCTCGCCCACGCCGCCCACGCTCCACCCGCACCCGCCCAACCCGCCCCGGTGCCCCTGACGATGACCCTGATGAGCCCGATGCCCCATCTAGCGACGACGAAGGCGCTGATAGGTGGGATTGGGTGGATGGGGAAAACTATCTACCAGGACAATACCACTTTTTGGGGGCAGCTGAGGCCGGCCCTACCATGCCCAATCGTGGACCTGACACCACAAGACTGGGTGTTTTTCTGCAGTTCTTCACTGCCAACCTTGTCGGCTTGATTGTTGACCAGACGAACTGGTACAACTATTATTTTATGGCAGGGAAGGAGCAGAAGAGGAACTCGGCACGTCTCTCATGGGTGGATTTGTCTTCCGATGAGTTCTACGCATTCCTGGCACTGGTCATCCTGATGGGGGTCACCAAGAAGACGTCTCTCAGGAAGTACTGGTCATGTGATCCCCTCATCGCAACCCCCTTCTTTGGGAAAGTCATGAGCAGGAATAGATTCACGGCAATCATGGGAAACCTGCACTTTATTGATAGCCTGGCAAGCCACACCAGGAACCAGGAACGCCCCAGGAATACCAAAGACCCGATGGAGAGGATAAGACCTATATTTGAATACCTCAAAACAAAGTTTGCAGCCTCCTTCAAACCTTACCAAAAACTAATCATTGATGAGAGTCTGGTGCTATGGAGGGGGAATATTAGCATCCGACAGTACATCCCCAGCAAGCGTCACCGTTATGGCCTGAAACTTTTCGTGATGTGCGATTGCAAGACCGGTTACATCCAGGACATCATCCTTTACATGGGCAAGGTCACTGAACTGGTGGAGGAGAGGACATATGGGATATCTGGGGCCGTTGTCATCTCCATGTTTGAGGGATATTTGGACAGGGGACACATCTTGTACCTCGACAACTGGTACACCAGCCCTTCCCTTGCCAAATTCCTGTATAGCAGAAACACTGGCGTCTGTGGCACCGTCAGGAGGAATCGTGTATACATGCCAGAGCTACCCGAAAGGCGGGAGAAGGGCTCCATCATCCACCTCCAGGCAAATAATATCTTGATGCTCTCGTGGATGGACAATCGTGACGTCAATATCCTCACCAGTATCCACCTGCCCCGCTTAGAGGACACCAAACGCCGTGATAGAGCCACAGGTGAGGCGGTCAAAAAACCTGTTGCAATCATTGACTACAACATCAACATGCGGCTGGTTGACAAGTCAGACTCTGTCATATCGTCGGTCGAGTGTGCCAGGAAGACGATGAGGTGGTATAAAAAACTATTTTCCACCTACTCGACCTCACCCTCTACAACTGCCACATCCAATATCATGAAATAACAGGTGAAGTTGAGACGATGGAGTCGTACTGCATCGAACTTGCACGGGAGCTTCTGTTCTTCTTCAGGGAGGGTCCACGCCGCCGCCAGCAACGTCCCGCAGCTCGTTTTCAAGCACCAGAAGGCCCCGCCAGACTGACACAACGCCACTTTTGCGATTTTGTCCCGCCCAACGAAGTAAAACCCAAACCACGCAGACGGTGTCATGTGTGTCGCAACACAGGCAGACGCACACCAAAACGGCAAGACACCCGGACGATGTGTGAAGAATGTGATGTGGGACTGTGTTTTCCCACCTGCTTCAGGGAGTATCACACCCTCGAGCACTTCTAAGTGTTCAAAGTGTTCAAAGACTGCGATAAAAGACGCTATAATGTAATACTAACAGTGTATATAAAAGACGCAAAAAGTGAATATAAAACAGTGTGTATATATATATAATTTACAAGTGCAAAGTACCGAACAATATAAAACACTAAGTAAATTCTAAACTTATAAAACTGTGTGCAAATAATTATAAGAATAAGAGACAATAAGTGCGTAAAACAATGTATATACACCTCATAATCTTAGGTAAAACAATGAACAAGTACAAATAATTCAATGAAAAGGAGAGACAGAGTGACCTTGAGTGAAAGTGACAGCCAGACAGAGAAAGAAAGAGGGAGGGTGCTGTGGAATGTGGGTCACTCGCTCCGCTGTATGGCCGTGTGTTCGTACGTGCGTTTTGTTATTGTCCTGAGCAAAGATGGCCGCCCAAGATGGCCGCCATCACCATGGCAACGGGGACGCTAACACTCGTGCGCACTTGTAATACTTGAATGAAGACACTTATCACACTACAACTTCAGTTATATTTACATTATGTGATATACAAAGACATTCTATGAACTCTGAAGCGCACTTTATGTCCGAGAGGTGCGAAATAAGTCATGCTGCCTGGCGGCTGGCAACTGGCTGCTGGCGCGGGAGATTTGAAATGGCGCTAAGGCTCCTCTGAGGCTGGGGACCCCCACTACCTCCCAGGACCCCCAAATGGCCTAGGTAAGTACTTTTTTCACATTTCTTCATGTCTATCATTATTTTCTAACACATTCTGATATATTTATAAAAAAAAAATATAAAATAAAATTGCCCGGGTTCTGGTGCACAAAAATAATAAAACCGGCCGGGGCTGTACGGGTTAACACTAATAAGGCGTACGGTCCGGACGGTGTTCCTCCTGTTGTTCTCAAAAACTGTGCTTCCGTGCTGACTCCCTGCCTAGGCAAACTCTTACGTCTCTGTCTATCCTCTAACGTCTTCCCTTCATGCTGGAAGTTTGCTCACATTCAACCTGTCCCAAAGAAGGGTGACCGCTCTCAACCCTCCAACTATCGTCCAATTGCTCTTATCTCTTGTCTTTCTAAAGTTTTTGAAACTATTCTTGCTTCCAAATTTCTTAAGCATTTCTCTTCTCATAATCTGCTCTCAGATCGCCAGTATGGCTTCCTTAAGGGTCGCTCTACTGGTGATCTTCTTTCATATCTTACTAACTCTTGGTCATCCTCCTTTCGGGACTTTGGTGAGACTTTTTCTATTGCACTAGACATATCGAAAGCCTTCGATAGAGTCTGGCATAAATCTTTAATTTCTAAACTACTCTCCTTCGGTTTCTATCCCTCCATCTGTGCCTTTGTCTCTAATTTCCTTTCCGGCCGTTCCATAGCTGCAGTTGTGGACGGCCATTGTTCACTTCCTCACCCTATAAACTCCGGTGTTCCTCAGGGCTCTGTCCTATCTCCTATTCTCTTTCTAATTTTTATAAATGATCTCCTTAACTGTACCTTAATTCCCATCCATTCATACGCAGACGACTCAACCTTACACTACTCCATTAGTTTTTCAGAACGCCCCAGCCAGCAATCCCTCAACGACAAACGTAATGAAGCCATAGAACTCTTAAATTCTGATCTAAATACTATTTCCAATTGGGGCAGAGAAAACCTTGTTAACTTTAATGCTTCCAAAACCCAATTTCTCCATCTATCTACCCGTCAGGATCTCCCAGCGGACTATCCCTTATTCTTCAACAATACAAAAATCAACCCTTCATCTTCTCTCAATATTCTTGGTGTCTCTTTTTCTTCTGCTCTCATTTGGAAGGACCATATTACCAGTCTTGCTAAGGCAGCCTCCCAGAAGCTGGGTGTGCTCAACCGCCTTAGGGGGTTCTTTTCCCCTGCACAGCTTCTTGCTCTGTACAGGGCATAGTGCACCCTTGTATTGAGTATTGTTCACATGTGTGGGGAGGTTCCTCTCACACCGCTCTCCTAGACAAAGTTGAAAGGAAGGCCTTTCGTATCATTAACTCCCGTCCACTCACCAACTCTCTGCAATCTCTCTCTCTCCGCCGCAATGTTGCATCTCTCTCGCTATTCTATCGCTACTATTCTATCGCTACTATAATAATCAGTGTTCCTCAGAGCTATCCCAGTGCATATCACCTCCTTTACGTAGGGCACGTGGTACCCGTCTTGCAACTCAATCCCACCCCTACTCTGTGCAACTCTCCAACCCAAGAGTGAAACATTACTCTCAAACTTTCTTCTACTCAACATCTGAGCTCTGGAACTCTCTCCCAGAATCAGTCTTTCCCTCTTCCTATGACTTAAATTGCTTCAAACTCCGTGTGTCCAGGCATTTTGGCTCGAACGTCCCTTGATTTTGGCCCTGTCACTCTTTCAACTATGGGGGAGGCACTCGCTATAGGCAGTTATGCCTTTTGCCTCCCTCAATCACATAGAAAAAAGAAAAAAAAAATCTAGCCGCATTGTCAGTGTTTTCCAGGCTGAGGCTATGATACTAGACTCTGATGAATACCAAGACAGTGCCTCTGATTCATCAGGAGATGAATATTTGCCAACCAGGAAGGAATTGAGGAAGTTGAAGAACCGATTGTCCCTTTGTTTCGTCTGGGTAGTACCGCGCCATGCGCATGTGTTACTGTATCTATACCACCTCCTGCTGATTTGCAAGGCACTTCATCACTTTCTGATGATTCTGATGACTCTGAGAAAGAAGTGGAAGACGCCGATTACCCTATGGCCTTTATACATGTGCCAGGGCAGTCGCAGAAAGTGATGATAATGAGGGCGATGATGCTGCTGTTTCTCCCCCTTGAACAAAATTATCCCTCGCAACTTCTATGGGCTATCCAAAGGCCCTCCTCTACCGCAGAGGCATTATGAGGAAAGTGAAGAAAGTGTGAGTGAGTTTGTAAGGACGCCACCATGTGCCCACCCCCCACGCCGCCTCTACACAACAACTCAACGCGCATTTCCATTTCGTGACTCCTCACCAACATGTGCGTCACCACCACCTGGTTCTCTGCCTTACACATCCACTACAACACCTACACCACCTTCATCACCACAGCCAGGGCCCTCTCATCGGCCGGACACTCTTTAACCACCTTCATCGCCAATGCCAGAGCCTTACCCTAATCCCGACACTGCCAGACGCCTTGTCGCCCAACGGCGTTGGCATGTTGTAGCCCGTGGACATGCCCCCCGCGGCTGTGTGTCGAGGAGGGTGTTCCTAATATGTCCCCATAGTCCTGACTCTGCCTCACGTTCTAGGTAGAGGTCGAGATCGAGATCCAGGTCAAGATCAAGGGGAAGGGCATCACCTGCGTCTTCTGCAGGAGATCGTCTGTCTGACGATAGAGTAAGGGGGAAGCCGACCCGAGGCAGGAGGCTTGGGACTGGGTTAATAAGGAAGATTTCATCCCAGTGCTTATGATTTTGGGGACGAAAGGGAGGCAGGCCCCACCTTCCCCAACATCAACAGGCATGCCACCAGACTGGTCATCTTCCTGCATTTTTTTACTGAAAACCTGATGTCCATAATTGTATACCAGAGCAAGTGGTACAATTATTATTATATGGGTGCAAAAACTGACCCCACACTCCTCCTCACCTCAAGTGGTATGACATCACGGCCTCGGAGATGTACTGCTTGTTGGCGATCATTCTACTGACAAAGAAGTCTTCCACCAGGAAGTACTGGTCCTGAACTCTCTGATTGGCACCCCTATATTCGGCAAAATAATGAGCCGAAAAAGATTCATTGCCATAATGGGTAACCTACACTTCACTGACAGTCTAAGTAGTCGCAGGGTTGTAGTGGAGCAAGGCCTTGGTAGTAAAGACACCAAACAAAGAATTAGGTCTATTTTCGAATACCTGAAAGTGAAGTTTGCTGCCGCTTTCAGACCGTACCAGAAGCTTGTTATTGACGAAAGTTTGGAGTTGTGGAGACGAAACATTGACATGCGTCAGTACATCCCTTCAGAACGTAAGCGGTACGGTCTGCAGTTGTTTGTGATGTGCGACTGCCGCACTGGCTACATTCAGGACATGATTCTTTACTTGGGTGGCAAAACTGAGCTGCTGCCTTTGAGCCAATATGGTGTTTCTAATGGTGTGGTCATGACAATGATGCAGGACTACCTCAACATGGGCCACATTCTGTACCTTGACAACTGGTACAGTAGCCCCTCCCTCGCCCTCTACCTGCACAACCACAACACCGGAACCGTATCTTCATGCCCCCTCTGCCAAACAGGAGAGAAGCAGGCTCGGTCAACTACCTGATGGCCAACAATGTCATCCTGTTATCCTGCATGGATAACAGAGATGTCAACATCCTCACCACTTGCTTTCGAACCCACCAGACGCCGTGCCCGTGCAACAGGTGAACGTGTACAGAAACCTGTTGCAGTCATTGACAACAACCTGAACATGAAGCTGGTAGACAAGTCTGATGCGGTAAGTCGAGTGTGCCAAGAAGACAATGAGCTGGTACAAGAAACTCTTTTTCCATCTCCTCGACATGACACTGTACAACCGTCATATTTTGTACACAGTTATAACTGGTGAACGGAAACAATGAAGAATTACTGCATTGAGCTGGCACGAGAGATCCTGGTGAAAAATATGACAGGACTCAAAAGGCAGCAATTACCAGCATATCGTCGGCCTGCAACAGAGTGAAATGCAAGGTTGACAAAACGCCACTTTTGCCACAACATTCCTCCAACACCTACCAAGGAGAGACCCTGTAGGCGGTGTCATGTGTACCACAACACGGCACGCAGGACCTCAAAATGGAAGGAGACCAGGACCTACTGCCCACAATGTGATCTGAGACTGGGTTTTCCTCAATGTTTTGAAGAATTCCACACTCTAGAACACTTTTAACCCCCTGGCCCACAAGCGATTTAATAAAAAAGTACACTCCAAGAGCAGCAACTTGTCAATTTTATGTTTTTCCTGAAAACACATGGGATGAGTTTCTAATGAAGGAAAAACAACATAAAATCGCTTACCTAGTTCATTTGGAGGTCCTGGGGGGCGGGCGGAAGTCACAATTATCATTGGGTGATGAGTAGGCAATATACTGGCATATCACTCCCGCGCGAGCCCACACGCACGCGGCTACACTCAGGGGTTTGCCAACCATCAGTATTGTTCCGTGGGATCCTAAAGTAGTTCCCATACAAATCTGAACCCTCTAGGTGCCACAGAACATGAGTAATTAAGACGGATACAGATAATTATCATACTGTGATTATCTGTTATATCTGTTATCATATAACATACTGTGTTATATCATACTGTGATTATCTGTTATATACTGTGATTATCTGTTATCTATTATATCTGTGTTACAGATAATTATCATACTGTATTCACCAAGATGGCAAATACAGATTCAGGACCGTCTAAATTCCGGACTGACTGGAGCAAGTGTTGTCTTTGCCAGAAGAAGAAGAGTGAAGAGCTCAAGTCACCACGTGCACAACAACCACAAGAACATGATGGCTACACTATGATTGCGACTACTATACCCCTCTTTCACGCAATTAAAGAGATGCCTATTGTTCTGGATCCAGCCAGACTTGATGATGGTGGTGGCATTGAAGAAACTCTGAGGAGGAACTAGGCGCAGTATCACCAAAGTTGTCGCCTTATGTTCAACAACACGAAACTGGAGAGAGCCAGAAAAAGAAGAGCAGAGAGTGCTCAGCCAGTAGAATGCCAGACCAAGCTGCGTAGAACCAGCCTTGAAGGCCAAACGTGTTTCATATGTGACAAAGAAGCCCCATCCTCTGAACTCACACAAGTTATGACGATGAACCTCAATAACAGACTTAATGAATGTGCCCAAACTTTAAATGACGGAAAACTTCTTGCAAGACTCAGCGGTGGAGATGCTATTGCACAGGAGCTCAAATACCATTTTGCATGCTTGACAGACTGTACAATAGAGAGAGGACGTACCTCAGAGCCACCAAGAGACTGGAACAGGAACGTGCACCCGAAGAGGATGCCCACCCACAGGCATTCTCAGAGCTAGTCACATATCTAGTGGAGACCACCAGATCTGGCGAGGGTCCTGCAGTCTTCCGACTTGCAGACATAGTTCACCTGTATGCCCAGCGCCTGGAACAGCTGGGTGTTGATGCACCTGCTGTCAACTCCACAAGACTGAAGGAAAAACTGCTGTCAGAAATACCTGAGTTGGAAGTGCACAAGCAGGGAAGGGATGTTCTTCTGGCTTTCCAGAAAGATGTGGGCTTTGTCTTGTCAGAAGCCTCTGACTATTATAGTGAAGCTATTATCCTTGGCAAAGCAGCTAACATCTTGCGAAGACATATGCTGGACCACAAGTCCACATTTGATGGAACCTTCCATGAGGGGTGCATCGAGCAGGCCATTCCACTCACTCTTCTTCAGTTTGTGGCCATGCTTGAACACGGAGCGGACATCAAATCTCAACTGAGGTTTGGCGCATCAAAGACAGATCTAGCAATTGCTCAGCTGCTTCAGTACAACTGCTACGCAAGGTACAAAGAAGGAGCAGCAACTCACAGACACTCCAAAGACAGAGAGACCCCATTCCCTGTTTACATGGGGATGTCCGTCTACACAAAGACCAGAAAGAGAAAGTTGGTGGAAATGCTTAACGAGCATGGCATCAGCATTTCATACGACAGGGTGCTACAGATATCTGCACAGCTGGGAGATGCAACAGTCAGCAAGTACATGGAGGATGGGGTGGTCTGTCCACCACTTCTGCGAAAAGGGCTGTTCACCACATCAGCCATGGACAACATAGACCACAATCCCACTGCAACGACAGCGACCACTTCTTTCCATGGAACCAGCGTCTCTGTTTTCCAGCACCCAACCAAAGAAGACGTGGCAAAGGGAAGAAGTCTGCTTGGCAAACCTGGGATGTTTGTGATGAGGCTTCCGGTGTCTTCAGCAAACTCAGCCAGTACCCACCGGTAGTTGATGATGAAGACCTGGAGACCTTGGAGAAGTTTGTGGTCATGATGTACGACAGATCCAGCACAGCTGAAGGTGTCGATGATGCGAGGTTGGACATGTTTGCTCGGAAGCAGAGGCCGTACGAAGCCATTCCTCCAACCCGAGCAGCACTGAAGCAGCATGTAAGCGTGTTGCCTACCAGACGGGCTGTATCTGGAGTCAGTCAACAGTACGTCAACCAGAAACGCAGACTCCTGCCAACTGGGGCTGGACCAAGAAAGGAGATCTGTGGCAGATCATTTAGACAGAGCTCCCACCCATTGCAGAGAGTTGCCAGCAGCTGACCAAGTGTGGATGCAAGTCGGAATGCTGCGGTTGATGCAAATGCTACTGCTTTGGTCTGACCTGCACGGCACTGTGCAGCTGCAGATGCGAGGTTTAGAAGCGTTGTAGTATACTCATCCAGGCAGCAAGACAATAAGTGACAAACAAGTATAGGCCTACTGCCTACTTGTACATCCAATAATATATCGGACTGATGGTGCCTATGATATGGGCACTTTTTACCCTAATTATGATTCCGGGACTGATATTATGGTACAAGGAAGCTAGTGAGTAAGTCCATGGTTCCAAATTCGGATTCTACATAGTGAAAAATTTATGATTTGACACCAAGATCATTCAAATAGGACAAGTCTTTGCGATTTAATTGCGAAATGCAATGTTTCTGTATATTCAATGGCGGCCATCTTGAAAAATGGCCGCCATCTTGAATTTGTAGGTGGCTAACGGGTTTTATCAAAAGAACAATCCCCAAGGAGTATGTGTGCAAATTTTGGTGCTTGTTTCCAGAAATGAACGATTATTCCAGTTATCTGCCCCACTACATCAGGCATATGTGTCCTCATTGGTACTCTTATACATACAAGTAAGATCAACTAAGATAATAATTTAAAGTTTTGTCACCTTAAATATAAAATAATGTAAATTAACAAAGCAAAACAAAATATAAACAAAAACAAAAATACTACTGAAACAACACTAATAATCCTAATGACCAAGGGGATCTTATTGCTTATACAATTAAGAATATATATTGACAAAGTTGTTATAACTAATAAATCTATTTGTTTGAAAAATAATGTCTTAGATTTGTTTTAAATGCTGGAAAACTACACTGAACTCCTTTGTGCCTGAATGTTCTTTTCATTAAGTTTGTTCTTGCTATAGGGATATGCAATTGTTGTCTCTGTCTTGTTAGGTGGTGATGTATATTCATATTTGTAGTAAACATTTCATTCAGGATCGGTGGTACTATGACTTTGATAGTCTTGAACATCAATTTTGCTATTGAAAATGTATGCACATCGGGGAAAGGTAATATGTTTAGTGATTTGAATATTGGTGGTGTATGTGCTCTGTAATGAGTTGATTTTATTATTCTAACTACTCTTTTTTTTGTAAAGTTTTATTGGCTTGATGTTGACTTCACTGGCTGTACTCCAAATTTCTATGCCGTACGTTATAAATGGATACACAAAAGAGTTATATAGAGTCACAAGTGTTTCAGAATTTAGAGATTTCCTTGCCTTACATATAATTCTTAACCCATGGACGGCGAGCGTCCTCATATGAGTCCGTACTGGGCGACGGCGAGCTTCCTCATATGAGCCAAGGCCTAAAAAAAAACGTTTAAAAGGCCCAGTAGCACTTAAAAAAAAGGAAATGGTGTTTAAGTGAGATAATTCCCCTCCATACCTTCTATCACTCCTCCACATGTGTCAAAATCCCCTCCTTTCCCACTTCCCCCCCCCCCTTCAATTATCACCTATTTTTCATCTTATTCCCATATTTATTGGTGTATTTATCATGCCAATATCTCCAAACCGATCCTAGGGTGTGGTGTTGCGTGTGTCTATGCGTGGGAAAGAGAGAGAGAGAGAAGCCTCACACCCTCAGTCTCTCTCCAGGCACCGAGAGGGGAGGATATACATCGTGGCTGCCTCACATTTCATGAATGACCGGTCGGCAATAATTCGCGATTTTGACCATCCAAACACTATTCCCACTTGTTTTATTGTTGTTACATGTTCCTATCTTCATATTAAACGTAAAATAGGCGCATATGAATAAGTATTAACGATATTTATCGTAATATTACGATTTTAGGCGGGAATGGAGCCTAATATTGCCGCCCAGTTACATGATGTTCACTACACACAGCTCGCCGTTTTTAGGTTAATTAAGTTAATCGGATGTCTTGTACGAGAATAAGTTAACAAATTATTGTTCCTCAGAGTTCGTGCTAAAGCAGGAGTTTTCTTAAAGATGTAAGAATATATGACAGTTGGCAATCAATCACTAAAGTTGTATATTTGTTTCCCCTCTTTTAATGTATGTCGATTTTAGTTTTAACCCATCTAGCCCCGCTCAACAAAAAGAAACTATATGTATCACCCAGGCCCAGCCACTTTTTTTTTTTTTTTTCTTTTCAAATCATAGAAAATGCTTATATAATACACACGCATGCTAAGAGTACTCACTGTGCCCATTTTGGTGTCCAAAAGGGGATGGAGGGGTAGGAGGAGAGGGGAGGGGGGTGCCCTCCTCGGGCATTTATATGGCTGCCGCAGCTTTGAAACTCCCGCCTCCTACCGCCCGCCCAGCAGGCCGCAGCAACGCTGCCATGTCTACATCATAGGCGAGCGGAAAGCGGTGTTTCTGATTCGACCTGAGAGTTTTATGTGGCACCACAACACATATGACATACATTATGTAGCACATATAATGTTTCTGAGTGTAGGTATATTGTTCTGAGTAATGTATAAGTAATGTTTACTTGGATACGTGGCAAGGTGTGGTGTCTGGCGGCCATTGTCACTAGCTTCGTCAAAACAATGCACACACATACGCACGCAGACATGTCACTTTGCCCCAGACGCTCGCTCACTCTCGCTTTCTGTTACTGTTTTTATGTATATTCCACCTTATATTATTAGATTCGTGTCCGACACTGTTATACATAATATGGAGTGTCAATTTCACTTGTATAATTTGTGTTTGTCACTATGTTTATATACTTCAATAACTATTTACACTTTGTATATTATATAGTTCTTACTCAATATTTACTTTCACTTTCACTTAGTTTTTGTACTTCAATGAATATTTACACATAGTTTATTTTATAGTTTCTTACTCATTATTATTTACATTTATTTAGCATTTTTTATCGCATTCCCTACACTCACTTTTCTTAACCCCTCCGACCCCAGGGACGCACATTATGCGTCGCCTATGTATGTAACCCACTTGAGACTGAGACTGAGCCAGCGATGTGCCTCAAGGATCGGTCCTTGGTCCGGTTTTATTCATCATATATATAAATTATTTATAAATAGGAAGCTAGCTGTACTGCTGCTTGCTGATGATACAGTTCTGATGAGCGATAATGAATGGGAGTTGCAGGGTAAATATGTTTGGAACAGTGTACGGAAAACGGAATCTGAAGGTAAATGCGGGGAAGAGCAAGGTTATGGTCTTCGAACGGGGTGAAGCCACAGAGTGTGAGGTGAAGTTGAACTGTCAGGCTATGGAGATTGTCAGATCATTTAAGTATCTGGGCAGTGTGTTGAGTAAAGATGGGACTATGGATGAAGAAGTGCGGGAGAGGGTGCAACAGGGGAAGAGGGTTGTAGGAATGCTGAAAGCAGTAACAAGAAATAGGGTGGTCAGTATGGAAGTGAAGAAGTCCTTGCATGACAGTGTGGTAATCTCGACACTGACTTACGTAAGTGAAGCATGAATGTTGGTGGAGAGACTCAGACCAAGAGTGAGAGGGGTGGAAATGAGTTACTTAAGAAGTGCGTGCGGAGTTACATGGAGGGATAGACAGATAAATGAGGAGGTAAGAAGGAGGTGTGGTGTGGAGGTAGATGTGCTGGAAAGTGTGAAAAGGAACACCTTGAGATGGTTCGGCCATATGGAACATAGGGGAAGCAAGAGAATGACTAAGAGGTGTACGAGAGTGAGGTGGAAGGACAGAGAGGAAGAGGTAAACCGAAAGAGAGGTGGATAGATGGAGTGAGGAAGTATATGGATGAAGGCTTTGCTGGTTGGGAGGAAGGGCGTTGACTGACTGGGGACAGAGGTTCATGGGGCAGTTCGTTCATGGCCACCCCTTCTGGGATCACGGAGTTAGGCAATAGATAGATAGATAGATAAATTATATTGACGTAGGTTTGGTTTGAATAACTTTATCTCCATATTTGTTGACGTTACAAAGATAGGGAACATAGTCTTGAGTGGGGAAGACAGAAATAGCCTACAGTCCGACTTAAGCCAAATGGATTGGTCAGAAAAGTGGCAAATGCCCTTTAATGTTGACAAACGTCAAATTGTGCACGTTGGTTCAAAAAACAGAAAGTATGATTATCAAATGAAAGGCCAACCAATAATAGCAAACTCTAAGGTTAAAGATCTCGGGGTTATAATATCAGAACACCTAAAATCCTCAAAGCAATGTGCGGCTGCGGCAAATAAATCTAACAAAGCCTTGGGATTTATCAAAAGAAATTTTACCTATAAAAACGAAAACATTATGTTGCCGTTATTCAAAAACATTGTTAGACCCCATCTTGAATATGACGTTCAGTTCTGGTCCCCGTATCTCAAGAAAGACATGACAAAAATAGAATCTGTGCAGTGTAGAGCAACTAAACTAATTCCCTCTCTGAAAAATAAGCCATATCATGAAAGATTAAAAAAAATACATTTGTTCTCACTAAAGAAAATGAGGTTGCGAGGCCAACTTATCGAGTGTTTTAAGATACTTAAATGATTTTACAGAGTAGATATCAGTGCACTGTGCACGATAAATAATAATGCTGCAACCCAAGGTAATGGAATGAAATTGATTAGAAAAAAGGCATACTTAGATGTGACAACATTTCTTCACATACAATGTGGTGAAAGAGTGGAATAGTTTACCAAGGGAGGTGGTCGAGAGTAATTCTATTAATACGTTTAAGAAAAGACTGGACGATCATCTAATGAAGATTGGATTAATATGAATTAATTATTAGACATGTGTAATTTCCCTTTTAAACTAATTTCTTCCTATACTATTTACAAACTTTCCTTGTAGGCGTTCCTGAAGGTTACACTTCATCCTATATTCCGGTTCTTTAGCCGGAGGGAGCGGAGGGTGGAGAGAGAGCTCTATATATTACTGTCCTATTATTCCACTATAAACTGCCGCTGTCTGGTAGTATTAAGGCCAGACTACCTAGTTGTGACCGCAAGGTCTGTGTGGTCTGAGTATCTGTGTAACTTTCTCTCTTTCCCTATCCATTATTATTCGAAGAGAAAAATCCGTTTAATTGCCCATCACATCCAGACCCAGCTAAACAAACCCTAGTACCAAAAAATGTATCGGGGCAAATTTTTCAGTTTACTATTAATTATTCACAATATTTGCGTATAAATTATTAATTGCGCTCTCACAAATACACATATAATTGGAATATTTAGCTAACATATTATTGCCAAACATATGTTAGCTAAATATTCCAATTATATGTGTATTTGTAAGTTTTAATTTGAAAGTTAGAATAGTATACAGTATATAGGTAAGTGAGTCAAATTGATTTTGGTCCTGAGTGGGGGTTGGTTGTTATGAATATTGTGTAGACATTTTGATTAGTATTTATAGTAAATGACGTACTAGGCGTATACCTATAACAATTCCAAGTCGCAAAGTCGGAATAAAATATTGTATTCACACTATATAGATACTTGTGTCTCAGGTTCGACATAAACAGTAGGTGTAGTTAAGTTTTTATAATATAATCATATATTGCTATAAATCTAGAAGGCCTATTCCTCGATTTATGATATGCTGTGTTTTGCCTATGATAGTAATCTCAGCTGCAAACTGACATGCAAGAATCTTTAATCCTTTTCGTATGACCTTAATCAAATACACTTTGTTCTTATCAAAACCACAAATTCATATTTCCACCTGCCTCAACATCAGTGGTTACAGATATATCGTTATTATGTGATGTACAAATGAAAAATTATCCTTAAAAATTAAAATTAAGTTAAGTGTGTCTAATTTCATGTCTGTATACATTTTTACAGAACACAAATAACATGCATTAAAGTTGCTCTGAAACATCTGTAACTGTTAGGCAAGTCGTTATTACACACATAATTACACACATCTGGCAAAATCTCGCAGTTCTGGTAAATTATAACGTCTCATTAAGTAGTTGGTACATTACTGGGATGTAAAGTGGTCTAGTTACTCACTCTCACACTCTCACTCTCTCTCTCTCTCTCTCTCTGTGCAATAATATTTGTATACTTCCTCTGTTCCTCGCTCTCTCTCCCCATTTTACCTACAAAAACACTACATTGCCTATGAATTATACGTACATATTAATTTCATAAAAGAAAAAACAAAAAGAGAGGGAGTACAAGGAAAGACTAAATGAAAAGTGGATGGAAGTGAGAGAGATGGAAGAGAGAGAAGTAGAGGTTGAATGGCAACAGTTTAAGGAAGGAGTGAAAGCAAGTGCAGAGGTAGTATGCGGCAAAAGGAAAGTAGGAGGCAGAGGTATCAGGAAGGGAAGCGAGTGGTGGAATGATACGGTGAGAAAGGCAGTGGAGGAGAAGAGACAGTGTTTTGAGAGGGTTTTACAAGATGGTAGTGTTGAGGTATGGGAGAGGTACAAGGAGAAAAGGAGAGAGGCAAAACGGAAAATTAGAGAAGCGAAAAAAGATGCAAACGAAAGGTGGGGTCAAAGGTTGAGTGAGAATTTTGAAGAACGAAAGAAGATGTTCTGGAAGGAGGTAAATAAAGTAAGGAAAGTAGGACAACAGAGGGAAGAGTCAGTGAAAGATGAAAATGGAGAATTACTAGTGGAACCAGTTGAAGTGAGGAAAAGATATGCCGAGTATTTTGAATCTTTGTTAAATACAAGAGATGGAAGAGAAGCAGTGATTGAAGCAGAGGTGGATGGAGATAGGTTACCCAGGCCACCCAGGTGGCAGGGAATGAATGAAAGGATTGAGGAAAATGAGGTGAAAGAAGCAGTGAAACAAATGAGAGCGGGAAAAGCAGAAGGTTTGGATGGTATTGCTATGGAGTGTTAAAAGAAGGGTGGAGATGTGATAATAGATTGGTTGGTGAGACTTTTCAATGTGTGCTTTGCTGTGTCAATGGTACCAATAGACTGGAAGAGTGCATGTATTGTGCCGTTGTACAAGGGGAAGGGAGATCGGCAGGAGTGTTCAAGTTATAGAGGTATTAGTTTATTGTCAGTGGTTGGAAAGCTGTATGGCAGGGTGTTGATAGAGAGGATAATAAAGTGTACGGAAGTTGCAATAGGAGAAGAACAGTGTGGTTTTAGGAGGGGAAGAGGGTGCGTGGATCAGATGTTTGCAGTAAGACAGTTATGCGAGAAGTATTTAGAGAAGCATAAGGAGATATTTTGGGCATTTATGGACTTGGAAAAAGCGTATGATCGTGTGGACCGTGAAGCAATGTGGAAGGTGTTAAGGATTTATGAAATGGGAGGAAATTTGTTAGAAGCAGTTAAGAGTTTTTATGAAGGGAGCAGAGCATGTGTGAGAGTAGGAAATGGTGAGTTGAGTGAATGGTTTGAGGTAAAGGTAGGTTTGCGACAGGGTTGTGTAATGTCACCATGGCTGTTTAATATGTTTATGGATGGTGTGGTGAGGGAGGTGAAAAGGAGAACTATGGGAAGAGGATTGGGTTTAGTAGGGAAGAATGGTAGAGATTGGGAGTTGAATCAGTTGCTGTTCGCTGATGACACAGCATTGGTGGCGGATTCTGATGAGAAACTGCAGCGGGTAGTCAAAGAGTTTGGTGTGGTTTGTGGAAGGAGGAAACTGAAGGTGAACGTCAATAAAAGTAAAGTAATGGTGTGTAATAGGGGAGAGCATAGGGTGAATCTAGATGTGAGGCTGGATGGGGAAATATTGGAAGAAGTAGAGTGTTTTAAATATCTAGGAGGAACGATAAGCAGGAGTGGAGGTATGGAAGTGGAGGTAAAACAGAGAGTGTGTGAAGGAAGGAAGGTTTTCGGAGCAATGGGAAGTATGTGGAAGACGAGAAATCTCGGAGTGAAAGTAAAAAGTGCACTGTATCAAGGAATTGTTGTGCCAACAGTGATGTATGGGGCTGAGACATGGGCTCTGAAAAAAAAGGAGAAAAGAGGGCTGGATGTGATGGAGATGAGCTGCTTGAGGAGTATGTGTGGAGTTACTCGTAGAGACAGATTGAGGAATGAAGAGATACGTAGGAGAGTGGGGCAGCAGGAACATTTGTCAGCCAGAGTGGACAGAAGGGTGCTGAGCTGGTATGGTCATGTTGAACGAATGGGAGATGAAAGGCTTACAAAGAGAATATGTGAGTCAGGTACAAGGGGAGATAGAAGGGCAGGAAGACCCCCATTGAGATGGAGAGACTGTGTAAGAAAGGCTTTGGATGATAGAGGAATGACTATAGATCAGGCAGGGGAAGTGGTGGTGGACAGGAGTGAATGGAGAATGCTTGTGAATAGTTGAATGAACACGTGGTCATTTGGAGTAAGGGGTCGGGCGCAAGTTGGACTAGATAATAGTCCATCAGGCGCCTGGCCCGGGGAGACGATTAATATGAAGGGTGCGCCTGGAAGTGTGGTGGGAGGGCTTGTGGCTTTGGCTCTGCTGCATGTCTGCCTGCCGAGATCGGATCCTCTCCGGGTGGTCGGGGGCCGGGGGAGTGCTGGAGCGACCTTGGTGACCCTGGTCTCTGGGTCTTCTCCTGGGTGACCTGGATGTGTGTGAGTTTGTGCTTTTTATCTGTGTTTATTTGTTGTTTTATGTTGTTTTTGTGTTTTCCCTGTTCTTGCTCTGTCTTGAGTCGGCTACCCCCAAAATGGGGATTGGGCCTGAGCATATAGATAGATAGATTAATTTCAAGATAAAAATGAGCGTGCGTGCGTTGGGGGGGTGGGCGTGAGGGTTATAATTTATATGCACGCATGTACAGAAAGACATGCACAGGATACTGGAGGGATACATTCCGACCTTTTCGTCCTATAGTAGGGGACCTGTGGTTCAGTGGTTAACATGTCCGGCTAACAACCTAAATGTCCCAAGATCTATTCCTGCGCAGGGAAAGACAGGATGGCCAGTCTCGTAACACCCAATTCCCCTGCTCACCTAAGCAGCGAATTAGGTACAATTGCGACGTCCTCTCTGTTGATATAGGTTAAGTGCATACACAACATATATACAGAGTGTACACATGCCTTAATCATATTGCAACATACACACATGTACTTTCAGGGCAATACTATCATTGTTTAATATCCCATGATAATATACCGTAGTCTGTAGTATCGGCAGCGTTGCACCAAATATATCCGGCACCGCTGCACATGTTTTCATCAGTAACATCCGGTCGGCACTCAGCATAACAGTGTCCCCCCGCTCTCTGTATATCTTTGGCTAATAAGAACCTATAAACTTATCTCTGGACTTTTATTCTACATCCTTGTGCAAGAAAGGATTATCAAGGTTGTTGTAGCTTCACATGACAACCATAAATGGTGCAGTGTATTAGTACAGCCAGGAGATACGAGCCAAGACCGGATTATCAGCCAGCCATCTTGCAAGACCTCATCTCTCCAGCCCTGGATATATTAGTGTGCAGTGCTTTATAGTGCAGTGAAGTGCTTAAGAGTGTAGTGCAGTGCCTTTATTATATGTCCCATGTCATTTGTGCCCATTCCCGACTTGCTGTGAGGGTTATAGCTGCTGAAACACAGCTGGACAAGAGCGAGGAGTAGCATACCCTCCCCCTCTAACGTCTCCAGCAACACTAAAGCTCTCACCCCTCAGTGGCCCTCAACTTGCCCTCCAGCTGGCGGTCCATGCGCACACAGAGGTACACGCACATCGCTGCCAAGCCAACATGGTGTTGCCAAGCCTACCGCACTCACGCACTCACTCTCTCTAGCACAGATAATTTCTTGCACTTTTAACTAAACTGTTCCAGTTGTACTGCACATTTTAATCGTTCCTGCAAGACTACAGTGTGTCAGCTATCAACCAATTATGGAGGGAGATGAGCAGATTCATGGGAAGCCCAGAGACACCCCACACGACCATACTGGGGAGGGAGATAATGGTGGAGCTACTGGTGGAGATAGTGGTGGAGATAATGATGGAGATACTGTTGGAGTTGCTGGTAAGGGGTACCAGTCAGTTCATTTCACTCCACCTCCCCAACCTCCCCCCACTTTACCTCCCCTACACTATAGGGGGATGCCACCCCTGTCACCACACCCTGCAAGTCTACAACCTACCACAAGTGCAGACCTCCTTCAGCTCATACAGTATATGGAGCAATGCAGACAACGGGATGACTATACCAGGAGACAGGAGGAGGACCGCAGACAACAGGAGGAGGACCGCAGAAGGTGGGAAGAAGAAAACCGACGACAGGAGGAGGAAACAAGACGACGCACGGAGGAGGACTACAGGAAACAGATGGACGATGCCAAGTTCTCCGCCCTTGTCCAGGCTCTGGCCCAAATTACCCCACCTTCCGCCGCACCTACACCCACCTCACCGGGGACAACACCCCATTCCACAACATCCTCCACCCCTACAGCTCCAGCTCCACCACCACCACAGAAGGCTATCACCCAGAACCCGCCGCCCCTTCGTGCTGATGCCACCTTCCAGGTTTTCAGAGAATGGAGGCGTCGGTGGGACGATTACTCTATTATGGTAGACTTATCTAAACTACCGAGGGAGAAACAACTGATCCAGATGCGGATGTGCTTAACCCTGGAGACACAGCGGTTTTTCGAGCACACCTTAACCCCTAAATGTCGGCGCGCAACATAAGTAGAGTATAATAAATCTGGACTATCTGGCGGCGCGCGGCATAGGTCGTGTGGCAATTTCAGCACGTAATGTTGCTGAGAGAGAGAGACAAGTGGTGGCAGGAGAGTAGCGAGCGTATAATTGCTCCAGACCACCGCGGCGAACCTACTGACACGAATCCCACCTCCTCCCTCCCTCTCTCACTCGCTACATGAAATAATGCAATGGAGCTATGTAGGCCAGCCGGGCGGTACGGGGCAAACTTGATATGGAGTTATGGAGTCCAGCCGGGCAAGGAGGGTTAATGAGCAGAGATAATTAATGTTCTATGAAAGTACACAATTTATTTAATTTCTTAAATTCTTTAACTAGTGAAAACGTTTATTAGAAATATGCAAAATATTGTTGATATACAGTAGGTTACTATATAATGTTTAAGAGGGTAAAAATTTTGGTAGACTATTAAGATTAGCGCAAAATATCTTATAATTACTTGGAATGTGATATTTTAATAAAAAAATCAATTTTGATATTAATCAATGATTTTTGTCTTTGAGTATAATCGATTACTCACTTGACTAAAATCGTTTGATTTTAATCATGCCAACCCTGTTAATTATTGTTTTAGTTTCCTCCCTAGACCTCCATCAAGCTTAATAAATTAGCCTCAAGATACCCCTTCGAGATAAATTTGTAAATTTTTCGGTAGAAATATTTCCCGGCCAAAGGCCGGTTCTTCAAAAATTACAGGCTCGACAACTAAATAGCACGAAAAGTCTTGATATTTATAAAGAAATTAAATGAAAGGTCTTATAATCGACAAACTAATGGGGTGAACGTCTTAAAATATCGAAACTAATCGGGCTAAACATGAGGGAGAAGGGGGTCCAGAAAAAACAACTATCTTCCCCTTAACCCCTTCTGTACCGGCGACGTCTTTTTAACTTTATTCTGCTAACTATCTGCGATTTTATTCATGTCAGAAAGGGCCTCCAGCAATTAACAGGCTTCAAACTATCTCCCTTTACCCATTTTACTACCACAGATCCTTTGGAAATTGTACAATACCGTCTAAATATAGTTAGAATAAAGTTAAAAAGACGTTGTCGGTACAGAAGGGGTAAAGCCTCGAAACATTTTAGGCGTAAGACCCATATCATTGGTTGATTATATAATCAACACAACATATACTGTACACGTGTGATATATTGTATGTTACCGCTAAATCCTTCCGCTATTCTGCAATATAGGTCTTTCCTGTTCCGCTGACTTGAGACTATGTTCCATTCCTGGAATTGGGTACAGTACAGTATAGACAATATGAATTTCCAACTCATGTAAAGGAATCTTCCACTTACAAATATTCTACCACCCACTTCTAGGAAATATTGTTATATTCAAAGAAACACAGTAACTCACAATAACCTTTCACATATTTCTTGGAAATTGACCAATTCAATTTATACCACTAACTCTCTCAATTACATTTAAATGTACCCCATTAAGAGATGTAATCCTCCCATTACCTCACTAACCTAATCCCATTCCTAACCAAAACAGAGCGTGACAATGTCGGTTGTGTTCGCCTACTTAATTGGACCATCTCAGGTAGGGGGAGGAAAAGTGTGTGTGTATAAACGTAAACAGCATCCAGGATGGTACAGAACACTCACCCTTTTGGCTTCCTGGTAGAAAGGCACTTGTCGGGTGGATTTGGGTCAAGCTTGCACTTTCCCTCCTACCCTTCCCTTCCTCCATTTTATCCCCCATGCTTTATTATACTGTCTCTCTTGCCTGCCTTACTTTACTTTATTTGATAGTTTTTCACGTCTTTGGAATAGTGTTTTCACCCCTACTGTACCAGAGGGTATTACTATAAATGTAACCTCCAGTACCACACATTGTGGCCAAAATGGCTTCAGAGTCGAGAGCGAGCAACCTCTCACCCCGAAACTTGAACGAATACTGAGCCAGCTCGCCTGTGGGACCTTATATACACTCTGAGAAGTGTTGCCATTGATTCAAAGCAGTGTTTACATGTCATGGTGCCAGGTACCACTCGGTACAAGCACCGCATATTACGGACGTAAGTCGTACATCGCTGGTACTGGTGAGTTACTTTTTTACTGTCGGCCAATGTACGTCGTTGATATAGCAAGGGTTAAAGAAGCGTCTGTTATTTTTGTATAGCCTTATCTTATCTTCAAGGCTGGTGGTGGCTTTCGGCAATATCTAGGCAATGGCGCACTTCAACCTATTTGAACAAATTCATGATTCAGTAAAACCTGCTTAGTTAATTCATGTCCCATGTTCTGCTCGGTTCCACTATAGTAAAGTACAATATACTATAACTAAACATTTAATGATAATGTACATATCTTACATCACACCTACATAAATGCAAACCTAAAGATGGCCACAATCAATTAGGAATTTACTATTAACCCTCTCTTGCATGGATACACAAATCGCATATTCAGGAAGGGAGTCTGTAAATTCATGGATATGCAATTAGCGTATTCGATACTTTAGAAATCTGAATACTTGAATAACGTAAAAATTAGGGTATGATAAATTTTGGTAGTGGCACGCTGAATAAAAAACATTGGTAACACTTACCCCCTCGCGCTAGGTCGAGAAAGTGAGACTCCTCAGTTTCTCTCAGTCAGTGACAGTCACACTCTGTGGTGGGCTCCTGTCCCTTAAATCATGTTGGATATTCTGCCTGGATGACTGGTAAGTGTATCGAAAATACCTTATGATACAGTCTTGTATCTTAAAATATGTACATTCTTGTGTATATTATATATATATATATATATATATATATATATATATATATATATATATATATATACAGTATATATATATATATATATATATATAAACAAGAGCCAAAACGTAATACTATTATGTATCACTGAAAGGGCGATAATTGAGCTTTCCAATGACACCAGAACCATCCTTCTACGACCACGCGTTCTCTTGCAATGATCGTGCAAGACGAAGGAAAAATCCCTAAAATACGGTAATTTCCTTACATAATTCCCTGTGTAGCGAGGCAGTGAGTGTGGGTGTGTGTGGAGCTGGGCCCAGTGCTGGCGCGACAGCCGTGCCGACCGGTCAGAGTCGGCCTACGCTCCTCCCACCGCTCATCTCTCTCTCAGAGCCAAATATTGCTCAGAATTGCACACCGCCTGAAGTCGGTCCCCGCCTCATAGTCAATGGTTCTCTAGACCGACTTAAGTCCACCCCCGCCAAACAAGAGTTAAAGAGTTAATCATATAATTTTTATTAAAATATTATATACTGTTCATTTGCAACCATTGCATAGGAATGGGCAATTTCCTTAATTCAGTGGCAGTGTTAGAAACTCTTAATTAATTGGTCAGTAGAACCCATTTCTCTGCCATGGGTACTAATCAGAGGAAATATCATCAATACGAGTCCCATTCGTGGCCATTTTTGTCCATAACCAATTAGATCTGCGGCCAATTTGATTTGTAACTGAGTCAAGCAGACTAACTACTTTGATCTATATTTTCTGAGTGATCAATTATGTTCATGGCTGTTTTAGTTTGTGTTCATATTGGTTTACAGCTGTTTTGGCGTATAGCATCTTCCTCTACGTATTCATTCTTACTTTTAACATGGAAAGCGCTAGAGACATGTTTCTTAACGTGCTGCCAATGCAATCCCTTAAAAAGTCAATTCTGAAAAAATATATATATATTTAGCATATAAAGCAATATTACTGCTCCATATGCACATATTTTACTGGTACAAAGAACATGTAAGCATTGAAGAACCAGAAAATAAGTGTAAACAGCAAATATCAAATTAAAAAACATATACAGTATTTGTGACAGGATTGGTAGGAGAAAGTTGGGAGGGAGCGTGACATAGGTCTACAGTCTCTGGTTGCTTGAAACAGACTGACAGTCTTATACTTCATTCACTTAACCCATGCATCTAGCTCCTAACTGGTGTTTGTATTGATGCTCATGATTCACTATTTTATCAGCCTTACCTCACTGGCCAAGAAGAGTGGCAAGGCAATATATTTATTAATATATTTATTCTTCCTTATTTATTCATTAAACTAGATATGTTTAAGTAATTTTAATGATTACTTAATATATTACAGTGCTATCCGAATATTAATAGCTATAAAATATCCCATGAATCGCAATAATAACGTATATATCATAAAATAAACACAAGCGATAAAAATAAATGATAAACACAAGAAGTAAGCGAGAGGTGAAGACTGACTGACTCGGCCCGCGCCCCTTAGCCAATCACAGACTGTGCTTTACTTATTACACATTTATAATAGACAGTGACGGCATTTATTCCCTTGTTTGTGTTTACTGAATTATATCTACGATTGTATGTGTTCCATATGGTATTTTATAGCTCTTAAGGTTCGGTTATCACCTATCACATTATCATTAGAATTACTAAAACTCATCTAGTTTAATTAATATACATAGAATAATACAGAAAAGTTTAATCAATTCATACGATAATATGATAATCTACAGTGATATCCGAACCTTAAAAGCTATAATATGCCACATGGAACACATGAAATTGTAGATGTAATACAGTAAACACAAACAAGGGAAGAAATGCTGTCACTGCCCATTTTAAATGTGTAATACATAAAGCACAAACATAATTCCTGAGGCGACTTATTAATAGCTACGCGAGCCACTGTGGATATATTAGCTAATTTTCATTCACTGTAACTCGTCCTAGCGTGGCAAGTATGTATGTACAGTCGGTCACCTTTCCGACTGGGCCACCTAATGGTAATTTCGCTGGGAGTCTTTCGCTCTGATACTAGTAAGCTCGCTCACTCCCCCCCCCCCCCCCCCCCCCTTCCTGAATCTATTGCATATTAGGTCCCATAGATGGCGTAGTTAGATTTACTGGGAAGGAGAGGGAGGGGCTATAGGGAGTAAGGGGGGGGGGGGGTATTATCGTGTAGGAAAGGTTGGAAGTGTGTAGGGTGGGGATGTTAAGTGAATTATTTCACCAGGTTTATGGTTACCGTTTTGTCTCATGATAATAATTACAATTATTGAACAGCTATTTTTAGTGAAATCTACCTTTAAGAAATATTAGAATATGTATTATTAATTTTTGCAATCATTGCTACAGTTCCGTTCTCCGCTTAAGCTGTTGCTTAACCCATTGCTCTAAACACATGTTAGATAATATATATGGAGAGCTTAAGTCTAATGTTAATAACGTTAATATTAGCACACCCATATGTATAATATATCTTTATATATCAATATTATGTTTCATGACTGTCAACATGGTTTCCATGCAAACGAGAGCTTTTTGGTAATTCGGGAATATAATCACAGTAAAGTTCACACTACCATTACATCAAAAGTCGAACACAATGTTCTCAACAATGTTATACAAAACAAATAAACAAACAAACAAAAATAGTTTATTAGCCTTTTGTACAATTTGATCATGGGCGATTTACATATTAATCTTATTTGATATACAGTATTTTACTATCATATAACTTTTTACAAAGCAGTTTACAAACATTTACTGGCCATGAACTTTTTTTTATTTGGCCTATGTTTATTAACTCATGATAATCGTATTCCGAAAGTAAATTAGTTGATGAACTACCGTAGGTATATATAATAATGCAAATGTCTATGTATTCTATACCATCCAGGAAAATTGGTATGTCAAAAATTAAAGTGAAGCTGGCAACGTATTTTATGATTGATTGTATTAATGATCTATTGCACATCTAGATAAGGACTGAAATACTCTGCATCATCAAACTTCCATTACCTCACTGTAGACGTTTATGCTATTTTTACCTCTATTGTCTCACGACAGAAAGTTGAATATGCTTTGCTTCAATTCCTCGCCAACCTAACACCTCTTAAAATGCCACACTTACAGCTGTTCAGGCATGCCAACATGTGTCACGATATAAATATATACCCTCTATCTTTACTGTCCTTAACAATACAATGGTTTTGACCCACTTGCGTTATCTTGCAATGCTAAAAAATAACAGGTGCTTGATGTGCTTCCTGTGAAGTTGCTTTGATTAGAAAAATGTGCAGAATATAACTGTTGGTATGCCTTGAGACAATATATACTCGTGACTTGCACTGGAAACCATTATTATAGTTTTACTAATTAAAATACAAAGGATTACTGTGGTAATTTGATTTGACAATTAATATACGAAAAATATCATTGTAGAGAACAATGTGTTTGTAGACGTTTACTTTTGGTGTAATGGTTGTTTGACCTTTACTGTGATTATATTACCAAATTACCAACAAGCTCTCGTTTCCATGGAAACTATACATGAAACATAATATTGATATATAAAGGTAATTTTTACATATGGGTGTGCTAATATTAACGTTATTAACATTAGACTTAAGCTCTCCATATACATTATCTTACACGTTTTTAGAACAGTGGGTTAAGAAACAGTTTAAGCAGATAACGGAACAGCAGCATGATATTATAGGAGTTTTGGTTTGCATTAGTAATGTCTATGATTCATTACAATGAATATATTGTTATTTAGACTTGTCCAATGCATGGGTGAATACATGAGAAATCATTTGGATCATATCAGTCCCTTTCAATGAGTGCCAGGCACCCGCCTTGCAACACAGTCCCACTCCTATTCTGTCCAGCTCTCAAAGCCAAGAATTGGTATTCTCAGTCTTTCTTCTACTCAACAGGTGAACTCTGGAACTTCTCCCTTAATACATTTTTCATTAACCCTTTGAGTTAATTTTATCCTATGACTTAAGCTATTTTAAACTTCGTGTGTCCTGGCATTTCTTTAACCACAACGTCCCTTGAATTTGGCTCTGTCACTCTTTTAGCTTTTGGGGAGACACTCGTTACAGGCAACCTGCCGTTTGTCTCCCTCATACACAGACAAACAATGTAACGCGTACGTCATTTGTTAAATGCCATGTTGCTTAATATTCTGTATATACAGTGTAATGTATAATTGTTAAATATAGAACTTTAATAAATACTATATTCAAAGAAATATACCTTAAAGACTTTATATTTATGTTCTTACAACATATACTTATATCATATGTATATATTTCTGAACTATAATTACTACACTATAACAGCCACAAGCAAATGCAAACAAACAGGCATGCACACACACACGTATACGCAAACGCACATAATGGCTATTATTATTTCCACCCACTATTACATGAGGTGTCACGAAATATATGATTATGATATATACTGTATATATATCAATTGCCGTAGCGTACATTTAGTCCTGTTGCTAAATAATGACTTTGCTAAGTGTTCAATGTTGCAACCGAAAATAATTCTCTATAAAAAAACATATTCACTCCGATAATGCTTATTGAGGCACACAGTATTCTGAGTGTGTGTGTGTGTGTGTGTGTGTGTGTGTGTGTGTGTGTGTGTGTGTGTGATTACCGATTATGCCAAGAGTAATGCTTAGTTGACGTAGTTTGCGTTTCCGAGGTTAGAGAGTGATGGTCGACCAATGACAATCACTGTTAAGAATATGTTATTAGTTGCCTGAGATTACACTGCATATACAAGAAAAGCCAATACTGTATTTGTTAAAAGAAATAGTACATTTAAAAAAATAACAAATGTAAGGTAGCTTTCTGAAGTCATAAGAGTAGGCGAACATCTATACTATATCATTAATTATAGCATATTTATCCCCACGACTTATGTGACACCAAATGATAATATGAATTTTAAACAGGTTATATACAGTATAGACCAATAGTAGATGCAAGTTATCAATATGACAACATTCGATGGAGGGTCACGCAAGTATAATGTGTCTAACACAGAAAAAAACAATGCCTTATATGGTGATAATGACGTTATATGTGGACCTATTTTACTCCATATCATTATATGTGTATCTGCCCTTTTGCAATCATATTTACAAGCAGCTCAGCCTCATAAGGATCAGTAGATCTGTTGTTGCTTGTGCTCCTTTTTACTTATTTGTTAAACGTGATATGTTGGGTAAACTTATACAAACATAGGAAGAATGAGATTCTTGAGTTTTAAGGCGTTGGTACCGTTTAAATGCTTCCTCCTTATTGCGGACAGCAGTAGAGAGAAAGAAAATGGAATGTATGCCTCCATGCCCGATAGGATTGCCTCGGTAATGCGTTCAGCACTCTCCGAGGGTCCCCAGCCACAGAAGCAAAATTCATTCCATGGGAAATCAAAGAAGTACTGCCGGAGAGCCTCCCAGTCGTCAGCGCCAAAGTGCCACAAGCGCCGCTTGCTAAGAGGATCAGGTGGCCGTACTGGAGAGATAGGACAGATGACAGAGATAAGTTTATGGTCGGAGGAGCCCAAAGGAGAAAAAAGATCGACAGTATAAGAAGAAGGGTTAGAAGTTAGAAACAAGTCAAGAATGTTGGACCGATCTCCGAGGCTTGCTGAACCAACTGCTCTAGGTCATTTAGGATAGAAAAGACGTAGGCTTGTTCACCAAGTTGGTCAGTAGAATTAGAGGAGAGCCATTGGTGGTGATGAACGTTGAAATCTCCTAAAATGGAGATTCAGAGAAAGGAGAAATGGCTAGAATGTGTTCCACTTTAGAGTTTAGATAATCCAACAATTTGGGAAAGTCGGTAGAGTTAGGGGAAAGACAGTTATCACATAAATATTTAATATGAGAATGACGGAAAGTTTGAGCCATAAAGTTGAGAATTCATAGGAGCCAAAATCGGAAATACGAAAGCCTTTGGCTTTGAAACTAGGATAGAGAAAGTAGGAGGATACAGAGAAGGGGCTGCTGGCAGTTGCTTCAGATACCTGAGTTTCACACCCACTAAATATGTCCGCCTTGGCTGGGATCGAACGAAGGTCAAGCCGATTCAGACGTCAGTGTGCTTGCCACTCGATCGCTGTGGCTCCAGTGCTGAATGAAATTATCAAGCACTAGCCTCAATAAAATGTATGATTGTAGCTAAAACAGTAAAGGGGAACCACGGTCGGGAGGTTCATGGTCGAAGCATGAGCTATTAACTCGGATATTATATGCGACTGTTGTTACAGGAATGAATGGAGGAAGTTTGTTAGGAAGAACATATGAAGGTATTTGTAACCTTTTAATTGACAAACCTGGAAGGTCATCATCCCCGATGTTGTGAAGACTTTGTTGTGGAAGTGTATAGGCCTATCATCTGAGGTGAAGTCAATGATATTGAGGCCTGGTGAATGTTGTTCCGAATATTAGAATACTTGCTTTGGCAGGTATTTATTGTATTCATTTTCTCCCGGTCATCATTGTTCCCTTTCTAATGTCCCTTGCTAACCCTCCCCATCTATTTAACGGGAATGAAGGGTTGGCTACTGACTGTCTGACTGCCTGTTACACTTTCTGTGGTAGCATTAGCATGACCAGGTGCTGTCTGTTATATACTAATGACTATACTGTTTCAGCGACCAGGTAGATGTCAATAGTTCCAGCTGATTGACTTGTGCGACCGTGATTATTTACACCTTTAAGAATTAATAATTACTAAAAGACGAGACATTGAAAAAAGTCGCATTAGCCAATCAGCTAGACTTATTGACATCTAGGTGAGCCGTTCTCACCTCAGCGTCGCTGAAACAGTGTATAGTGATCCAGCAGCACACATAGTGGACACCTTAACAATACCCATCAGGATTTTACAAACTAATGGTCCTCCAGATATTATCTGCCATCACTCCCAGTGCACTCGGTTTATGATTACGCATATAGTTATTATTAATTATATAGGGTGACTGGCTCTTATCTAACTTATACATTTTACTGCACGTAATATATAATTACCCTTGCATAGATTTAAGCATGTAATATTTAACGTTAACACAGTTATATTGGCATTTAAACCCAACACACACACACACACACACACACACACACACACACACACACACACACACACACACACACACACACACATACACCTGCCACGTGGATGAGGTTGCGGTCATCCTCTTTATACCAGTTGTGATATATTTATGGTCTCTTCAGGCCTAGCGTGGTTGCTAAGTTTCAGTATATCTTAAATAGTTCCTACGCATGTTTTTCGCTTCCAGAAGCCAATAGGTCTAAGTCATAACATGATTGGTTGTTAAAATATCAGTGGATATATCTTTTTCATGAGCTACCCTGGCAACCTGTAACGCGCTGAGTTAGTTGCGAAAGATAATAATTGGTAGATAGTGCGGTCCCTGTGACTCTCCTGCCAAACCACTATTCCTACAGAGAGAGAGAGAGAGAGAGAGAGAGAGAGAGAGAGAGAGAGAGAGAGAGAGAGAGAGAGAGAGAGAGAGAGAGAGAGAGAGAGAGAGAGAGAGAGAGAGATGGCTAGAGCCATAACATATACTGATATGCGCGTGCATGCAGTGAAACATTAGTGTTTATCAAAACACACGTGTGTATGTGTGTGTCTTTGAAATATCATATTCACATTCTTGATTACAAAGTTTCCCAGAGGTTAGGTTTGCTCAATCGTCTGTTACCCCCTTATCCCCGTACAGCCTCTTTCTCCGTACAGGGACACTGTTGTAAGCGTATCAGGTATTGTTCCCATATGAAAAATGCCTCTCAAAGGGTGCAGTCAAAGGCATGTAATATCTACTCTTCTCCACCATATTGTCTACAATCTCTCCACATTGTGAAAATTGCATTTATGTTACTGTTATGCCATTATTATAATCAGTGTTCTTCACAGCTGTCCCAGCGTATACCTCTCACTCTGCAGAGACAGAAGGCCACCCACTTTGTAACTCATTCCCACCACTTTTCTGCCCACCATTCAAAGCCAACAGTTAACTTAAATTTCCCCGTCATTTTTCAGCTCAACAAGTAAAGTATGAAATTCACTCCGTAAATGTGTCTATCCCTCACCCTATGACTTTGTTTCAAGCTTTGCGTGTCCTGCAGTTACATTCCAGTGCACCTTGAATATGGTTCTGTACTAATCATTCTGTTCTGACCGGGGGAAGGGGGCCAATAGGAGGTCAAAATGTGTATAAGTAGTTTTGCCTCTTGTCTCTTTCATACGAAAAGATTTTTTTTATTAGGTAAAGGGAAGTGGAGAACATCAAACCTTTGATTGTCATATGGAGGAATTGGGTTGCTTGTAATGGGAATTTGCATTACATAGGTGAAGTGGCTCTGCGGGCCATTTTTTCATATGTTTAGATGAATATATAGAGTAAACATTACCAAGGACTTATTCTTTTGATTAATAAATACTCTATGCACAGATATTAGAGTCAAGCTTTCGTGTATAAGTCTCTTCGATGTATTCGTCCATTTAGTTCGTCTCTCCCTTTCCCTCTCGCTCTCTCTCTGAACGGTTTAATTATATTTGCATTGATATCCAAATGTATATGCTAATAACAAACACCTTTATCATACATATCAACATTGGGAAATGCAAACCACTAAAACTTCTCTGGGGGCTACTTTGAAAGTATATAGCGTTTTCCAATGAAATTTTAGTAGGACCTATTTTTCTTATAAGTTATAACACCTTTGAGGTTTGTAGCACTTATTTCCGAGCAAATCATTTATTTGTTTCTACTTAAGTAGGTTACCAGTTCTAAAGTCTGATATTTGTATACTGTATTTTAGTCATATATATATATATATATGTTTTCTTCTCAAACACAAAATACACATCTGGAGAATATCATAATTATATCAATATATGTTACACTGCTTTTATTGCTGAATTACCTCATAATTTTGCTCTAACAGTGTAGGCTTCTTTGGTGTAAGCGACCAGTTATGAAAGCTGTTATTTTGGTATGGGCATTTCACTAATGACGACTAGATGGATATGGATATGCAATACATAGAAACAATATTTTATTTTAAGTAACAACACAATGTTACACATAATGCTGTATTTGAAGAAAAAAAGGCATGAGACAGAGAGGTATGAGAAGCCCCAAAACAAATGCCGCAAATCGACAATACGGGCCAGCCAGGGACCTCAACCAAAATTAAGAGACCAACATTAACCCAAAGAAAAGCAAATGAACATCAGCTAAGGAAAAGACTAATCTATAATGTGGATATATATAGATAGATAGATAGATAAATAGATAGTGTGAGTGAATGAGTGAGAAAGAGCTGTCTTACTAAATAGATAGTGAATCTAGCAATCCCTACACATTGGTTTGCAAACAATAATTACACATCAACAAATATTTCTTAAAGGCAGATTTCACTAGCAAAAACTATTTACATCTTAATTAAGATCAAGAGATAAAACGGTAACCATAAACCTGGTGAGATAATTAACGTAACCCCCTCCCCCAACCTACACACTTCCAACCTTCTCTACACAATAACCCCCCCCCCCCCCCCTACCCCCTTCTCCATGTAGCTCATCCCGCTCCTTCCCAGCAAATCTTTCGACGCCATCTATGAGACATATTATGCAACAGATTCAGGATGGGCGGGGGGGGGGGGGGGGAGCGATCTTAGTAATATCAGAGCGAAAGACCCAGCGAAATTACCATTAGGTGGCCCAGTCGGAAAGGTGACCGACTGTACATACTTAGGCACACTACCCCACAGCTTGGGGTGGGCGACTCGAGACAGAGTCCGAACAGAAACAATATTAAAAGTTCCAATTCTTAAGGTCCGGGACCACTTTCGCATTCCCTCACCCATTTCTCTGTCTCGTCTAGTAGGTGAATTTTACAAGGGGAGGAGGATTCGTAGCCACCCGCCCCCGAAGTAGGAAAAGTAGTACATGAAAAGAGACAGACTAAAACGGCTAAGCTTGCCAATCCTCACTCTGGACAGGACCAACCCTCACCCTGGACAAGACCAGATCTCACCCTTGGTAACTGTTAAGTAATAGAGTTAATCACATGAACAGATGTCCCATTGAAATATTCCGGTTTCAATCTCTCTATAAAAAGTCTAGTGAAGCAAATTATGGTAAACTTTCTCTGTTCAATATAAATATTAGGACTATTAATTTTCCATTATGTCATAGATAAATTGCTTTCCTGTACTTCCCCTCGTTGTCCCTCTTCCCGCCTCCGTGTCAGCAGTATTGAAGAGGCATTCAGAAGTTTGTATGGGTAATATCCGTTTATATCCGGTCCAGTTATTGCCATTGACTGTTATTGGTGTTGGAATGGGGCTGGTGAGAGAGTTGGTAGGAGAGTGGTGAATAATATGAATCAGGAATGACTTAGGTTATATAAATAATAGGCATGGAAGTTTATATATTAGTATATACTCTGAGATCAGTAAAGTAATGGATCAGTTATAAGGATAATAATGAAATTAAACATTGATTATTCAGCGTGCCTCACAACCCTTGTAAATTGAAATAGTTGGTGGATCTTTCGAATATAACCAGCCTTTTAGCAATTCCTTCCTTTACAATACTTTGTTAAATTTCGGTCTCAACATTCAAATGATCAAATAAAGAAACTAGAAATCCAAAATGACAGTTCAACCGGACAACAAATGAATAAGCTATACGAATCGAGTCTAGAAGAAATTACCCTGACAAAGTACATAATAGAGCATAGCTGGTGCAACTGATTAAGATGATTCCACGCATCGACAACATATATATCAGTAAGTTCTACACAATAAAGAATTCAAATTGCACTTTATTTAATTAATATACTATTTAATTCTAGTGTGTCACACCAAGTTTTGTTTTTTTGCATACATACATGCATACATTTGAAGACGGAGTGCTCCAAATGAAGTGTGTTTCAGGTCTCATATTCTAATGGCGGCACTCAAGACAGCCCTGTTTTGAGCTGCCTCACTTGTAAGGTTTTTAAATTCCACAACTTTCTTGGTCTACCCCTTGGTGCAGCTCCCTCCACGTTCATGGACTTTCATCTGTTCCCTCTACTAAATTCATCCATCCTCTCCACATATCCAAGCCTGATAGTTCGCATCCCATCACTGATATTTTGTTATACCTAATCGTCTCCTCAGCTCTTCACTAGATATCCTATCTTACAGTTTGGCCCCACACACCCATCTCACAATGCTCATCTTGTTGATATCATCCGCTTTGACAGGCCTTGTTTCTGAAGCATATGTCTTTGCACTTCTAACATATGAAGTGTACACCTTTCCCTTCAAGGGGAGAGAGAGTCTTCTCATAGTAAGTAATGATAGCAGTTCTCTGAACATTCCCCAGCCGCATCTAGACGAGATGTAAAAAAACTGCAGGGGTAACATGTTCCGGGAGCCATGGAAAAGGTTAAGGGAGACCTTTGTCCAACATTGAACCACCAATGGTTGATGATGATGATGATGTTGACATACGGAGACTCACATATACACCTGAGTATATACTAATGTTTTTGGACCTAGCACGGAATCGACCTCACAATCTTAGGAATAAGAGCAAAAAGGAACTTTACTAATCTAAGATCTTGGGTTCGATTCCCTGGAAGGATATACAGGTATGTATATATATATATATATATATATATATATATATATATATTATATCTTTCTTCTATTCAACTGCTGAGCTCTGGAACTCTCTCCCAGAATCACTTTTTCCCTCTTCCTATGACTTAAATTGCTTCAAACTCTGTGTGTCCAGGCATTTTAGCTCGAACGTCCCTTGATTTCGTCCCTGTCACTCTTTGAAATCTGGGGGAGGCACTCGCTGCAGGCAGTTATGCCTTTTGTCTCCCTCATTCACATAGATAAAAAAAATAAAATATATATACACAGAGAGAGAGAGAGAGAGAGAGACCCATGCCCCACTTTTAGCCAACTATTGATGCAGCTTGAGTGATGGCCTCTCAGTTGCTGCCAATCAATCACTCTTTAAATCCCTCTCACTCTCAACTGCTTCCACTGGTTGGGGCACTTCGGTATTGGCCCCTGGCTTCAATTTCAACCCCTCACTGATTTTGCTTTTTTACTGGCTTGATTTTCTTTCTATCATATAATACTTTAATGTAACGTTTATTAATTTTCTTCTTCGTCCTCTTTGTATTACTATTATTATTATTATTATTATTACTATTAGTAGTAGTAGTATCATTATTACTATTATTATTTATGTTATTATTATTATTATTAGTAGTAGTATTATTATTATTAGTATTATTATAAATATTTCTATTGTTTTACTTATTACTTATTTTGTACAACCTTAATTATATTCGAATATGTGTAGTCGAGTTACAACAGAGTGAGTACGGGATTTGATTGAGACATTTGCTAACCTTTAACTCCTAGTCAACTATAGTATTGACTATTCTGACAAGTTTGGCTAGTATTATGGTAGTCAGAATATAATACAGATGAAGTGATCTTGCTGATGGAATAAATGAGTCGCTCCATATTAACTTTCATTCTTGAGACGGATCTGTTTTTTTATATCTGCTTACAAGATTTTTTTTAGAATTTCAATAATATATGTTTCAAAAATGACCACATTCAATACTGTGATATACATCAGCAACAGTAAGATCTACTACGAAATGCTTGCCAAAATTAAATTGAAAATATATATTTTGTTTTCAACCCACCGTGAGCAAAACAAAGAATTATGTTGTAAATCACTTTTTCTCTCTAGTTGTTCTTGGACTGGATAAGCCAAATATAGCAAACAGGATTAACAAGGCTGTCTGGGAGAGGATTAAGTGAGGTAGAAAGAAGAGTAGAGGTTAGTGGTGTTACAGATTCGACCGCACTGCCAATTCCGTTACTTGGTAATAATCGTCCTCTCTTGCCAATCCGATTGTTTGGGTAAATACTATCGCTTAGCCCTAAGCTGCTGCTCCACCCGTAAATGGATCCTTTGCCCAAAAAAGAACGTTCTACCTAAAACTGCCTCCCGGGCCAAACTGGATGCTCAAGATATAATGAAACTCGGCTCAATTTGATTGTGGTGTGCAAATTTGTCATTCAACACAATGCGGCTGATCAGCGGCTCAATTTTGATGTTCCGTCCAAACTGACTGTTTGGCTCAAATCAGGCATTTGACCCAAAACGGACATTCAACCCCTAACATTTACTTGAACCAAACGAACGTTCCCCCTAGGGCATAATACAACAGTCACATGGCTTATTTCGATCACTTGAACATATTTGCCCTCTCAGTGTAATTTAAGCTCATCCCAGGAATGTCAAACATCCGTGCAAACAAGGAGGGAGTGATGAGGAGGGTTTACATTGGCTTAGGTCAGGGGTCGGCAACCTGCGGCTCAGGAGCCGCATGCGGCTCTTTCAGGACACTTGTGTGGCTCCAGAAGCTTCAGAAATAATAATTCTTCCTTCAGAATGAAGGAATCATATAACACATTCAAGGCAACATTAGATTTTTTGTATTCAACTTCGAAAAGATGTATAGGCATCAATCGTTATGATTCTAGAAATGTGATACATGTCTTTCCTAAGCTTGTGAATACCAGTATATTGAACATAACATAACGATTAATAAATTTCTAGCACCAGGCAACGAAGGCCATATGGCACTAAAGCAGGAAACGGATAGTGTTAGAAGGAAAGGAAGTTAAATATCGTTAAGGAGTCTGAGAGAGGAAAGGAAAGCCATTACGTGGTCAACGGAAAAGAAAGGGGACTCTGAGAGGAGATCGGCAAGACAAGGACGACGACCAAGGGAAAATAGAAAGGGAAAATAACGTCGACGGGCCGAAGAAAAGAGAGGACAGTCAAGGAAAATGTGAGAAATAGAAACATGAACACCACACCGGGAGCAAAGAGGTGGAGGCGAGCGGGACATGAGGAAGGAGTGGGTAAGTCTGGTATGGCCTAGCCGAAGCAGGGCCAACGCAGTTTCCCAACGGCGAAAACGGTGAGAGGGGTCAGCCCAGGCAGAAACGGAGGCCTTAACAGTGCGGAGCTTATTAGAGGAAAGAGAAGACCACATGGTTTGCCAGCGAGACAGGAGGAAGGCAGAGATAGCTGGATAATAGTCAGAGGCGGGAATAGAGACAGAAGTTGATCGGACCGCCGCAGCGTCGCGAGCGAGAACATCAACCTGCTCATTTCCACGGACACCAACATGGCTAGGTACCCAACAAAATTGGACAACCTTTTTCCGAGCAGAAAGACTGACAAGCCAATCGTGGATGGCAAGAACCAACAGATGGACAGCAGGGAAAGACTGCAAGAGAAGAAGGGCACTGTAAGAGTCAGAAAAAAGAGTAAAGGAGGAAGAAGGAAAGAAGCACATGAGACGGACAGCAAAGAAGATAGCTTAAAGTTCGGCAGTCAGAACACCAGCTGGAGAAGGGAGAGAATACTGATAAGAACGAGAAGGAAAAAGGATGGCAAACCCGACGCCAGAAGACGAACGGGAGCCATCAGTGTAAACCAGGGTAGAAGAAGAATGCTGTGTAAGGTGGACAAGGAAACGAGAACAAAGAACTGGGGGCGGGGTAGAGGACGTAGAACAAGGAAGAATAGAGGAACACAAGGAAATACGAGGAAGGAGCCAAGGAGGACACTTACTGAGCCGGAGCGGAAGAACGTGGAAGGGGGAAAACGAAGAATGAGAAAGTAAGGAATCCATATGAGAAAGGAAAGGGGGCCGAAGGCGAGAATGAGACGGAATAGGAACAGTAGGAAGAAGAGAGGTCTGCAAGGAAGGAAACTGAAGCGACTGGGCGTAGTACCGGAGAGAGAGAAGGGCCTGACGTCGGTACAAAGAAGGGACGCCGGATTCAGCATAGAGGCTTTCAACAGGGGAAGAGCGAAAAGCACCCAAGGCAAGACGTAAACCGAAATGGTGAACAGAGTCAAGTTTATGGAGGACTGTGTCGGAGGCTGATGAGTAAACCTGACAACCATAATCGAGTTTAGAAAGAACAAGGGCAACGTGAAGGCGAAGAAGGAGAGCACGGTCCGCACCCCAAGTGAGGTGGGACAGGGTCTGGAGGAGACGAAGACGGTGCAAAGCAGTAACCTTAACAGAGGAAACATTAGCTACCCAGTTAAGACGGGAATCAAAGACAAGACCTAAGAAGGTAGTCGAAGAGCGATAAGGTAAAACGGAACCATACAGTTCAAGAGAAGGCCACGGGATAACGTGGCGACGAGTGAAAGACATAGCACAAGATTTAGTCGTAGAAAAACGAAACCCGTGAGCAGTGGCCCATGACGAGGCAGCCACTATCGCTGATTGGATAAGGGAGCGTAACGCAACAATATCCGAATCAGCCGCATAGATCGCAAAGTCGTCGACATATAAGGAGGACCTGACCGTAGCCGGAAGGGAAGAGATAATGCCATTAATGGCTATGAGAAAGAGGATAGTACTTAAAACGGAACCCTGAGGAACACCTTCTAGCTGAGGGAATAACCGAAAAAACAAGGAATTCACCCGGACACGAAAAGAACGAGAAGAAAGGAAATTACGAATAAAGACGCCCATATTACCACGGACATGAAAAGAACGGAGTTGGCATAAAATATGATGTTTCCACGCGGAGTCGTACGCCTTCTCGAGATCGAAGAAAACAGCAAGAACTGACTCATGGCGAGCAAAAGCAGACCGGACGTAGGTCTCCAAACTAAGTAAAGGGTCGATAGCGGACCGAGCACGCCGAAAACCAAACTGGGTCGAAGACAAAAGCTGACGTGACTCTAGAAGCCACATCAGGCGGACATTAACCATCCGTTCAAACAGCTTGCATAAACAACTCGTCAAGACAATAGGGTGATAGTCTTGGGGCGAGAAACCCGACTTACCAGGCTTAAGAAAAGGAATAGTAAGAGCAGAATTCCATGCAGGAGGGAAAACACCAGACGACCAAACCTTATTAAAAATAGCCAATAAAAATACCAAAGCCTCAGTGGAAAGATACTTAAGCATTAAATTATGGACGCCATCAAGACCCTCAGAAGAAGCCTTACAGGCACGAAGAGCGGAGAGCAACTCACGGGAAGAAAATGGGGCGTTGTACGACTCTGCCGAAGACAGAGTGAAAACAACTGGAGAAGTCTCTGCGATGGCTTTAAGTGAATGAAATTTCTGAGGGGAGATGAGAGCCACTACTGACCGAGCTAAAGTAAAGACCCAAACGATCGGCGACTGCCTCCGAGTCAGCAACAGACTCCCCATCAACATGAAGCACAGGAGAATGAGGAGGGAAACGCTTGCCCGAAATCTTGCGAATGCGCTTCCAGACGGACTGAACAGGAGTAAAGGACGTAATGGAGGAAACATAGGACACCCAACTCTGACGTTTAGCAGACCTGACTGTGCGACGGAGGAAGGCAGACGCCTTACGAAGAAGTATAAAAGAACAATCATGAGCGGGAGTAAAACGCTTACGACGAAAGCTCTTCCAAGAAGCCCGTTTGACGCGGAGAGCCTTGGAGCAGTTCGGGGACCACCAAGGAACACACTTAGACGTAAAAGGACGGGAAGTCCGAGGAATAGAGACTAAGGCAGCACTTAAAACTGTGACCAGAAAAAAGGCTAGTAAATCATGTACAGATGAAAAATCAAATGGAGGTAAGGAAAGGATAGATAGTGAAGCAAAAGTAGACCAGTCCGCACGCTGGAAGCACCAACGAGGAGGACCAGGGACAGGAGAATAGGAGGTAGGAGAGAGCAGAACAGGGAAATGGTCGCTATAGAGAGAATCCTCCAAAACAGACCAATGCAAAAGAAGAGACAGGGAAGGGGAACACAAAGAAAGATCAAGACAAGAAAAAGAACGTGTTCGAGCATCAAAATGAGTCAGGGAACCAGTATTAAGGAGAAAGAGGTTATTATTAGTATTGAAAGACTCTAATGCACGACCACGTGAGGTAATGACAGAATTAGCCCACAGGGTGTGCCTACAATTATAATCACCAAGCAATAAAAACGGAGGAGGCAGCCGAGCTAAAAAACATGGTAAAAGAGCCAAAATCGACGGGAACAGAAGGAGAGAAATAAAGAGAAACAACCGTAATCCATTGACCAAGAAAAACCCTAACAAAGGTGCAAGGGAGGGAGGTAGGGCAGGAAAACTCTTCATAAGGAACAGAGTGGTGAAGGAGAATACAAGTGTCGGAAAGAGAATGAGGAGAACTGATAAAACGGTAGCCAGGAACAGGAATCGGAGGAGAAAGAAGACGAGTTTCCTGGAAACAGACAACCTTAGGGGAATGGGAAGAGAGTAAAAAACGCAAATCGTCTCTCTGAAGAAAAAAACTACAAAGGTTCCATTGCAAAATGGACATACTAAAAAACACTAAAAAGAAAGTACGAGAAAATAAGCTGTAAAGGAGAGAATAAAAACGATATAGACAAACACAGATCAGAGAGGCGGAACAAAAACACGCCGAACTAAAGAGGAACAAGGGAGAAGAAGAAAAAAAGAAAGAAAAAAAGAAAAAAAAGTAACGGAAAAACGAAGAAAACAAAGAAAGGACAAAAAGAGAAAACATCAACAAAAGTAACACACAAGTGGGAAGAAAACATAAACACTATAGACAACACAGACACACAAAACACAGCAAACAGCGGGAAAGACGCATACATACAAGAGGAAAGAAAGAGGGACAAAGAACAAGAAAAATAAGCACACACAGACTTATGTACAACGAAGAAAAGACTGATGAGGTTAACGGTGAGTAATAATGGAAGGAATGGGGGACGAGGAAGAACAAGGAGGGAAAGGAGAAGATTGATAACCAGGAGGCATAGGGAGGCTTAATAGGGAAGGAGAAGAAGAGATAGGAGGGCTAGAGGGAGAGGGAGGGAGGGGGAAGGACAGGAAGATGAGGGTCGGGAGGATGAGGAACGAGAGGGAGAGGCCCGGGTGGGGGGGGGGGGGAAGGCCAGAGGAGGGAGGGAGAGAGGTAGGGGAAGGCGGGAGAGGGGTAGGGGGGAGCGTAGAAGGGATGGGATGAACGTCGGCAGAAACGGAAATAGGAAACGGAAAACGGAAGAGAAGAAAGAATATACTCCTCAATCTTGGGCAAAGATTCAAAGGATAAGTCTAAGGAATCGGGGAGTTGGACACAGGACGAAGAAAGAGGAGAAGGGGGGAAGGAAGGAGGGAGCTTTTTCTTCTTCCCACTGGGACTCGGGCTCCGCACACTGTGGAGGCGGTCCCTGCATTTAGAAGAGGAGGCGGGAGAGGAAGAAAGGGAGGAACGGGGCAAATGTTTCGAAACTAGTTTGGTAGAGGAGGCTGGAAGCCGGGAGGGAATCTTGGAACTACGAGACGAGGGCGGAGGAAGAGAACGAGGAGGCGGCTTCGGACGAGAACGCTGGTGGATGGGGCGTTGAGACAAACCGGAAGAAGCGGAGCGAGGAAGAGTAGTGGAAGAAGGGGGGGCGGAAGTAGGAGTAGAAGAGTTAAGAACAGAGAAAGAGTAAGATAAAGGGAGAGAACACGATGAGACAGCCAAGGGGACGGGGGAGACAGAAGAAACTGAAGGAGAGGAAGAAGGGACAGACGACGGAACCGAAGAAGTAGAGGGAGAGGAGGACGAGGATGATGGAGGCACAATGGGGGGGGGGGGGGGCGGAAGAAGTGGAGGAGACGGGAGGGTGAGATAGAACAGTTGAAAACGGATGAGGGGAGAAGCCCAGGCGGCGAGCTGCCTGACGAGCCGTAGAATGAGTAAGGCTGTGCATTGTCTTAAGGATCGTAACTTCAGACTCGAATTTGAAAACGGGACAATCTCGGGAATCAGAAGAATGGGAGCCCTGACAGTTTAGGCAGCATCTAATTGGAGACCGGCAGTCACCGACGAGATGGCCAGATTGTGCACAGCGTGGGCACCTAGGGCAGTCGGGAGCGGAAGAGCGACAGTACTTAACAGGATGCCCAAAGCGCCAGCAACCACGACACTGCTGAGGACGTGGTAGGGACTCAGTGACGGGCAGGCGAGTACCGCCGACAATAACGTGAGAAGGGAGAGACCGACCATCGAACGTGATTTGGCGATATTGGCGGGATGGCGGCGATTGGTGCGAGATGGGATGGTGTAGCAGACAAGACTAACCACAACATGGTCTAGAGCAACAACAATAGTCTTAATAAGGTCGGCACAGTCCGCGAACTGCCGACCACCGAGACGGATGGAAGGAGGGATCAGGACGGTACCCGTACAAGAGTTCAGTCTTTGGTCTTTAAGGGCTGGGATGGAAGTTCCGGAGAAGTCGACAATTGTCGACATAGCAGCAGCCTGACGTTCGTTCTGGACCGTAACGAGACGGGAGTCATCATAACGGGGAGTGGAAGGTGACATCCCTGCCCATCTGCTGAAGGAGACGCAGGTGGAACAGGAGGTCATCACCGGCAAGAGGAGCGGAGGCGGGGACTGAGAAGAACTTAATAAAGTCAGCAGGGGCAAAGAGTGAGGATAAAGGGAGAAAAGAAGAACGAGGGCGAGGAGCGGAAGTAACGGGAGGAGAAGGAAAAGAAGAAGAATGTGGAACGGGTGGGAGATACGGTTCGAAAGGGACTATACGAGAGGAAGGGGAAGAAACCGAGGAAGTGGAGGAGGACGAGGGAAGAAGAGTGGAAGAGGAAGCAGAGGAGAGAGCGAACAGACGAATGGAAGAGGGCTGATCAGGTAGAACGGAGTGGGACACGGAAGAGGACAAAGGGGCAGGAACTGAGTGAGCGGCTAGGGAGGAAGCGAACGTAGAGGAGGTAGACGCGCCAAGAGAACTCGACATGACTAGGCTCGGAACTGTATGAGGAGCAGAGGTCGAATGGATGGTCAGAGACAGTGCATGGGTCGGTAAAGGACCCGGTATATTGGTAGGCAAAGATCTACCACCAACCGAGGAGAGGACGGGCAAGGAAGGAGAGACAAACACATCAGCCATATCATCGCCAGTGCCGGTGATCGAAGACCCAGAAGAAGGCTCCATAATACGAAGGTAACATGGTTCATCCGGGAGAAGCTCCACACCCACCACGGAGCCACAAATTAGAGGACAAGGTACATGCCCTAGGAGTCAAACCCGGATATACACCCCGACCCCCTGTGCCTAATGGGCGGTCAACTCGTCAGTTTCGGGTCCAGCACAGAGGGTGAGATTTGACGATAAAAGATTCCCCTCGTGCGGGCACGTCAGGTACTACAGTTCTACGGGTGGAAGGGAACGCCGTCCACATCCACCCTACACCAAAGCATAAAGAATAGTCCAGCCGGCAACGATAGAAGGTGAAGTAACGGAAAGGAAAAAGGTAGAGGGGGGAAAAAAAAAGACAGAAAAGAGGTACCTCGCAGGCTTCTGGAACCAACGAGGAGGGAGGTCTTAGCCTACGAGGTCGGCGGGGCCCCAATCCTAAGAAGGTCCATGGCCCCCCCGAGGAACAGAGACCACCGGCCACGCTTCAAGCCCCGCCACCGCGACAAGGTGGCTCCCTACCGGCGGGGAGTATATTGAACAATATCACTATAATTTGTTTAGTTCAAAAGTAAGGTATATTTTCATATTATAGAAGTACTGTAGATGTCGGTTGATGAAACGATTGTTTTTGTATTGCGGCTCCGACAGTACAAATTTGTTATGAAACTTATAAAAAATGGCTCTTCAAGCTTTAAGGGTTGCTGACCATTGGCTTAGGTGGTGGGAGCGGGCAAAAAAATTTTTTTTTTTTTTTTTTTTTTTGCGACGTTTTTTATATTATTTAATGATTGATAAATATTGTTGAGCATATTTTGGAGTATTCTCGTTACTTTTCTAGTCCTCTTTCCCACAGAGGAACTAACGTGAGGCCACTAACTAAAGTAAATTATTATATTTAGTGAAAATGGTATTTATATAGTACATGGACTCATCGAAGAAAACACTCTTAATTGATGTGTTGTATAGTTGCACTAATTTCGTGTGGACGTAGAGAAGCATTTGCCTGCGTACAATATATCTTACTTCCCACTTTCAGGATAATGAAAGTGATTAACGACGTCAGTTTAATAATTGTCAACTTACTCATATTACTAATGGCGTAGTTTTCAGCCAGTATAATGTCATTAGAAAATCTTGCACAACAAAAGTATTTAATATCAGTAATATATAGGATTATTGAAGTAGTCTTCGTTTTTCTATTACCTAGTTCATATTCCTCACACCTCTTGTGCTCTGACTATACAGTAGATGTATCACTTTTCCGTTTCCCTAATTCATCAAACTAAGTATATTTATGCGTGTCAATATGTAAATTTCCTCTTATGAAACTTTTCACAGAGCTGCCATGCCCAGATGTTATTATGGAGAGAATATTATAAATACGGGCAACAATGTAAAAGAAGAGAAAGAAAACTATCATTCTAAAGACACCTGGGAGCAACCAGCCATTCAGGGTGCAGTACCACGGAGGGTGGCCATATAAATAGCTGCGCCGACAAGCTGGAGCTGATCCTCTACAACATAACAAAAGCCTTCGAAAAAGTGTGGCACCTAGGACTTAAGTATAGCATCCTCTATTTAAATCTGCCAACCCTAACTGAAAACTACTATGCAATTTCGTCTAGGACAGAAAAGCCAAAATAAAATTCAACACACTCAATATCAGCTGTGGGGTCCCACAAGGAAGTGTCCTTTCACCAACTCTTTTCATTATAATTATACACAAGAGACACACCTAATGCACTGATAAGCATAAATATAAGCTACTCTGATGACATCACCCAAATTACCCATTATGAGGGAAAATCAAAGAACATGATGAATTACAAGACAAGAAGAAAAGCTGAAAGAATAAACGAATATGAAAGGAAATGGCACATAAAAACAAATATAAATAAATTCACTGTAATACCCATTGGCTCAAGAAGAGAGGAACCCTTTGCAATCGAAGATGAACCAATATAATTCAACAACAGAGGATAAACCCTGGGCCTAAACATCACTAAGATAAGTTACATCCATGCTTCCCAGTACCCTGGAAAGAAGCAAACATCCATCCAGTTCCTAAAAAAGGTGCCTCTTCAGATCCATCAAACTACAGACCAATAGCTATAACTTCCACTCTTGGTAAAGTCTTTGAAATTATATTAAATAATCACATAATTAAGCATCTTGAGAATAATAAATTAATCAGTGATAGGCAATATGGTTTTAGACGATGTCGATCAACTGCAGACATTCTTTGCCTTCTTACGCATCAAATCAACCAAGCTACAGACCAACATGGTGAAACACATACAATAGCACTGGATATATCAAAGGCATTTGATAGAGTCTGGCATCAATCCTTATTGTCGAAGATGTCACACTACGGCCTTGCATCATTAGTTCCACTAATTTCTTCTTATCTTCATAACAGAAAAATATGTGTAATGGTAGATGGCCTTTATTCTCAATTTCACTCAATAAATGCTGGTGTTCCCCAGGGATCAGTTTTGGCCCCAACTCTGTTCCTCATTCATATCAATGATCTCATATCTACCACTCATAATCCAATTCATTCCTACGCAGATGACTCAACACTCCACAGTTCCTTCACATTTACCAATTCTTTCACCCAACCCGATCTTATAAATTCAAATATAAGCACTGCAATTTCACTGAACCAGGACCTTTCTAGAATTGAAGAATGGGGACAAAAGAATCTAGTTTCCTTTAATGCACAGAAAACCAAGTACATTCAATTTTCTAACCGACAGAATCTCACTGACTCCCATATATTTTTTAATGATGTAAATATGCCCACTTCCCCTAGTATTGACATTCTCGGTGTAACATTAACTACTAACTTGAGCTGGACACATTATGTTAGAAGCATTGCTAAGAATGCCTCTAAAAAACTGGGACTCCTGTACAGAGTTCGAGAATTCTTCACTGACGAGCAGTTGGCCGTAATATATAAAAGTCATGTGCGTTCTCAGATGGATTACTGTTCACCTCTGTGGGGTGGAAGTGGAGTGGTTGCATTGAGGCAGTTGGACAAAATTCAAAATAAAGCTATTAGATTAATAAAAAAAACTGCAATCACACAGGACCTTCCTACATTATCCATACGAAGAAACGTTGCATCCCTTGCATTATTCTACAGATATTTTCACAGCAATTGTTCCGAGGAACTTGCTTCAATTGTGCCGCCTCTCTACATCTTTCCCCGTAGAACTAGGGCAGCTGAGAGCGCCCATGAATTTACACTTTCTCCTCCACAATGCAGAACTTCTGCTTATCAAAATTAATTTATCCCTAGAACTACTACTCTTTGGAATTCACTTCCCTCGAATTGCTTTCCACAAACTTACAATCTACAAATGTTTAAATCCAGTTGTTACAAACATTTTATGAATGGAGGATGCCTTTAGGCACATGGACCTTTTTGTTTTATTTGTGTTTTTCCTTCCTCCATTCATTGTCTCTTAAAAAAAAAAAAAAAAAAAAAAAAATCTCACACGTAAAGGACATGAGAGGAAAGGCCACCCACGCACTCACAAAGATTCCGAGACCAAAGCACAAAAATGAAACTACACCTAATGAAATCACAAGTAATCCCCATACTACTCCACCCTCCCATACCAACACATACCCTTGAGCAGCAAAACACAAATAACACAAATACAAATAATACCAAATAAAGCACTAAGTCCCCACAAACACCAGACATCCTTACACACACACAACACAAGAGCTTCATGAAATTCACACCAATTAACATCAAACTACAACAATAAGCAAAAAGAACCTGGGAAAAGCTCAAAGAAACAAGCCCAGACATAGTACAAACATAAGAACACTACAAGAAAACCTCAGAAAATGTAATCACAACTTCCCCAGTAGCCTACAGGCTCTAGAAGATGATCCCCCACCCATTTACACATAAGTTAAGTATCTAATTCCAAATACCACATCACCTAAATAATTTAGGATAATATAAACTAGCTTAGATAATTGCAAAGTGGTCAGCCCACTACCTTTCCTCATCTTCATGTCATACCTTCCCACCGTTCCTCCCAAACCTTCCCTCCCCTCCACTAATCCCTTCCTTCCCCCCCCCCTCCATAAAAAAAAGGAGCACACTCGGTTACCAGAGGCAAAGCAAATAGCATCTCTAGGAAAGGACCGGTTGGCTCATCCCCGGCTCCAATATTCTGAGGCAGTAAAATCTGGACGAGAGGGCAATGCAAGCAGATAAGCTAAGCTTGGGGGTGCTGCACAAAATACGGCGACAACCAAATCCCAACCCTGCCGTTTTATCCAAAAGCTCGAACTCGCAGCCAGGTATCCTGTGGCCTACCAATACCTGTCAGTGCTGCATGCCTTCCTGTAGCATTGCACAAAGTGACTAGCAGGGTGGAAATACTACATAATACACCGAAAGAGAGCTAAGCACTGCAACATTTCCCAAACCATAAGCTGCCTGCATCATGTAAGGAGGAGCAAGAGTGCCGGACCCATCTCCGAGCCGCAGCCAGATGAGAAAAGAACAGTTGAACGTAACGGTGGCGGCTTGAACCTATGGTAGTATAGTCTTTTTGTGTGATCCTAGGAGTATGTAAACTATGTAGAAAGGACAAATATAGTAGACTACCTTTTAATTAAACCGAGGTTAGCCTAACCTCGTTCTTAAAGAAAGAGACAGACAATAATGCCTAAGGTATCACAGCCTACTGACTAAAAATAAATTTGTGTTGTTGAGTTTTATTTTTTAGAGATACCTAATGTAGTAGGAAACCTAGGCAACTTTGTGCCTATTTGCTTATTATAATCCAGCCGACACAGGCTTGAAAGTTGAACATTGACGGATAATCTTGTGAATAGTTTCATAATTATATAAGACCGTGTACCTGTTGCTTAAATGTTAGATGTGAGAGTCAAACATTCATTTAGTGATTGTGGGCATTAGTGGATGTATTTACATGATTGCTGACATTCTAACCAGAGATTCTATAATAATACGCATATTTAGTTAATGCTTTTGAACTACATAGGTTGTCCAGAGCTCAATAGAGACTATTGTAATGCAAATGAGGCGTAGATATTAACACTCCACGAGCGGCTAGGTTAATAACTTCTACTACCTGCCCAGCGGGCATATTTACCCTAAATGAGCTTCATTCCATGCTCTTTTTCATGCATACACAAGAGCCAGAGCGTAATACAATTATGTATCCGTGAAAGGGCGTTAATTGAGCTTTCCAATGACACCTGAACCATCCTTCTACGATCACGGGTTGTCTTGCAACGATCGTGCAACACGAAGAAAAAATCCCTAAAATACAGTAATTTCCTTATATATTTCCCTGTCTAAGGAGGCAGTGAGTGTGGATGCGTGTGGAGATGGGGCCAGTCGCGGCGCGGGAGCCGTGCCGAATGGTCAGAGCCAACCTACGCTCCTCCCACCGCTCGGACTCTCTCTCAGAGCCAATTATGTGCTCAACATCGCAACCGACTTAAGGCGGGCCCCGCTCTTTTGTCCATGGTTCTCTAGACCGCCTTAAATCGGGCCCCGCCAAAGAGGGGTTAAACAAATGAATAGAAGCATTTATTATTGGTTAAGTTTACTTGGAGGTGCTCGTGCGTGAAGTAAATGTTCGGGTTGCATTGATTGTGACAAGTTTAATGTGTATGCATATTATCTATGTATGTATGTATGTACAATCGGCCTAATAAGTGATGTCTCGGCACCAAGTATGTTTTGATCAATAATTGGTATCAACAATATTTACACACGATTTCTTCTCTATGAGTGAGATATACCAACATTTTCCTACACTTACCCACCATATTCAACATCTAACAACATTAATACAGCACAGAGCAAGGCAAACGCAATGACAGCTGGGACATGACTTATTAGCGCGACCGTACAGTATATATTCAGGCAAATACCCCATAGCTGGGGTTGGCCGACTTGAGACAGGGACCGAACAGAAACAATATTTCAAGTTCCACTTTTGGGTTCCCTCCCCCTTTCTCTGTCTCGTCAAGTAGGTGAATTTCACAAGAGGAGGAGAATTCCTAGCCTCCTGCCCCCAGAAGGAAAAGTAGGACAGTAAAAGAGACAGAAAGAAACGGCTGATGTTGGGTAGAGGATGTCAAACCTCACTCTGGATAGGACCAGCGCTCACTCATAGTAGTATAGGGTATTTGGCCTGTAGGTATCAGAGGTGGGTGTGCATGGGTTGAAATAAACATGGACTAATAATCGCCAACCTACACATAATTATCTTGCAAAATGCAATGGCATCGAAACAATTATTAACAATGGTATAAAGGATTTTGTGGATAATCTAAACCTAAACTGTGACGTCATAGGAATGTAAGTCCAATATCCAGTCCACGATGAGGATACTGGTGTGACGTCACAGGTCTGGTGTAGACGATGCACAAAATCCTTTATACCATTGTAAATAATTATTACAGTGCCATTGCATTTTGCAAGATAATTATGTGTAGGTTGGCGATTATTATTCCATGTTTATCTCAACCCATGCACCCCCACCTTTAAGGTATATTTCCATAGATTGTAAGAGAAAAATAACAAGTGTTATATGTATACTTACTAGACCCGGAGTGCAAGTCATTGTGTTTTGGTAGGTTGCATTCTTAGTATTTGTCCATGCAGGAAAGCATTGTATAAATTCATGTTTGCTTACTAGATCTTGACAAAAGGTTAGTAGAATTGGACTGCGACCTCTACTTATATCTTTGGATAACCTACTGTAGAGTTAGGCAGGCTTTAACCCTTTCACTACCGAAGCGTCCTTTTAACTTTATTCTGGCTACTACTAGAAGATGGTATTGAGGTTAAAAAGGGCCTCCAGCAATTAACAGGCTTCGAACTATCTCGCTTAACACCTTTAATACCATAGATCCTTCTTACACTGCACAAAACCCTATAAATATAGCTAGAATAAAATAATAAAGACGTCTCCGGTACAGAAGGGGTTAAACGGGAATAACATCCGTAGTAGAGTGTAGCAGTATCTACAGGAAATTATTCATACTTGCTTAGTCTATTTCCTTCAAGGAGAGGAGACCGCGTGATGCTGGAGAGACAAATGCTTTAATTAAATGAAGGAAGTGTTAATTTGTACTGGAACGGATCGTGGATAAAGTGTTTTGTTTATGATTGGCTGTCTTATATCCAACTAAAATGTAGTAAAATATAAATAATTACTAAAATAATAATAACACTAATATGAACTTAGTCTTTAAGAAGCCTCCATGCTACAGTGATGGGTCTTGAAGCAAAATCGATGGTTTCAACTATTTAGGTGGCTGACGTGACTGCCTCTATTCAGTCTTACTAACAATATTCTCATGAACTTTACTTAATCTCAACATCTTCGACCCTCGCAGACCTTAATCTCTAAAACAAGAACGAAAAAGGAACATTAACAGAAGAAGGGATTAGAACCACTGACATATTATCCCCCTTATTCTGGATACTATTAGACGAGTTTATTCAGCTTAGAGACGACGTCCACTAATTAAAAGGCTACAGACTATCTCAATTAATACTTTTAGCTACCACAGATCCTTCCTGAGCTGAATAAATTTGTCTAATAGTTGCCAGAATATGACGAAAAGGGCGTCACTGGTAGTGAAGGGGTTAACACCAGCAATAGAAAGAGGATGGGGGTAAGAATGGTTGGTCAATTACACCAATGACAACGGACATCGAGTATCGGAGTGAAGATGAAAGGGAGCGATGGAGGAGTCACAAGTTATAATGAGAGAGAGAGAGAGAGAGAGAGAGAGAGAATGAATGTGATACAAAAACTGTATATAGACATTGTTGTGTTTTCTAGAGAGATGGTACAAATGAAAACTAGTTAGTATTCTATATAACACTCGTTGGACAGTGTACATAACATGGGATACTCTACTATTACACTGTCATACTTAAGGGGAGACTGACCGGTTTTTTTTTTTTAGTCTATTAATTCATGTATTCATATATTGTTTTAGTTTCCTCCCTAGACCTCCATCAAGCTTAGAAAAACACCTCCTAGACCCCCCTTCAAGATAAATTTGTAAACAAAATCGGTAGAAAAATGTCCCGGCCGAAGGCTGATTCCTCTTAAAATTGCAGGCTCGCTAACGCTCGCCAGGAAATAATCGACACCTAAATGGCACGGAAGGTCTTAACATTGACAACGAAATGGGGCGAAAAGGGTTTAAATCGCCAAACTAATGGGCCGAACGTCTTATAATTAAGCTCTGCTTATTAAGGCAAGGTGGGTTGTTGTTCGGCTCCTTTTTCTTCCTAATGTTTAACCCCATTAGTTTTCAGATTTTAAGACGTTCAGCCCATTAGTTTGGCGATTTTAAGACCTCTCGCCGCATTTCTTTGCCAATAATAAGACTTTTCGTGTCACTTAGGTGTCGATATTTTCCTGGCGAGCGATAGCGAGCCTGTAATTAAAGAGGAACCGGGTGTTTATAAAAGCTTGATGGAGATCTATGGAGGAAATTACAAAAAATTATAATAAGATACATAAATGGGCCAATCCCCCCTTAAGAATGGTTATTTGCTTTCATGGATATATATTTTCCAGATATAACAGGCTACGTGGACACACTTCCTTATATACTTGTGGTAAGTCTCTTTACATCATACTGTATAGTGTATAAATATAAAAGCTCCCAATCTCATGGAAGTCTCCCAATCGATGACAAGAAATCCAACTTGTACACTTTTTAATCGTTCTACTGTCTATCTTGTATAGGCGACAACACTAAAATGCTACAGTATATTCCAGAACACGCTGATATGCAACAGTGCTGAGTGTATGAACAGTCGCCGTATTCTTATAGTTGATATATCCCAAACATTCCTTAGTCTTCTGATTTACTTATATGCCCTGCTTAACATATATCATTCCTTAGTCTTCTGATTTACTTATATGCCCTGCTTAACATATATCATTCCTTAGTCTTCTGATTTACTTATATGCTCTGCTTAACATATATCATTCCTTAGTCTTCTGATTTACTTATATGCCCTGCTTAACATATATCATTCCTTAGTCTTCTGATTTACTTATATGCCCTGCTTAACATATATCATTCCTTAGTCTTCTGATTTACTTATATGCCCTGCTTAACATATATCATTCCTTAGTCTTCTGATTTACTTATATGCCCTGCTTAACATATATCATTCCTTAGTCTTCTGATTTACTTATATGCCCTGCTTAACATATATCATTCCTTAGTCTTCTGATTTACTTATATGCTCTGCTTAACATATATCATTCCTTAGTCTTCTGATTTACTTATATGCTCTGCTTAACATATATCATTCCTTAGTCTTCTGATTTACTTATATGCTCTGCTTAACATATATCATTCCTTAGTCTTCTGATTTACTTATATGCCCTGCTTAACATATATCATTCCTTAGTCTTCTGATTTACTTATATGCCCTGCTTAACATATATCATTCCTTAGTCTTCTGATTTACTTATATGCTCTGCTTAACATATATCATTCCTTAGTCTTCTGATTTACTTATATGCTCTGCTTAACATATATCATTCTCATAATCATCGTGAGTAAACCACTGCAGGACATATAACCCTCTCACAAACTGTTCCACTATAATTGTTCAGACAGTTCCAACTCACCCCAGCAAACTTTAGATCTCCTCTCTCCATTTAGTTTCTGTCTGCCCCCAGTCTCTAGTTCCATCATTATAAAGTCAGTTTCATTCCAGCTGACGGTAAATTGAATCCCTAATTAGCAACTGATTTATCGATGATTAATGGAAAAATATGAAACTACTCATATGGGCGTACTTATTGGCCCATGTGTGGGGAGGTTCCTCTCACACCGCTCTCCTAGACAAAGTTGAAAGGAAGGCCTTTCGTATCATTAACTCCCGTCCACTCACCAACTCTCTGCAATCTCTCTCTCTCCGCCGCAATGTTGCATCTCTCTCGCTATTCTATCGCTACTATAATAATCAGTGTTCCTCAGAGCTATCCCAGTGCATACCATCTCCTTTACGTAGGGCACGTGGTACCCGTCTTGCAACTCAATCCCACCCCTACTCTGTGCAACTCTCCAACCCAAGAGTGAAACGTTACTCTCAAACTTTCTTCTACTCAACAGCTGAGCTCTGGAACTCTCTCCCAGAATCAGTCTTTCCTTCAGTTATGCCTTTTGCCTCCCTCAATCACATAGAAAAAAAAAAAAATTATGTATTTTTGTATTTATTTATTTTTAGTTTCATCCATAGACCTCCATCAAGCTTAAACAAATAACATTCTACCAAGACCCTCTTTCAAGATAAATGTGTACATTTTTAGATAGAAATTGTCTCTGCCGAAGGCCGATTCCTCTTAAAATACAGGCTCGCTTTCGCTCGTCAGGAAAAAAAATCGACACCTAAATAACAAGAAGTCTTAATATTGACAAAGAAATGGATCGAAAGGTCTTAAAATCGCCAAACTAATGAGCTGAACGTCATATATTCTGAAAATTGATGGGGCTAAAACATGAGGAAGAAGAGGGACCAGAAAAACGACCCATCTCCCCTTAAAGCCAAGTTTTTACAATTAGCTACATATCTCGTTACACAATCGTCATGAAAGTTGGGTAATCAAGATGGGGACATGGCAATTTACTGTCAGCTGAGGAAATAACAGACAGTAGGATCCAATTATATCACTCGTGTAGTCCACTTGTTTCCATTTACTCTAAATGTATGGCCTGCTGCCCAAGACCACTCCCTCCCTTTTGATAACACACAGAATGACTATAAAACTGTTTGATCTCTTGTTCAAGACTCTCACTTCTTGTCTCTTGTTTTCCATCCCTTACTGATTACTCCTATTGTTACACTGTGCATATTTCGTCATACTTCAATTCTCAGATTTCAAAGAATCAAAAACTCTGAAGGAGTTTTCTCTTTAAGGAATTAAAGATCTTGCTTTTCATAATAGGACTCTGTTTGTGAAAGGCATATTCTTTCATACCTATCCTTCCTTTCACGATATCTGTATCGAGATATGGGTTTACCTTTACAACTTTGCCTATAATGTTAAGCTTGAACGCTTATTTATACCCTAACAAAACTGATACACATAATATGTCAATTGTTTACGTGTTCAAATTACCACATTATAATTATATGATCACATATAAAAAAACAAAACAGCCCAAAGGATGCAGCCAGCATATACGCCAGGGAAGAAAGGTGTCAGCAAGGTGCCTCCGTCCACCGAGTTCAGCACAACTCAGCCCCCAATTTGTAGGAAAGGGGTCACATACGTGATCCCAGTTTTGCCCACCCACAAACTCCCTCCATCAATACCAAAGAATAGCCAGAACGGAACTTAATAACAAGCCAGGTCATCAACAGGAAGACTGGGCTGAGAAGTACGACATCATTGGAAGGCCCCATTCTTACCATTGATGAAGGGTGAGCAGCACTTGGTCAACAAGGCCAATGGAACTCTAATCCTAGAAAGCAGGCCACTTAAATAGATGAGACCACCGGCCACGCTTCAAGCCCATTGGCGGCGAGAGGAAGTGAGAAAGAGGGAGTTTAGGTGTAATCAGAAATATGGCTGAGAATAATTGTGAAGGACATATCGTAATGTTGGGAGACTTAAGAGGAAACATCCATTGAGGGAAGGAAAGTAGGCAACATGGCGGGAGTGAAAGCAATTATATCTCTCTCTATCTCTCTGTCTCTCTCTCTCTCTCTCTCTCTCTCTCTCTCTCTCTCTCTCTCTCTCTCTCTCTCTCTCTCTCTCTCTCTCTCTCTCTAGAAGAAGGGGAATTAATATCTAAATGCGATCACAATATCATCAGACTCGAAATTAACATGACGCACACCAACAGTACTAGCGACTTTTATTCCCAACTATAATATAGCAGACTTCAATCGCCTAATGGACATTAATTTTCTTTCATGAGTGCTAAAAAAACATGTCCCAATGCGTAAAAGACACAAATACATACGACACAACAAATATACAAACCTCTTTGGTATGATATTAATATCAGTAGAGCAATTAGGGAAAGAAACCGTTTATACAGGCTAAAGAGAGAAACAAATAATAATACCATATATATACAATACTTGGCCGCTAAAAGAAAAGTAAAATCACTAATAAAAACGGCAAAGGGGAAATATGAAATCAGCATAGCTAAAGATAGTAAGACTAATCCCAAGCAATTTTACAGATACATAAACAGTAGCAAACAAATCAAAACCGGAATAGGACCCATGCTTAACACTCAAGGTGTTCTAGAAACATATAGCAGAGACATAGCCTCTACTCTTAACGATTATTTCAGCTCCGTTTTTACTACTGTTACCAACATGAACACTCCACAAGCTACTAATCAAACATGCAGAACTGTTTTCCGTGACTTCAAAATCAGCCAAGCAAACGTCACAAGAAAAATTGATTTTCTGAAAATAAATAAATCTCCCGGCCCAGACCTATTTATTCCAAAAATCCTAAAAAATAGTCAAGGATGAAGTTGCCGAAGCCCTAACCAAAATGGTTAACATTTCACTGCATCATGGACAATTACCCACAGACTGGAAGTCAGCGAATATAACACCAATATTTAAAAAGGGAGATACAAAATTACCAGGTAATTATAGACCCATTAGCTTAACTTCCGTTTTTGTAAAACTATTAGAATCAATCATAAGAGACGATTTTGTACTTTTCATAGATAATAACAATCTTATCAACAAGGCTTCAGAACAAAGATATCATGCCTAACGAACCTTATCGAATTCTATGACAGCCTATTTAAGATTAATGATTTTACCAAATATTTTGATATAGTACACTTGGACTTTCAGAAGGCCTTCGACATGGTCCCTCATAATAAATTACTTCAGAAGGACGAGAACCTAGGAATACATGACAAAACAATCAATTGGATAAGTAATTGGTTAAACGAAAGAAAGCTAAGAGTAATCTATATAATATTTACGGTTGTCTGTCTGTCTGTTCTTTATAGGCGGCCGCAGTTTTGGACCTGGGGAGCTGAAACTTTGCATGTGGGTGTCAATTGACCTGGGTCAGGTCATAGAGGGGTCCCCAGGGTGAAAGGGACAGAGAAAATGGGCGCGAAATCGGAAAAAGGGCCGTTTGGGGCAGGAGGCCTCCGATCGAAAAGGTGTATGGAACGAAAGTTGTTCGCAGCCCCCCAAAATGGGGGTACGGATGAGGTCAGATCCAAAATCGGAGGTCATTTAGCGGCCGAAATCGAGGTCGCCCTTTAATGAGGCACAGGGAGGTCGAGGCCGGTGATTATGGTAGTATTGATGATGGTGATTATGGTAGTAGTAGTGGTGGTAGTAGTGATGGTGATTATGGTGATTACCTGGGCGACGCCGGGTACCCCTGCTAGTTATTAATAGAGTGGAATCAGATTGGACTCATGTGACTAGTGGAGTCCCCCAGGATTTAGTACTGGGTCCATTATTGTTCATTATATATATTAAGGAAATAGACAACGGCATAAATAATATATTTTCCAAATACACCGATAGGAAATGCAATAATCTTGGAAAGCGATAAAATTAGATCTAAACAAACTATCGGAGTGGTCAGAAAATTGGCAGATGCCCTTTAATGTAAACAAATGCCGGATACTACAGATAAGTTCCCAAAACAACAAATACGAATACCACATGAATGGGGAAAAGATAAAGAGCGTATTACAGATAGAAGACCTAGGAGGGCATTTATTATCAACGAACATTTTAAATCTACAAGCCAATGCACCGCAGCATCTAACAAAGCAAATATAGCACTAGGATTCATTAAAAGAAGTTTTCATTGTCATAGTAAAGACATAGTTGTACCATTACATAAAATTATTGTGAGGCCGCATCTTTAGTATGCTGTGCAGTTTTGGTCTCCCTACTTAATTAAAAGACATTGAGAACCTCAAATCCGTTCAGCATAGAGCAACAAAGGTGATCCCTTCCCTTAGAAATAAACCATACAATGCGAGATTGAGAAAACTTGACCTGTTTTCGCTTAAGAAATGGAGAATAAGGGGACAGCTGATAGAGTGTTTTAAGATACTACAAGGATTTAGTAACGTAATAATTATATAATAATCTATTTAAGATAGCCAAAGAAGGTTCCACAAGAGGAAACAATTTAAAACTAACAGTCTGGCAAGCGAACCTAGACATAACTAAACATTTCTTCATTCACAGTATTATTAGTGAGTGAAATAAGCTCCCTAATGAAGTTATAGACAGTGACTCCATATACACATTACAAACAAGTTAGACTCGTATCACAGAGAAGTTGGTCTGCAGTAGAAACTGATCACTGACAAGAGGACCTGGCAGAAATAAACACTGTGTTCAGTAGAAGAGAGCAGAAAAAGTGGTGTGCATGCCTTTTCCTTTCCATTTCTAACTGTACTTTAAATTCCTTCAGGCGATTTCCTAGCCCTGCAAGGTTATTCACTTCTAACTGTTTTCATGTACGGCACATTGCCGGAGGTCGGGGAGAGAGCCTTCATCTGTGCTATCCTTTCCTTGCACTTTCTCTTAGGGTTGCTATCTCTATTAGAATTTAGTCCTGGCCACCTCGCAGGGATCGTAAGATCTGTGTGGCCAGTGTATATATGTAAATATATCTCTCCATGTCGATTAATGTTCCTAACTCAAATACACGACATACGTTACCTGAAGAGAGTATAATTGGTGAGTTGATGGAGTGAGAGAACAGAGAGAAGGGCGGCTTAAATAAAGGCAGAGAGCGAGAGCAAGAGAGAGAGAGAGAGATAATTAAAACTACCTAACCCTTTCATTACTGTGACGTTGGTAAGTATTATTTGTTGATTATTAGTTGATGATATATTTCATATAATGATATTTAGTATATATCTCTTCCCTTAGCTACAGGCAGTTTCTTCTTCAGGCACAGGCAGCTCCTTCTTCAGGTACCAGTAGCTCCTACTTCAGGTACAGGCAGAGCTCCCTCTTCAAATATGGGTAGTTCCTTCCTCAAGTATAAGCAGTTCTTTCTTCAGGCACAGACAGCTTCTTATTCAGGTAACTTTATCTTCAGGCACAGACATCGGGCGTCACTTCTGGCTCCAGGCAGCAAGGGTACGGGGCAGTTCGTCGTTCTAGTGCTGACTGAGCTCCTGGAAGTAGCTGCCTGGATCATCCGGAATGGCGCAAGATAGCACCACAGCTCCTTCACTTCAGAGCAATTAGACACCAGGACTGAGTCCAGTGGTAGCTGCTGCAAGCTACAGACCTTACACAAAGAGCTTTTTACGGCATCAACTCAGCTAGACCACCACACAGATCAGAACTTGCCACACTTGACATTAGTAAAGCCTTCAATGCCATCCACCGCCACAACCTAACAAACAAAATCTACAACACAAACATGCACAACAACTCAAAAAGATGGCTGGCAAACTTCTTAGCAGGCAGATGTGCGCCACTGCACACGTATCTTTTACCGGTCAGTCATCTAGCATTAGAAATTTCCCAAACGGAGTCCCGCAAGGATCCGTCCTGTCGCCCGCACTCTTCAATCTGTACATGCATGATATAAATACACCAAATTCACCCCAAATAACCATAGCCTCCTACACAGACGACATAACACTCACAAGCACGCACCAAAACCCAGACACAGCAACAAGACTCCTTCAAGACTATCTCAACACATTACATGAATGGTGCACTACAAACAGACTCAATTTAGCCCCAGCTAAATCCACTGCAACCCTCCTCACAAGCTGGACAGGAGAGCACGACTACATCCCGGGACTCAACATAAACAACACACCCCTAACACACACACACACACCCAAAATCCTAGGAGTAACATACGACACCCAAATGACATTCAAACAGCACACCACAAACACGAAAAAGAAACTGACACCCAGACTTGACACCCAGACTTAACGCCCTCAGATCACTTGCCCACACAAAATTTGGACACAACAAAAAGAAACCACCACCACAGTCTACAAACAATACATAAGATCAGTTATGGAATACGCAAGCCCGGCCTGGGCTTCTAACCTAGCTGAAACACATCATAAGACCTTACAGACTATTCAAAATAAAGCCCTTAAAATCATCACAGATTGCACAGCTACTACACCCACAGATCACCTACATCAAGAAACCAAAGTCCTAAAAGTCAAAGATCATCTAGACATGAGAGGCACTCAATTCCTGGCAGCAGCCTCCACGAATCAACACCACCCACTACACTACATGGCAACACACCCACAGACACCAAGAAATATCAAAACAACACCCAGCACACGCTATCACACACAAATACTGTCTTCTCTCCTTCCCTGCCCACCCCAAACTAACTTCCGGAAGCACATCCATACTCATATCACTCGCCGTTCCATCCACTCACTCATAGACAACACGCAGCTGCAAGCACGACCTCCCGAAATCCATCCTTCTGAATCCTCCCTTCCTCGCGAGGACAGAGTCCACCTGGCCAGGCTGAGATGCGGACACCATCCAGCTCTTCTGAGCTATGTTAAGAGACTGGATGACTCCGTCGTCGACACCTGCCCGGGTTGTAACACAGCACCCCATACCATAAAACACATCATAGAAGACTGCATTTCACACAACCACTTACGCCAACAACACAATTTACACTAATTGAGAGCTCTGTGGGAGAGCCCGACCGTGGCCATGGCCTTCCTCAAGGACTCGGGGCTGTTCGGCCAGGCAGCTTAAGGAAAAACAACAACAACAACAGGGTTTCATCAAGTCTTTTTCACAAGGTGACTTTGTGAGCCCGATCATCTTAGCATTTCTCTTTTTCAACTCTGCTGTCCACCAGTCTGGCCTCAGTGGCTGGAGCCTTTCTGCCCTTGGGAGACAAATCGATGAGGGTTGAATTCATGGGGAGTCTCATATATTCTGCCGAATTGATGGTGATCTAGAGGTTTATATGGCCAGCTGTAGGATTGAGGAGATGCTTTCGAGGTTCCAGTTGCCTTTCCATTGGCTTCTTAAAAGTTTCCTGGAGCATCATGCGTAGCTGGAAGGGCAGTGGCTTCGCCCACTGGACCACGTTTTTATCCTGGAAAAACTTGAAGCTCACAATGTACCGAGAGAAATGGCTCAGACCCATGAATGGCCGAGACAGCACGTAGGCTCCACCCACTGGTCCCTTCCTTGGTCCTGAAGTTGCTCGTTCCCCTTCCCTTCTTTCATTATCATCCTTGTCGTTGAGTGTGATGGGATGTAGATTGCCGACTTCAGTTTTGGTGCCTTCGGTGCGTTTGGTGGCTTCTGTGGTTTCTTGAAGAACTGTACTTCAGATGTGAATAACAACTCACACATAATAAAAGGAGCTTTATGACACAAGTTTACAGAGGGGGAAGCAGGAAGTCCTGAGATGATGAACTGCAACACTGTCATATCTTTTGCATAGTTCACCAACACCATTCTTACTACAATCCTTAGCTAATCTACTGTAGGTAGTTGTTTATCATATATTTTCTATTAATGATTAACAATTATCCGATTAAAAAAACCTGTACAGTTCCCTTGTTTTGCTACGTTTGGTTTCCAAATATTCCTCCCTGCTGCTTCCTTCCCTCCATGTTTTGAAACATGTTTCTCCTTAACTCCTTCAGACATATTATGTTCCAGTAAGTCTACGGAGGCGGGAGCCCGGTATCCTTGCCACCGCCTCGCACTACACTCACAACAACACTGCGGCCGTTAGAATTATCGGAGGTGGCTGAGGTTGCCACCAACGGTTTTATCGTAAGCTAACTTATCGGACTTACTGAGCTCCATATGACGCTAGAGCGTCATATAACTTATTAGCGAGCCATGAAGATAAGTCCATATGACGCACTAGCGTCATATGAGTTTTTGGCGCACTCGGCCATATGACGCGGTAGCGTCATATGTCTGAAGGAGTTAACTACAGCTTTAACATTGTTGTTCCGCTATCAGGTATCCTTGTACCTGGCTGGTGGGGAAGTGCCATTTTTTTTTCTGTTTATGTTTATTATGATTTGTTTATCAATGTAATATATTTCATTTATAGATAAATATATTTGTTATTGTGGCTGCTTATTTTGTTGTGGCATCAGAAAGTAAAATTTTCTGCTAATGTAGTTTAAAAATAATAAAATATATTAGTTTCCGCTTTCAACATATTATAAAACGTACCTGGTGCATACATAAAGGCTATATATTATTTAAGAAACCTAGTTTTCCTATAAGATGCAGGTATTGCCTGCTTTGGATCATAGCACACTAAAAGTAGCTACTGTACATTAGAGATCCTCTAGTAACAGAGATCGTCTAACCGCCGCCATCTTGGTGCCGCTGGTGATATTTTCTTCCCGTTACACTCTAATATCTCCCACCTCCATAATATACATTCGACAAGATTATATACTGGTACAAGACATATGATTTGGTCTTTGGATATTATACATCCCACATCAACATAACTCAAATAATGCCCCGTTGTTTGATAATTGAGTAACCAAAGTGATGTCCAAATAACTTGTTTTATCATTTCCCAAAGTTATGACCTTTCCTCCTGGGACACCCTGTATACTAAATACAGGTGGAAGAGTTTCACACATTCACACATAGACAGATAGATAAATATATGGATAGAGATACAGAGAGATTGCAATGGCAGCATTTGGGAGGCGTGTACATTATTTGATTGAAAACTTTGGTAAGTTGAAAATGAAGGTGATGGAAAGGATCATCAATCATTCTTCACCTGATCAATATTTGGCCCCTCTGGTTCATAGTTCTTTACTGCTGCTCAGAGGGGTGAAGGGAAACGAGTGTGATATATTTGGGAACAATGTCGAAATGTTACCTGCCAATGGCGGGGCTCCATTTGCTGCCTATTATTTGATCATAATTATATAAATTAGGCAGTATGTAAGAAATATTCGACTTTATATATTACACAGGGTCTCTAATATCTGATCAAAGTCGCCTACCTAGCGTCATTAAACATGAGGGAATGGAGTCATAGTTATTTAGGAATAATGTCAGTTACACAAAAGTTCTCAAGGCTAAGCATTCGCAAACTTGCAAATTGATTATCATGATGACACTGTTACTAGACGGATATTGATAATATAAAGTATGTCTTATACGTGTGACCCCAATCAAATAACTGCTTGGTAAGATCCTGGTAAAGAGACTCAAAGAATAACGATTCTACATATTCTCCATAAATATGCAATTCCCGAGAAAGCTCATCTTCCACCTTTACAGTTAATTCGGCTAACAATAATATAATAAAATATAAAATATATATAAACAACAAATACAAATGTATCTTTCTTTACCAACACCGCCATCATTACTTCATGCATTACCCTTAGATATATTTATTTAGCATACACACACACACACATGCTTCACATCCATCACTTTCAGCAACATTATTCCCTGATATCACCTTCACCATCTGGCCATAATGGATCACATTGTTAGCCTAATATGACAGCACATTTCCAGGGCCGGTTGGCGCTTCTGATTTTAGTATTTATGGAAGACAATGCACCTTCCTCTCTTCCCGTTCAGGCATTATTGATTACACACAGACATAGACATTAGGTAACCGAAACATGGTCGTCGGTACACTCGGATGCCATAGTCGCTAGCCCACTTATAAGCTTTTGTGGACTGCACCTATTTCATATTATGGAAGTATATCTCTGGAAACGAATTTATTTTCACATTTTTTCTATACATCAGCTACAAAACTACATATGCTATTCATTGTAAAGCAATTTATATCCAAAATTCTATCCAGGTAGTTATAATTGCATACATATAAACATAGGGGTCCACGAATTCTTACGAAAGGAATAGACTATGGCATCCGAGTGTACAAGGAGGAAAGAGGATTTGTGGTTTAACAGACAATAAGTATAAACAGATCACAAAAACATCAATTAGCTAAAGATATGCTGATACCCACTACGCTGGTCGTAGATGAGGAAAA